>JAVIAB010000160.1:43754998-44354998 GCA_032433765.1 Megaustenia siamemsis | reverse complement strand
AAGTAAAAGCAGCACGGGCGTAATACCGACCACATTACCCCAAAAAAAAATCATGTGCTGAAGGTCTGTAAAATATAGGGTCACTAACACCATATTTCCCTATACGCCACTTGGCGTGACGGGGGGTACTTTACTTACTTTTACCAACAAAGTTATCTGACACACCAATAAAGTTATCTGACGCACCAATAAAGTTATCTGACAAACCAATAAAGTTATCTGATACTCCAATAAATTTATCTGACGCACCAATAAAGTTATCTGACGCACCAATAAATTTATCTGACGCACCAATAAAGTTATCTGACACACCAATAAGTTTATCTGACGCACCAATAAAGTTATCTGACACACCAATAAAGTTATCTGACACAACAACAAAGTAATATGACACACCAATAACGTTATCTGACGCACCAATAAATTTATCTGACGCACCAATAAAGTTATCTGACACACCAATAAATTTATCTGACGCACCAATAAAGTTATCTGACACACCAATAATTTTATCTGACGCACCAATAAAGTTATCTGACACACCAATAAATTTATCTGACGCACTAATAAAGTTATCTGACACACCAATAATTTTATCTGACGCACAAATAAAGTTATCTGACACACCAATAAATTTATCTGACGCACCAATAAAGTTATCTGACGCACCAATAAAGTTATCTGTCGCACCAATAAAGTTATCTGACAAACCAATAAAGTTATCTGACACACAAAGAAAGTTATCTGACACACCAACAAAGTTATCTGACACACCAACAAAGTTGTCTGACACACTAATAAAGTTATCTGACACACCAATAAAGTTATCTGACACAACAACAAAGTTATCTGACACACCAATAAAGTTATCTGACACACCAACAAAGTTATCTGACACACCAAATAAAGTTATCTGACACACCAATAAAGTTATCTGACACACCAACAAAGTTATCTTACATACCTATATAGTTATCTGACACACCAATAAAGTTATATGACACACCAATAAAGTTATCTTACACATCTATATAGTTATCTGACACACTAACAAAGTTATCTGACACACAATAAAGTTATCTGACACACCAATAAAGTTATATTACACACCTATATAGTTATATGACACACCAACAAAGTTATCTTACATACCTATATAGTTATCTGACACACCAATAAAGTTATCTGACACACCAATAAAGTTATATGACACACCAATAAAGTTATCTTACACATCTATATAGTTATCTGACACACTAACAAAGTTATCTGACACACCAATAAAGTTATCTGACACACCAATAAAGTTATATTACACACCTATATAGTTATCTGACACACCAATAAAGTTATCTGACACACCAATATAGTTATCTGACACACTTATATATAGTTATCTGACACACCAATAAATTTATCTGACACACCAATAAAGTTATCTGACACACCAATAAAGTTATCTGACGCACCATTAAAGTTATCTGACAAACCAATAAAGTTATCTGACACACCAATAGATTTATCTGACGCACCAATAAAGTTATCTGACACACCAATAAATTTATCTGACGCACCAACAAAGTTATCTGACACACCAATAAAGTTATCTGACGCACCAATAAAGTTATCTGACAAACCAATGAAGTTATCTGATACTCCAATAAATTTATCTGACGCACTAATAAAGTTATCTGACGCACCAATAAATTTATCTGACGCACCAATAAATTTATCTGACACACCAATAATTTTATCTGACGCACCAATAAAGTTATCTGACACACCAATAAATTTATCTGACGCACCAATAAAGTTATCTGATACACCAATAATTTTATCTGACGCACCAACAAAGTTATCTAACACACCAACAAAGTTATCTGACACACCAATAAAGTTATCTGACACACCAACAAAGTTATCTGACACACCAACAAAGTTATCTGACACACCAATAAAGTTATCTGACACACCAATAAAGTTATCTGACACAACCTCAAAGTTATTTGACACACTAATAAAGTTATCTGACACACCAATAAAGTTATCTTACACACCAACAAAGTTATCTGACACACCAATAAAGTTATCTGACACACCAACAAAGTTATCTGACACACCAACAAAGTTATCTGAAGCACCAATAAAGTTATTTGACGCACCAATAAAGATATCTGACACACCAATAAAGTTATCTGACACACCAATAAAGTTATCTGACACACCAACAAAGTTATCTGACACACCAACAAAGTTATCTGACACACCAACAAAGTTATCTGACATACTAATAAAGTTATCTGACACACCAAATAAAGTTATCTGACACACCAACAAAGTTATCTGACACACCAATAAAGTTATCTGACACACCAACAAAGTTATCTGACACACCAATAAAGTTATCTGACACACCAACAAAGTTATCTGACACACCAATAAAGTTATCTGACACACCAACAAAGTTATCTGACGCACCAACAAAGTTATCTGACGCACCAATAAAGTTATCTGACGCACCAATAAAGTTATCTGACATACCAATAAAGTTATCTGACACACAAAGAAAGTTATCTGACACACCAACAAAGTTATCTGACACACCAACAAAGTTGTTTGACACACTAATAAAGTTATCTGACACACCAATAAAGTTATCTGACACAACAACAAAGTTATCTGACACACCAATAAAGTTATCTGACACACCAACAAAGTTATCTGACACACCAAATAAAGTTATCTGACACACCAATAAAGTTATCTGACACACCAACAAAGTTATCTTACACACCTATATAGTTATCTGACACACCAATAAAGTTATCTGACACACCAATAAAGTTATATGACACACCAATAAAGTTATCTTACACACCTATATAGTTATCTGACACACTAACAAAGTTATCTGACACACCAATAAAGTTATCTGACACACCAATAAAGTTATCTGACACACCAACAAAGTTATCTGACACACCAAATAAAGTTATCTGACACACCAATAAAGTTATCTGAGACACCAACAAAGTTATCTTACACACCTATATAGTTATCTGACACACCAATAAAGTTATCTGACACACCAATAAAGTTATATGACACACCAATAAAGTTATCTTACACACCTATATAGTTATCTGACACACTAACAAAGTTATCTGACACACCAATAAAGTTATCTGACACACCAATAAAGTTATATTACACACCTATATAGTTATCTGACACACCAATAAAGTTATCTGACACACCAATATAGTTATCTGACACACTTATATATAGTTATCTGACACACCAATAAATTTATCTGACACACCAATAAAGTTATCTGACACACCAATAAAGTTATCTGACGCACCATTAAAGTTATCTGACATTCCCTAAAAATTAGTAGGAGCCGCGATAGCTCAGTGGTTAATGAACTGGACTACTACGGACAAGGGGTAGGGTTCGATCCCAACCGACGGCTCCGGGTTCACCCAGCCTTAAATGGGTACCGGATTTTCTCTGGGAAAGTAAAAGCAGCACGGGCGTAATACCGACCACATTACCCCAAAAAAAAATCATGTGCTGAAGGTCTGTAAAATATAGGGTCACTAACACCATATTTCCCTATACGCCACTTGGCGTGACGGGGGTACTTTACTTACTTTTACCAACAAAGTTATCTGACACACCAATAAAGTTATCTGACGCACCAATAAAGTTATCTGACAAACCAATAAAGTTATCTGATACTCCAATAAATTTATCTGACGCACCAATAAAGTTATCTGACGCACCAATAAATTTATCTGACGCACCAATAAAGTTATCTGACACACCAATAAGTTTATCTGACGCACCAATAAAGTTATCTGACACACCAATAAATTTATCTGACGCACCAATAAAGTTATCTGACACACCTATAAAGTTATCTGACGCACCAATAAAGTTATCTGACGCACCAATAAAGTTATCTGACAAACCAATAAAGTTATCTGACATACAAAGAAAGTTATCTGACACACCAACAAAGTTATCTGACACACCAACAAAGTTGTCTGACACACTAATAAAGTTATCTGACACACCAATAAAGGTATCTGACACAACAACAAAGTTATCTGACACACCAATAAAGTTATCTGACACACGAACAAAGTTATCTGACACACCAAATAAAGTTATCTGACACACCAATAAAGTTATCTGACACACCAACAAAGTTATCTTACATACCTATATAGTTATCTGACACACCAATAAAGTTATCTGATACACCAATAAAGTTATATGACACACCAATAAAGTTATCTTACACATCTATATATTTATCTGACACACTAACAAAGTTATCTGACACACCAATAAAGTTATCTGACACACCAATAAAGTTATATTACACACCTATATAGTTATCTGACACACCAACAAAGTTATCTTACATACCTATATAGTTATCTGACACACCAATAAAGTTATCTGACACACCAATAAAGTTATATGACACACCAATAAAGTTATCTTACACATCTATATAGTTATCTGACACACTAACAAAGTTATCTGACACACCAATAAAGTTATCTGACACACCAATAAAGTTATATTACACACCTATATAGTTATCTGACACACCAATAAAGTTATCTGACACACCAATATAGTTATCTGACACACTTATATATAGTTATCTGACACACCAATAAATGTATCTGACACACCAATAAAGTTATCTGACACACCAATAAAGTTATCTGACGCACCATTAAAGTTATCTGACAAACCAATAAAGTTATCTGACACACCAATAGATTTATCTGACGCACCAATAAAGTTATCTGACTCACCAATAAATTTATCTGACGCACCAACAAAGTTATCTGACACACCAATAAAGTTATCTGACGCACCAATAAAGTTATCTGACAAACCAATAAAGTTATCTGATACTCCAATAAATTTATCTGATGCACTAATAAAGTTATCTGACGCACCAATAAATTTATCTGACGCACCAATAAATTTATCTGACACACCAATAATATTATCTGACGCACCTATAAAGTTATCTGACACACCAATAAATTTATCTGACGCACCAATAAAGTTATCTGACACACCAATAATGTTATCTGACGCACCAATAAAGTTATCTGACACACCAATAAATTTATCTGACGCACCAATAAAGTTATCTGACACACCTATAAAGTTATCTGACGCACCAATAAAGTTATCTGACGCACCAATAAAGTTATCTGACAAACCAATAACGTTATCTGACACACCAATAAATTTATCTGATACACCAACAAATTTATCTGACACACCAATAAAGTTATCTGACGCACCAATAAAATTATCTGACGCACCAATACAATTATCTGACGCACCAATAAAGTTATCTGACGCACCAATAAAGTTCTTGTCCTTGTGGCTGCCAGGGCCCTGACCAGGGGAGAACCACTATCATGCGTCACACATTGAAGCGACTTAGGAGGTTGGGTTGGTTCAAGGTTTTTGCAGGTACTACGGATCTCGTACATCTGAGCTTAAGCTACCTTCGGTGCTTTCGCTAGTGTGTGTCATGCTTCATACGGGGAACGTACTGATGAGGGGATCAGGTCACTATTGAGTAGCCCGATGTACAATGACGATGATCTGTCAAATAAACTAAACTGGTATCAGGTTTCTGTTGATGTAAAGATAGAAAGAAAGGCTCAAAACAGAATTCTGCGAAATAATACGATTAACCTTCTTCAATTTCCTTGCCACAGTTTGGTGGAGCAGCCAGTTGCTAGAACGCCATGTGTCATTTTTGCATCTAAAACGTTACCCCACTTAATGCGGTCCAAGACCATCCTTCTCCAGGTGCCCCCTGCCCAGCCTTCATTGCTCGACTCAGAGAAACTTTAGTTCAGTGCATGCCCTGGACGTTTCGCCTCTTATAGGATAACTAGTCACTTCAGATAATACCTAAGACACAGCTGCTGCAGCAACGGTACAAACTCCAGCATCGACCACGAGACACTCCTATTTCTCCGAGAGGAAATGAATAACCCACAGCATAGACAATGGGAGCTGCGATAGCTCAGTGGTTAGTGAACTGGACTACAAAGGACAAGAAGTAGGGTTCGATCACAAACCGACGGCTTCCTGGTTCACCCAGCCTTTAATGGGTACCGGATTTTTTCCTGGGAAAGTAAAGCGGCACGGGCGTAATACCGACCACATTACCCCAAAAATCATGTGCTGAAGGTCTGTAAAATGTATGGTCACTAACACCATATTCCCTATACGTCACTTGGCGGGACTGGGGCATTTTACTTTTTTTACTTACAGCATGGACAAGAGCGATCAATGTGCATAACTTACGTCGTCTTTGGAAATGGCAGCAGTGTATATTTGATAATGTTCTGACTGCAGTTTCACTATCTCATCAAAGCAAAATCAAAGAACATAATCAGAAACACTATTTTTGGGGACTTGAGCTTCATGAAAGTGTGTTTCTATTGCGCTAATTATACACGCTTTAGAGGAAATGGATGGATATGCTGGTAATAAAGAAACATATGGGCGATCGCTTCGAAGAAGAGGAAGTGGGAGATACTGGAGTATTGGATTCGTTAGCAGAGGTATAGAGCTGGGGAAGGTGTTAGACTATTATTGTAAGACATGCATTACATTTCCTCAAAGGGAACTGAGAAAAACTGTATACACTTGAAGAAAAAAAACAGATCGCTGAGATTACAACAATTGTCTTGAGTGTTTGCAGAAATGGACGTCATCCGTGAAAGAACTAAATCGCTTCCATTGAATGGAAAAGGAAAATCGAAACATCGTTAAGTTTGATCAACTTACAAGCTCTGCCAGAGTTGCAAAACTCTGATTCAATGGTTTCCATTTCATTGTAATATTCCTGGAAATGGACAGATATAAAATGAACAGATATAAAATGAACAGATGAGAGAAATCAAAATAAGAATATGTGTTTTAATACCATTAATACAAGAATACGATTTATAAGAAAAAAGTGCTGTAAATACATTAGTCATGTGCTGCGAATGAGTAAAATAAGACATCCACATCAGCCATTCGTTTGGAAACCATCTGGTACAAGAAAACAAGGCTGACCAAGAGAATCGATAGGCAGAACAATTAATAGGGAAGGTCAACCATGGAAGAAACAACTAGGAACTACAAGAAGTAGCAACAAATCGTCAGTCACGGAGAACTAAGACTTTCGCTCTGTGTGACGTCTTCAGCCCCAGAGGAAAATGAATGAACAACTGGAAATGATGAGGCCTACTTTGTCAGATAAAATGCCCTGCTGTATTAGATAAAATATCCTACTTTATCAGATAAAATGTCCTACTTTATCAGATAAAATGTCCTACTTTATCAAATAAAATGCCCTGCTTTTTCAGATAAAATGTCCTACTTTATAAGATAAAATGCCCTGCTATATTAGATAAAATGTCCTACTTTATCATATAAAATGCCCTACTTTATCAGATAAAATGTCCTACTTTATCAGATAAAATGTCCTACTTTATCAGATAAAATGGCCTACTTCATGAGATAAAATGCCCGGCTATAATAGATAAAATGTCCTACTTTATTAGATAAAATACCCTGCTTTATCAGATAAAATGTCCTGCTGTATGCTTTATCATGGGAGCCGCGATAGCTCAGTGGTTAGTGAACTGGACTACCACGGACAAGGGGTAGGGTTCGATCCCAACCTACGGCTTCCGGGTTCACCCAGCCTTAAATGGGTACCGGATTTTTTTCTGGGAAAGTAAAGCAGTATGGGCGTAATACTGACCACATTACCCCAAAAATCATGTGCTGAAGGTCTGTAAAATATAGGGTCACTAACACCATATTTCCCTATACGCCACTTGGCGTGACGGGGGTACTTTACTTTACTATGCTTTATCAGGTAAAATGCCCTATTCTATCACATAAAATGCCCTGCTTTACCAGTTAAAATGTCCTACTTTATCACATAAAATGTCCCACTTCATCAGATAAAATGTTCTACTTGATCAGATAAAATGTACTACTGGATCAGATAAAATGTCCTACTTTATCACATAAAATGTCCCACTTCATCAGATAAAATGTCCTACTTGATCAGATAAAATGTCCTACTTTATCAGATAAAATGCCCTACTTTATTAGATAAAATGCCCTGCTTTATTAGATAAAATGTCCTACTTAATCAGATAAAATGTCCTACTTTATCAGATAAAACGCCCTACTTCAATATGTATATAATAAAATATATGTATATAATAAAATGCTCTACTTTATTAGATAAAATGCTCTACTTTATTAGATAAAATGCCCTGCTTTATTAGATAAAATGCCCCGCTTTATTAGATTAAATGCTCTACTGTATTAGATAAAATGCTCTACTTTACTAGATAAAATGCCCTGCTTTCTTAGATAAAATGCCCCGCTTTATTAGATAAAATGCCCCGCTTTATTAGATAAAATGCTCTACTTTATTAGATAAAATGTCCTACTTTATAAGATAAAATGCCCTGCTTTATTAGATAAAATGCCCCGCTTTATTAGATTAAATGCTCTACTGTATTAGATAAAATGCTCTACTTTATTAGATAAAATGCCCTGCTTTCTTAGATAAAATGCTCTACTTTATTAGATAAAATGTTCTACGTTATTAGATAAAATGCCCCGCTTTCTTAGATAAAATGCTCAACTTTATTAGATAAAATGCCCCGCTTTCTTAGATAAAATGCTCAACTTTATTAGATAAAATGTTCCGCTTTCTTAGATAATATGCTCTACTTTATTAGATAAAATGTTCCGCTTTCTTAGATAATATGCTCTACTTTATTAGATAAAATGTTCCGCTTTCTTAGATAATATGCTCTACTTTATTAGATAAAATGCCCTGGTTTATTAGATAAAATGCTTTACTTTATTAGATAAAATGCCCCGCTTTCTTAGATAAAATGCCCGCTTTATTAGATAAATGATCTACTTTATAAGATAAAATGTTCTACTTTATAAGATAAAATGCTCTACTTTATAAGATAAAATGCCCTACTTTATAAGATAAAATGCTCTACTTTATGAGATAAAATGCCCCGCTTTATTAGATAAAATGCTCTACTTGATAAGATAAAATGCTCTATCTTATTAGATAAAATGCTCAACTTTATTAGATAAAATGCCCCGCTTTCTTAGATAAAATGCCCCGCTTTCTTAGATAAAATGCCCTACTTTATAAGATAAAATGCTCTGTTTTTTTTAGATAAAATGCTCTACTTTATTAGATAAAATGCCCCGCTTTCTTAGATAAAATGCCTTACTTTATACGATAAAATGCTCTATTTTATAAGATAAAATGCCCCGCTTTATTAGATAAAATGCTCTACTTTATAAGATAAAATGCTCTACTTTATAAGATAAAATGCCCCGCTTTCTTAGATAAAATGTAAAATATTCTGCTTTTCTTTCTTTATTTTAAGTGGTAACATTAATAGTGTCAGACAAAGTTGTAAAGATAATATATAATTTTTTTTTTGTCTGATAATATTTTATGCCAACAAGTTTGTTATCATTTACATCAGACGTGGAGTTAACTCTACTGTTTACATATTCAGTTTTACTGCTTCAGTAAACTGTAAAATCGTAATTAAACGCTTAAACATCTGCCCGGACGTAACAAATAATTCAAGATATACAGAATAATACTTAAATATTCATGGCATGTTAAAAAATAATTACTATAAATTGTACTAGAAATAATTCAAACACGACAAAGTAATAAAGCCTGCTCAATGTCCAGTATGGTTTATATATCCATCCGTGACGTAAAAACAACGGAATTATGCTAATCATATGCTAATGACCTCAGTCGACCTTAAGACCAGGTCATCATAAATTCAGTACGTTCCCAAGAAAATTCAGATTAAATTTCACAGCGCACACGACAGGCCTGATATGAAAACTGATTAGATACGTTCTGAATTCATCAATTTTGTGAAAATTAATTTGATAAATGCACTATCATGAAACAGGTCGTAGTTAAAAGCTGTTCCATTGCGCATAGGTGGCTTTCCTTGAGAGATAAAAGTGGGAGGCGGAGACTTCCACTTTGAGGATAGGGTATCTGTAGCAACGCATGGACTAAAAGCTACTAGCAACTCATAGCTGACTACGTGCATCAGCATCAGTGAACCAAAGAATACCCCGCTTTTTTGTCTCCAGTCTAAACCATTGGAAACTACTAATGGTGCTGTTTCGTCAGACTTTTTGTCTGCAACGCTAGTATTCAGCCCTACCCTGTCCGGAGATACTTGGCTTAATATGAAAATACAGATACATCATTTATTCCTGAGTTATGATCGTAATCCTATGTTATAGTCATGAGTACACATACGTGAAACACGTCGCCACTGATAGCTATTTGTTTAGATAGTTGAAGTTGGCCGCGTGCTCTAGCGTTTGGTTTCTCGTAGCAAGGCGCTGTGGCATATAGTACGGGTTCGATTCTGTTTCAGACCTTCTATTGTTCTTTGTTTTTTTCTGATGTTGTTTTATTATGATTTTTTCTGCTGTTGGTTTATTATGATTTTTTCTGCTGTTGGTTTATTATGATTTTTTCTCCTGTTGGTTTATTATGATTTTTTCTCCTGTTGGTTTATTATGATTTTTTCTGATGTTGGTTTATTGTGATTTTTTTTCTGCTGTTGCTTTATTGTGATTTTTATTTTGTTGTTGGTTTATTGTGATTTTTCCTGCTCTTGGTTTATTGTGTTTTTTTCTGCTCTTGGTTTATTGTGATTTTCTCTCCGAGTGCTGAAATATACTTCCTCCTCTGAAATGATTCGCTTCTACTTCGATACCCCGTGGTGGCTGGTTAAACTGACTAACCAGTGATATGTAACTAAGTGAGTAGGGTTCAAAGGTGGAGCTCAATCCATGACTAACAACACCATGCTGATCAAGACCCGGCTCCACCTCCCAAAGGTGCTGCTGGAAACATAGTATCAAGTAAAGTCAAGCGAATAGAGATCGTATAGGAATGGCAATCCGATACTCAAAAATGTCGCGCTGAAGTCGGATGTGAGGGCCGAAAGGCACAAATATCACTGTCCAACTGCAAGCCAGAACACAGGGCATCTACGCCCATTTAATGACATATTAAGGATGAGTGGCCAAGAGAAACATTCATTCCTTTAGTATCCATTCAGTGAACGCCAGAAAGAAAAGGTCTTCAGGGTTGTCTTTTGTCTTCTAACGCACGAGATTGAGCTGTTCCTTTCTAGATCTATGGACATGGTAAAGGTGACACGCTGCAATGGTTTTCTTTAATTCCCGGGTTCTGGTGGGGGGAAGGAAAAACGTGTCTACCCTAAGGGTACTGAAGTACTAAGTCTTCTACATCAGCAGATCCCACCACTGCGGAGAACACGGCGGTCATGGTTTCTGTTAGACTGCTTGTCTGTTCTGTGGAAACCAACTTGTTGGTCGAAGCGAGGGTTTGGTCAGCTCATAGACAGTCGAACTTGCTGTAGCGACCGCAGGCGCTTGAACACCCTATCTTCAGAGCTAAAACTGGACATAAGGAGCTAAACAAGGTTACACATACAATTCTACTGTCAGATACTCCACAGCCCAGAACACACACTACAAAATTGCTTCACAAGTGACAAGCTTTCATTAGCCTAAAGACTCAACATTGTACCATCAAAGGAGCTCCAAACTGCGGTCTAAGTAATCGAAAGTACATTGTTGGCGGTGTAACATCAAGATATAAACTAAAAAACAAGAATAGAACGCAAAGGTTTAAGAAGAAATAAAATAGACGGTTTGGCCACATTACATGATTCACAGCTTGTTGTTTCTATCTCATAACAGCAGTTTTTATCAATTCTATGAACTTAGCAGCATTTCCTGATGAGAACACGACATGGTTTTACTACATTCCTCTTATTCTTATGAATGATATATTGTTGGAGTGTCTCTAATTTGGGCATTACACAACCGTGTCAATTTTTAACTAGTGTTTACGTTTATGAAAATAAAAATCTGGCCCGAACAATTCTGTGCACTGTGTATGCTACAATTATAGCCGCTAAGAACACTCTAAACAAACCAGAAATTGAACAAATGACGTAACGATATGCATTTTTTGTATTTAGCTAAGTGATATTTTGTACATTAATAATTGCAGAAATAAATAATTTTATAATTTGGTTCACATCGTAACACCTTTATTTAACAAAGTTCACACAGAAGTTAGACGCCTTTAGATAGAGCATACCTTTATTGCATCCACACCAACAAAATAATTTCGGAATTGAAGAGTTAATGCTTCACTTTCCTGCATGAAATGTCGCGAAACACCCACCGCCTTAACGTTTCAATATGCTTAATCCGATTACAGTTTTTTGGCTGCTATTTTAAGAAATAAATTCTATAGCTATTGATTTAAGGAAGAGTTACTTTCATTTAGGCGAGAACGTCGATTTTCTTAGAAAAGAATGTGTTGAGAATTAATTCATTCTTCATGAGTTAAGGATGAATTATTTCATTAAGTTATGGACACGTTCTCGGCATTGAGTTAAGGATGAAATCTCACTATTGAATTAACAGCAAATTATCACCATTGATTTAAGAAGAAATACTTATAATTGAAATAAGGATACATTCCGATTCCCTCTCCCCCCCCCCCCCCTTTCCTCCCAACACCAATGAGTTACAGGTGAATTATCTGCATTCATTTAAGGACGAATTCTCCCAAATGAGTTGAGTGCGAATTCTCTCATTTCTTTTCAGGTCGAATTCTACCCTACACTACCCCAACCCCCAATAGTAACGTTACTGAGTTATTTGCGAGTCATCATCACTGGACTCCGAACATGCCCAGGTGCTCAGATCCCCTCCTACAACACTAAAGTTTTCCAACCAACGCCCACGATTCTGACCATATTAATAGGTCAAGCCAGAAATTGCAGATCGTTAAAGCTATAAACTGTACATAATATATGAATTATTGTGAATAATTATGATAAATAGTTTTTTTTTTTTTTGTATTCGCCAGCTTTCACCTCTGGCAAAGTCCCTATAGACCAGGAACTGAATTTTGAGTGTTAATCCATTTTTCCCTGGCAGCCGTGTGCACAGGGGTCCCTCGTCGCACAGGCAGATAACTCCGTCTTCGGAGGTACTCGTATCTTTTCCTTCCATGAATAATTGACGTTTCAAGCCGGGCTTTACTGCTGAGACCAGGGGTGGTTACCGCAGAGAAAAATTATAAATAAAAATCCCAACTGGTGGAGCCGGGATTTGAACCCACAACCTCACTCTCACAAGACGCCTACCTCGAGACCAGCCAGTTCCCCTTAAATAGGTTTAAAACTATTTATGCCACTATATATCCTATGAGTTATCAGAAAGTGCAGTTGTTTTCCTTTAATGCTTGGTATTCGATAACTATAAATGATGTTGACAATGCCAATATAAATACAAGCTTCTGAAAAAAAGGGGGGGGGAATAATAACTAAAAGACTTCCATGCAATATGGCGGATAGGCGACAGGAATCGTTGAGGCTCTGTTAGAAAAGTGTTCCTTGTTGCAGTTTCCTCATATTCCAAGTCCAGCTGGCTGCCGGAGCTACTGAGTTTAGTGCTCTGCGCACACCGTGAGCTGTGTATTTCATCCGGATCGTGTTTCGATAATCAGATAGTGTACGATGAATGATGATATCATATGACGAAGGACAGTTAATCTGCGTTCACTTTTGGTGCGGTTACGCCTTATGCAATTTGGCATGTGCTGTAGCTGCAATGATGGGGACTACAGCTGCATTTCTTTGTTTGGATCATTCTGTGCGATGAGACGTTAATTTGGATGATTCCACTGGCACGGGCGGTTGAGCAATTATGGATTTTAATTCGTTTGCAGTGATACCGGGGCCTAGGAATAACTACAACTACAATTACAAAAACAGAGCGCTGAGAAAGGGGAAACAATTTAAATATGTTTGGTTGGTCATTGGAAATTATTGGTAAAAAATAAAATAAAATAAAATAAAGGAAAAAGAATGAAACGATAAATCGGCCACCGATGACTATTATCAAATGTGACTTAAAAAAAAAAAAAAACAAGAAGTCAGGAGGAGAAGAAACCGAGTAGAAACATTTATTTTTTTCAACTCCAGAGTAATCAAGTACATGGGATGATGTGTACAAAATACAAGCACAACCTATCTGGATGATGTGTACAAAATACAAGTACAACCTACCTGACCGTCTCTGTCTAATTCCGTATCTGCACGACCACGTGACACTGTCTGAGTACAGTTCATTATATCAAAGAATGGACTTTATCAACTAAACTGGAAGAGCAACGAATGTTTTGATGGCAGGCCTCTAAATGAAGTCTTCACGCATCATTCGGTCTCCTCTACACCCGGACCACAGAGAAGCCACCACGAATTAATCCGTGTTTGTTTAAAAGTTTACGGCCCACCGAGCGTTGTTCGAGGTTCCAGAGGTGTAGGTGGTGGATGAGATTATGGGGTTCATATATCGACACATTTTTAACTGTTTTTTTTTCTGAATCTCTATCTACCTACTTACCTACATTTTTACCTACTTACTTACCTACCTACCTACCTACATACCTACCTACCTACCTACCTTACCTGCCTGTCTGCTGTTCTGCGTGTCTGTCTGTCTGTCTTTCTGTTTGTCTGTCTGTCTGTCTGAAGTCTGCCTGCCTGTCTGTCTATCTGTCTGTGTGTCTGAAGTCTGCCAGCCTGCCTGCCTGTCTGTCTGTCTGTCTGTCTTTTTGTCTGTCTGAAGTCTGCCTACCTGTCTGTCTGTCTGGATGAAGTATGCCTGCCTGCCTGTCTGTATGTCTGTCTATCTGTCTGTCTGAAGTCTGCCTGCCTGTAGTCTGTCTGCCTGTCTGTCTGTCTGTCTGTCTGTCTGTCTGTCTGTCTGTCTGTCTGTCTGTCTGTCTGTCTGTCTGTCTGTCTGTCTGTCTGTCTGTCTGCCTGCCTGCCTTCCTGTCTGTCCCAGTTCTCAAGAAACTTTTTCTCAAATCGGTTTTGTTGGTCTGGAAGTATCATATAAGCGACAACACATCCTACACAACCCACAAAACCTAGATAATCTACAAAACCTACACAATCTACACAACCTGCACAACCTACACAACCTGCACAACCTACACACTCTACACAACCTACACAACCTACACAACCTACACAATCTACACAATCTACACAACCTACACACTCTACACAATCTACTCAATCTACACAACCTACACAACCTACACACTCTACACAATCTACACAACCTACACACTCTACACAATCTACACAATCTACACAACCTACACAACCTACACACTCTACACAATCTACACAACCTACACACTCTACACAATCTACACAACCTACACACTCTACACAATCTACACAATCTACACAACCTAAATAATCTACATAACATACACAACATACACAAGAAACAAAAACAACCTACAAACGTTCATTTAATTACCTTTTAAGGGCGGACTATCAACAATGGTCATCAGAATTAGTCGCACAAGAATCCCCTCTGTAACTGCAAATGACATCACAGGGGCACCAAATGCAACATGAAAATTGGTACCGATAAATACAAATCCTGAACATTCCAAAAGAAATTTAAAAAACTGAACATCAACAGGACGATAGACAACAAACAGTTAAAACAAGTGAGAGAATTTTAATACCTCGGAAGTCTAGTAACAAACGACAATTCATAGGCAACATCCAGATGCAGTTAAGCTTGTCAAATGAACGGACAACAATCTCTATGTGCGCCCAACAAGAAAAAAAAAGCACTAAATGCAAACCGGGAATTCAACAGCATAATCTTCATTCCAACGTTGTGCTACCAATGCCAGAGGATCTGTACTCTAAGCTCAAGAACAATCAGAAAAATAACCTCTACCGAGATGAAATGTGTTAGACGAATGACGGGAAACAGCTTGATCTATAAAGATCAGAAATGAAGAACTGAGAAAAAAAATAGGAATAATTTCCGCCATTGAATACATAAAGAAACAACAGATGAAACGGTTTGATCACGCGATAAGAGAGAACGATCAGCACTCAAAACAACAAGACTTCAATAAACATTAAGAGAACACGAAACCCAAAGGCCGACCATGAAAACTATAGATTGATGGAATATTAGAAACACTAGGAAACATAACAGCAAGATAGTCAAACAGAAGAACTGGACTCGCCAGTCGCTGGACACTGCGGGACTTGCTGAGGAGAGGATCTGATCATCTATGGACATGTTCGGAATGTAATGATGATGGCCTGCAAATAACTCAATAACAGAAGAGCAAAAGACAACAACTAAAACTCCCCTCGACGCTGTTAGATAAATGAGGGAAGTAAGAAGTAGAAGAAGACTCCCAATCTGATTAAAAATTTGGTTTTGACTTATTATAGAAGAATGACAGGAAACAGCTCAAGGGACAGAGTAAGAAACACCGACCTGAGGAAGAAACTCGAAATTGAACCATCCATCGCATACATAAAGAAACAACAGATATATTGGTTCGGCCACATAACAAGACAAAAAGAACTAACAATGACTCAAAGAGCCATAAACAAACGCAAAGAAAATGCCAGATTAAGAGGAAGACCGAGAAAGAGATGGATAAAGGGAATACTAGAGTCACTAGGAGGGATAACAGAAGAGGCCAACAGAAGAGCAAAGAATCGCAGATTGTATCTCTCCTCGACGCCAACGGCAATGAAGGAAGGATAGAAAAGGAAGAATATATATATATATATATATATATATATATATATATATATATATCATCGTGTGCCATACCGGTTGACGTAGGTGATCATGTCCCTCCACAATCTTCTATCTATAGTGCATCGTATCAGTTCTGTTGTTGACTGTTTTCCATGCCATGACACCAAGCTATCCAGTTTTTTCTCTCTTTTTCGCCCACGATCTCTCTTTCCTTTTATTTTGCCAGTTGTAACCAAGTATTCCAACTTTCTTCTTCTCATGATGTGCCCGAATAATGTTGATTTCTTCTTTCTGATGTTTTTTAAGAGCTCCCTTTTTGTGTTGGCCTCTTTGAGAACTTCTTCATTGGTATTTTTAGCTGTCCATGGAACTTTCAACATTCTTCTGAGAAATCCCATCTCTGTGGCCTCCAATCGTCTTTTCATTTGTTTGTCCACTGTCCATGATTCGCTTCCATAGGTCAGAATTGGTTCTATATAGCACCGATGAATTCTCTTTCTCAATTTTATTGACATAGATTTGTTGCATAAGATATTTTTCATTTTCTGAAATGCCATTTTGGCCTGAGCTATTCTGCTTTTTATTTCTGTAGTGCATCTCCCATCTGATGTTATTATTGTGCCCAAGTATTTGAAACCTTGTATTTTGTTTCAGATTTGTCTCGTTTATTTTTATGCTGCATGATGGTGATGATTGTTTCTTCGATATAACCATTACTTCTGTTTTCTTACTTTTCAGACTGAGGCCTTTCCTGTTGCCTTCTTTTAAATATTATAATATAATATATATAATATATATATATATATATATATATATATATATATATATATTATATTATAAACGAAGATTTGTTTCTAACCACCGCCAGCCCTACTACCACGTGACTATGAAAACATGGCCTCCTTATACCAACACACAATCTTCAGTGTTGCTCTAATACCCAGCCAAGACAAGCATTATCTGCGCAGTCTGTTACAAGGATTAACTCCCGCAAATCTGTACCGGCTTTGCTGAAGCATGGCTCTCGTTAGTGAATGCAGGGGCGTAGATTTCCCTGATCATAGTTCCTTAGAGAAGACACTTTCTGACGGACACTTTCTGACGGACACTTTCTGACGGACACTTTCTGCCGGACACTTTCTGGCTTGAAACTTTCTAGTTTTTAAATTAAAATGTAAAAAAAAAATGAAAAGGTCAATAGGAGGACTTTATGTTTTAACTAAAAATAAAGAACGAATGAGAAGAATTTTCTGACTATGTAACTAAAAATAAAGAACGAATGAGAAGAATTTTCTGACTATGTAACTAAAAATAAAGAACGAATGAGAAGAATTTTCTGACTATGTAACTACAAATAAAGAACGAATGAGAACAATTTTCTGACTATTTAACTACAAATAAAGAACGAATGAGAACAATTTTCTGACTATTTAACTACAAATAAAGAACGAATGAGAACAATTTTCTGACTATTTAACTACAAATAAAGAACGAATGAGAACAATTTTCTGACTATTTAACTAAAAATAAAGAACGAATGAAAACAATTTTCTGACTATTTAACTACAAATAAAGAACGAATGAGAACAATTTTCTGACTATTTGACTAAAAATAAAGAACGAATGAGAACAATTTTCTGGCTTGTAACTAAAGATAAAGAACGAATGAGAACAATTTTCTGACTTGTAACTAAAGATAAAGAACGAATGAGAACAATTTTCTGACTTGTAACTAAAGATAAAGAACGAATGAGAACAATTTTCTGACTTGTAACTAAAAATAAAGAACGAATGAGAACAATTTTCTGACTTGTAACTAAAGATAAAGAACGAATGAGAACAATTTTCTGACTTGTAACTAAAGATAAAGAACGAATGAGAACAATTTTCTGACTATTTAACTACAAATAAAGAACGAATGAGAACAATTTTCTGACTATTTAACTACAAATAAAGAACGAATGAGAACAATTTTCTGACTATTTAACTACAAATAAAGAACGAATGAGAACAATTTTCTGACTATGTAACTAAAAATAAAGAACGAATGAGAATAATTTTCTGACTATTTGACTAAAAATAAAGAACAAATGAGAAGAATTATCTGACTATTTAACTAAAAATAAAGAACGAATGAGGACAATTTTCTGACTATTTGACTACAAATAAAGAACGAATGAGAACAATTTTCTGACTATTTAACTACAAATAAAGAACGAATGAGAACAATTTTCTGACTATTTGACTAAAAATAAAGAACGAATGCGAACAATTTTCTGACTATTTAACCACAAATAAAGAACGAATGAGAACAATTTTCTGACTATGTAACTAGAAATAAAGAACGAATGAGAAGAATTTTCTTACTATGTAACTAAAAATAAAGAACGAATGAGAACAATTTGCTGACTATTTAACTACAAATAAAGAACGAATGAGAACAATTTTCTGACTATTTGATAAAAATAAAGAACGAATGAGAAGAATTTTCTGACTATGTAACTAAAAATAAAGAACGAATGAGAACAATTTTCTGACTATTTAACTACAAATAAAGAACGAATGAGAACAATTTTCTGACTATTTGACTATAAATAAAGAACGAATGAGAACAATTTTCTGACTTGTAACTAAAGATAAAGAACGAATGAGAACAATTTTCTGACTATTTAACTACAAATAAAGAACGAATGAGAACAATTTTCTGACTATTTGACTAAAAATAAAGAACGAATGAGAACAATTTTCTGACTTGTAACTAAAGATAAAGAACGAATGAGAACAATTTTCTGACTTGTTACTAAAAATAAAGAACGAATGAGAACAATTTTCTGACTTGTTACTAAAAATAAAGAACGAATGAGAACAATTTTCTTACTATTTGACTAAAAATAAAGAACGAATGAGAACAATTTTCTGACTATTTGACTAAAAATAAAGAACGAATGAGAACAATTTTCTGACTATGTAAATAAAAATAAAGAACGAATGAGAACAATTTTCTGACTATTTGACTACAAATAAAGAACGAATGAGAACAATTTTCTGACTATTTAACTACAAATAAAGAACGAATGAGAACAATTTTCTGACTATTTGACTAAAAATAAAGAACGAATGCGAACAATTTTCTGACTATTTAACCACAAATAAAGAACGAATGAGAACAATTTTCTGACTATGTAACTACAAATAAAGAACGAATGAGAAGAATTTTCTGACTATGTAACTAAAAATAAAGAACGAATGAGAACAATTTTCTGACTATTTAACTACAAATAAAGAACGAATGAGAACAATTTTCTGACTATTTGATAAAAATAAAGAACGAATGAGAACAATTTTCTGACTTGTAACTAAAGATAAAGAACGAATGAGAACAATTTTCTGACTATGTAACTAAAAATAAAGAACGAATGAGAACAATTTTCTGACTATTTAAATAAAAATAAAGAACGAATGAGAACAATTTTCTGACTATTTAACTACAAATAAAGAACGAATGAGAACAATTTTCTGACTATTTGACTAAAAATAAAGAACGAATGAGAACAATTTTCTGACTTGTAACTAAAGATAAAGAACGAATGAGAACAATTTTCTGACTTGTTACTAAAAATAAAGAACGAATGAGAACAATTTTCTGACTTGTTACTAAAAATAAAGAACGAATGAGAACAATTTTCTGACTATTTGACTATAAATAAAGAACGAATGAGAACAATTTTCTGACTATTTGACTAAAAATAAAGAACGAATGAGAACAATTTTCTGACTTGTAACTAAAGATAAAGAACGAATGAGAACAATTTTCTGACTATGTAACTAAAAATAAAGAACGAATGAGAACAATTTTCTGACTATTTAAATAAAAATAAAGAACGAATGAGAACAATTTTCTGACTATTTAACTACAAATAAAGAACGAATGAGAACAATTTTCTGACTATTTGACCACAAATAAAGAACGAATGAGAACAATTTTCTGACTTGTAACTAAAGATAAAGAACGAATGAGAACAATTTTCTGACTTGTTACTAAAAATAAAGAACGAATGAGAACAATTTTCTGACTTGTTACTAAAAATAAAGAACGAATGAGAACAATTTTCTGACTATTTGACTATAAATAAAGAACGAATGAGAACAATTTTCTGACTATTTGACTAAAAATAAAGAACGAATGAGAACAATTTTCTGACTATGTAACTAAAAATAAAGAACGAATGAGAACAATTTTCTGACTATTTAACTAAAAATAAAGAACGAATGAGAACAATTTTCTGACTATTTAACTACAAATAAAGAACGAATGAGAACAATTTTCTGACTATTTAACTAAAAATAAAGAACGAATGAAAACAATTTTCTGACTATTTAACTACAAATAAAGAACGAATGAGAACAATTTTCTGACTATTTGACTAAAAATAAAGAACGAATGAGAACAATTTTCTGACTTGTAACTAAAGATAAAGAACGAATGAGAACAATTTTCTGACTTGTAACTAAAGATAAAGAACGAATGAGAACAATTTTCTGACTTGTAACTAAAGATAAAGAACGAATGAGAACAATTTTCTGACTTGTAACTAAAAATAAAGAACGAATGAGAACAATTTTCTGACTTGTAGCTAAAGATAAAGAACGAATGAGAACAATTTTCTGACTTGTAACTAAAGATAAAGAACGAATGAGAACAATTTTCTGACTATTTAACTACAAATAAAGAACGAATGAGAACAATTTTCTGACTATTTAACTACAAATAAAGAACGAATGAGAACAATTATCTGACTATTTAACTTAAAATAAAGAACGAATGAGGACAATTTTCTGACTATTTGACTACAAATAAAGAACGAATGAGAACAATTTTCTGACTATTTGACTAAAAATAAAGAACGAATGCGAACAATTTTCTGACTATTTAACCACAAATAAAGAACGAATGAGAACAATTTTCTGACTATGTAACTACAAATAAAGAACGAATGCGAACAATTTTCTGACTATTTAACTAAAAATAAAGAACGAATGAGAACAATTTTCTGACTATTTAACTACAAATAAAGAACGAATGAGAACAATTTTCTGACTATTTGACTAAAAATAAAGAACGAATGAGAACAATTTTCTGACTTGTAACTAAAGATAAAGAACGAATGAGAACAATTTTCTGACTTGTTACTAAAAATAAAGAACGAATGAGAACAATTTTCTGACTTGTTACTAAAAATAAAGAACGAATGAGAACAATTTTCTGACTATTTGACTAAAAATAAAGAACGAATGAGAACAATTTTCTGACTATTTGACTAAAAATAAAGAAAGAATGAGAACAATTTTCTGAATATGTAACTAAAAATAAAGAACGAATGAGAACAATTTTCTAACTATTTAACTAAAAATAAAGAACGAATGAGAACAATTTTTTGACTATTTAACTACAAATAAAGAACGAATGAGAACAATTTTCTGACTATTTAACTACAAATAAAGAACGAATGAGAACAATTTTCTGACTATGTAACTAAAAATAAAGAACGAATGAGAATAATTTTCTGACTATTTGACTAAAAATAAAGAACAAATGAGAAGAATTATCTGACTTTTTAACTAAAAATAAAGAACGAATGAGGACAATTTTCTGACTATTTGACTACAAATAAAGAACGAATGAGAACAATTTTCTGACTATTTAACTACAAATAAAGAACGAATGAGAACAATTTTCTGACTATTTGACTAAAAATAAAGAACGAATGCGAACAATTTTCTGACTATTTAACTACAAATAAAGAACGAATGAGAACAATTTTCTGACTATGTAACTACAAATAAAGAACGAATGAGAAGAATTTTCTGACTATGTAACTAAAAATAAAGAACGAATGAGAACAATTTTCTGACTATTTAACTACAAATAAAGAACGAATGAGAACAATTTTCTGACTATTTGATAAAATAAAGAACGAATGAGAAGAATTTTCTGACTATGTAACTAAAAATAAAGAACGAATGAGAACAATTTTCTGACTATTTAACTATAAATAAAGAACGAATGAGAACAATTTTCTGACTTGTAACTAAAGATAAAGAACGAATGAGAACAATTTTCTGACTATGTAACTAAAAATAAAGAACGAATGCGAACGATTTTCTGACTATTTAAATAAAAATAAAGAACGAATGAGAACAATTTTCTGACTATTTGACTAAAAATAAAGAACGAATGAGAACAATTTTCTGACTTGTAACTAAAGATAAAGAACGAATGAGAACAATTTTCTGACTTGTTACTAAAAATAAAGAACGAATGAGAACAATTTTCCGACTATTTAAATAAAAATAAAGAACGAATGAGAACAATTTTCTGACTATTCAACTACAAATAAAGAACGAATGAGAACAATTTTCTGACTATTTGACTAAAAATAAAGAACGAATGAGAACAATTTTCTGACTTGTAACTAAAGATAAAGAACGAATGAGAACAATTTTCTGACTTGTTACTAAAAATAAAGAACGAATGAGAACAATTTTCTGACTTGTTACTAAAAATAAAGAACGAATGAGAACAATTTTCTGACTATTTGACTAAAAATAAAGAACGAATGAGAACAATTTTCTGACTATTTGACTAAAAATAAAGAACGAATGAGAACAATTTTCTGACTATGTAACTAAAAATAAAGAACGAATGAGAACAATTTTCTTCTATTTAACTAAAAATAAAGAACGAATGAGAACAATTTTCTGACTATTTAACTACAAATAAAGAACGAATGAGAACAATTTTCTGACTATTTAACTAAAAATAAAGAACGAATGAAAACAATTTTCTGACTATTTAACTACAAATAAAGAACGAATGAGAACAATTTTCTGACTATTTGACTAAAAATAAAGAACGAATGAGAACAATTTTCTGACTTGTAACTAAAGATAAAGAACGAATGAGAACAATTTTCTGACTTGTAACTAAAGATAAAGAACGAATGAGAACAATTTTCTGACTTGTAACTAAAGATAAAGAACGAATGAGAACAATTTTCTGACTATTTGACTAAAAACAAAGAACGAATGAGAACAATTTTCTGACTTGTAACTAAAGATAAAGAACGAATGAGAACAATTTTCTGACTTGTAACTAAAGATAAAGAACGAATGAGAACAATTTTCTGACTATTTAACTACAAATAAAGAACGAATGAGAACAATTTTCTGACTATTTAACTACAAATAAAGAACGAATGAGAACAATTTTCTGACTATTTAACTACAAATAAATAACGAATGAGAACAATTTTCTGACTATGTAACTAAAAATAAAGAACGAATGAGAATAATTTTCTGACTATTTGACTAAAAACAAAGAACAAATGAGAAGAATTATCTGACTATTTAACTAAAAATAAAGAACGAATGAGGACAATTTTCTGACTATTTGACTACAAATAAAGAACGAATGAGAACAATTTTCTGACTATTTAACTACAAATAAAGAACGAATGAGAACAATTTTCTGACTATTTGACTAAAAATAAAGAACGAATGCGAACAATTTTCTGACTATTTAACCACAAATAAAGAACGAATGAGAACAATTTTCTGACTATTTAACTACAAATAAAGAACGAATGAGAACAATTTTCTGACTATGTAACTAAAAATAAAGAACGAATGAGAACAATTTTCTGACTTGTAACTAAAGATAAAGAACGAATGAGAACAATTTTCTGACTTGTTACTAAAAATAAAGAACGAATGAGAACAATTTTCTGACTTGTAACTAAAGATAAAGAACGAATGAGAACAATTTTCTGACTTGTTACTAAAAATAAAGAACGAATAAGAACAATTTTCTGACTTGTTACTAAAAATAAAGAACGAATGAGAACAATTTTCTGACTATTTGACTAAAAATAAAGAACGAATGAGAACAATTTTCTGACTATGTAACTAAAAATAAAGAACGAATGAGAACAATTTTCTAACTATTTAACTAAAAATAAAGAACGAATGAGAACAATTTTCTGACTATTTAACTACAAATAAAGAACGAATGAGAACAATTTTCTGACTATGTAACTAAAAATAAAGAACGAATGAGAATAATTTTCTGACTATTTGACTAAAAATAAAGAACAAATGAGAAGAATTATCTGACTATTTAACTAAAAATAAAGAACGAATGAGGACAATTTTCTGACTATTTGACTACAAATAAAGAACGAATGAGAACAATTTTCTGACTATTTAACTACAAATAAAGAACGAATGAGAACAATTTTCTGACTATTTGACTAAAAATAAAGAACGAATGCGAACAATTTTCTGACTATTTAACCACAAATAAAGAACGAATGAGAACAATTTTCTGACTATGTAACTACAAATAAAGAACGAATGAGAAGAATTTTCTGACTATGTAACTAAAAATAAAGAACGAATGAGAACAATTTTCTGACTATTTAACTACAAATAAAGAACGAATGAGAACAATTTTCTGACTATTTGAAAAAAATAAAGAACGAATGAGAAGAATTTTCTGACTATGTAACTAAAAATAAAGAACGAATGAGAACAATTTTCTGACTATTTAACTATAAATAAAGAACGAATGAGAACAATTTTCTGACTTGTAACTAAAGATAAAGAACGAATGAGAACAATTTTCTGACTATGTAACTAAAAATAAAGAACGAATGCGAACAATTTTCTGACTATTTAAATAAAAATAAAGAACGAATGAGAACAATTTTCTGACTATTTGACTAAAAATAAAGAACGAATGAGAACAATTTTCTGACTTGTAACTAAAGATAAAGAACGAATGAGAACAATTTTCTGACTTGTTACTAAAAATAAAGAACGAATGAGAACAATTTTCTGACTTGTTACTAAAAATAAAGAACGAATGAGAACAATTTTCTGACTATTTGACTAAAAATAAAGAACGAATGAGAACAATTTTCTGACTATTTGACTAAAAATAAAGAACGAATGAGAACAATTTTCTGACTATGTAACTAAAAATAAAGAACGAATGAGAACAATTTTCTGACTATTTAACTAAAAATAAAGAACGAATGAGAACAATTTTCTGACTATATAACTACAAATAAAGAACGAATGAGAACAATTTTCTGACTATTTAACTAAAAATAAAGAACGAATGAAAACAATTTTCTGACTATTTAACTACAAATAAAGAACGAATGAGAACAATTTTCTGACTATTTGACTAAAAATAAAGAACGAATGAGAACAATTTTCTGACTTGTAACTAAAGATAAAGAACGAATGAGAACAATTTTCTGACTTGTAACTAAAGATAAAGAACGAATGAGAACAATTTTCTGACTTGTAACTAAAGATAAAGAACGAATGAGAACAATTTTCTGACTTGTAACTAAAAATAAAGAACGAATGAGAACAATTTTCTGACTTGTATCTAAAGATAAAGAACGAATGAGAACAATTTTCTGACTTGTAACTAAAGAAAAGAACGAATGAGAACAATTTTCTGACTATTTAACTACAAATAAAGAACGAATGAGAACAATTTTCTGACTATTTAACTACAAATAAAGAACGAATGAGAACAATTTTCTGACTATTTAACTACAAATAAAGAACGAATGAGAACAATTTTCTGACTATTTAACTACAAATAAAGAACGAATGAGAACAATTTTCTGACTATTTAACTACAAATAAAGAACGAATGAGAACAATTTTCTGACTATGTAACTAAAAATAAAGAACGAATGAGAATAATTTTCTGACTATTTGACTAAAAATAAAGAACAAATGAGAAGAATTATCTGACTATTTAACTAAAAATAAAGAACGAATGAGAACAATTTTCTGACTATTCAACTACAAATAAAGAACGAATGAGAACAATTTTCTGACTATTTAACTACAAATAAAGAACGAATGAGAACAATTTTCTGACTATTTGACTAAAAATAAAGAACGAATGCGAACAATATTCTGACTATTTAACCACAAATAAAGAACAAATGAGAACAATTTTCTGACTATGTAACTACAAATAAAGAACGAATGAGAAGAATTATCTGACTATTTAACTAAAAATAAAGAACGAATGAGAACAATTTTCTGACTATTTAACTACAAATAAAGAACGAATGAGAACAATTTTCTGACTATGTAACTAAAAATAAAGAACGAATGAGAACAATTTTCTTCTATTTAACTAAAAATAAAGAACGAATGAGAACAATTTTCTGACTATTTAACTACAAATAAAGAACGAATGAGAACAATTTTCTGACTATTTAACTAAAAATAAAGAACGAATGAAAACAATTTTCTGACTATTTAACTACAAATAAAGAACGAATGAGAACAATTTTCTGACTATTTGACTAAAAATAAAGAACGAATGAGAACAATTTTCTGACTTGTAACTAAAGATAAAGAACGAATGAGAACAATTTTCTTCTATTTAACTAAAAATAAAGAACGAATGAGAACAATTTTCTGACTATTTAACTACAAATAAAGAACGAATGAGAACAATTTTCTGACTATTTAACTAAAAATAAAGAACGAATGAAAACAATTTTCTGACTATTTAACTACAAATAAAGAACGAATGAGAACAATTTTCTGACTATTTGACTAAAAATAAAGAACGAATGAGAACAATTTTCTGACTTGTAACTAAAGATAAAGAACGAATGAGAACAATTTTCTGACTTGTAACTAAAGATAAAGAACGAATGAGAACAATTTTCTGACTTGTAACTAAAGATAAAGAACGAATGAGAACAATTTTCTGACTATTTGACTAAAAACAAAGAACGAATGAGAACAATTTTCTGACTATGTAACTAAAAATAAAGAACGAATGAGAACAATTTTCTGACTATTTAACTACAAATAAAGAACGAATGAGAACAATTTTCTGACTATTTGATAAAAATAAAGAACGAATGAGAAGAATTTTCTGACTATGTAACTAAAAATAAAGAACGAATGAGAACAATTTTCTGACTATTTAACTATAAATAAAGAACGAATGAGAACAATTTTCTGACTTGTAACTAAAGATAAAGAACGAATGAGAACAATTTTCTGACTATTTAACTACAAATAAAGAACGAATGAGAACAATTTTCTGACTATTTGACTAAAAATAAAGAACGAATGAGAACAATTTTCTGACTTGTAACTAAAGATAAAGAACGAATGAGAACAATTTTCTGACTTGTTACTAAAAATAAAGAACGAATGAGAACAATTTTCCGACTTGTTACTAAAAATAAAGAACGAATGAGAACAATTTTCTGACTATTTGACTAAAAATAAAGAACGAATCAGAACAATTTTCTGACTATGTAACTAAAAATAAAGAACGAATGAGAACAATTTTCTGACTATGTAACTAAAAATAAAGAACGAATGAGAACAATTTTCTAATTATTTAACTAAAAATAAAGAACGAATGAGAACAATTTTCTGACTATTTAACTACAAATAAAGAACGAATGAGAACAATTTTCTGACTATGTAACTAAAAATAAAGAACGAATGAGAATAATTTTCTGACTATTTGACTAAAAATAAAGAACAAATGAGAAGAATTATCTGACTATTTAACTAAAAATAAAGAACGAATGAGGACAATTTTCTGACTATTTGACTACAAATAAAGAACGAATGAGAACAATTTTCTGACTATTTAACTACAAATAAAGAACGAATGAGAACAATTTTCTGACTATTTGACTAAAAATAAAGAACGAATGCGAACAATTTTCTGACTATTTAACCACAAATAAAGAACGAATGAGAACAATTTTCTGACTATGTAACTACAAATAAAGAACGAATGAGAAGAATTTTCTGACTATGTAACTAAAAATAAAGAACGAATGAGAACAATTTTCTGACTATTTAACTACAAATAAAGAACGAATGAGAACAATTTTCTGACTATTTAACTACAAATAAAGAACGAATGAGAACAATTTTCTGACTTGTTACTAAAAATAAAGAACGAATGAGAACAATTTTCTGACTTGTTACTAAAAATAAAGAACGAATGAGAACAATTTTCTGACTATTTGACTAAAAATAAAGAACGAATGAGAACAATTTTCTGACTATTTGACTAAAAATAAAGAACGAATGAGAACAATTTTCTGACTATGTAACTAAAAATAAAGAACGAATGAGAACAATTTTCTAACTATTTAACTAAAAATAAAGAACGAATGAGAACAATTTTCTGACTATTTAACTACAAATAAAGAACGAATGAGAACAATTTTCTGACTATTTGACTACAAATAAAGAACGAATGAGAACAATTTTCTGACTATGTAACTAAAAATAAAGAACGAATGAGAACAATTTTCTAACTATGTAACTACAAATAAAGAACGAATGAGAAGAATTTTCTGACTATGTAACTAAAAATAAAGAACGAATGAGAACAATTTTCTGACTATTTGACTACAAATAAAGAACGAATGAGAACAATTTTCTGACTATTTAACTACAAATAAAGAACGAATGAGAACAATTTTCTGACTTGTTACTAAAAATAAAGAACGAATGAGAACAATTTTCTGACTTGTTACTAAAAATAAAGAACGAATGAGAACAATTTTCTGACTATTTGACTAAAAATAAAGAACGAATGAGAACAATTTTCTGACTATTTGACTAAAAATAAAGAACGAATGAGAACAATTTTCTGACTATGTAACTAAAAATAAAGAACGAATGAGAACAATTTTCTAACTATTTAACTAAAAATAAAGAACGAATGAGAACAATTTTCTGACTATTTAACTACAAATAAAGAACGAATGAGAACAATTTTCTGACTATTTGACTACAAATAAAGAACGAATGAGAACAATTTTCTGACTATGTAACTAAAAATAAAGAACGAATGAGAACAATTTTCTAACTATGTAACTAAAAATAAAGAACGAATGAGAACAATTTTTTGACTATTTAACTACAAATAAAGAACGAATGAGAAGAATTTTCTGACTATTTAACTACAAATAAAGAACGAATGAGAACAATTTTCTGACTATTTAACTAAAAATAAAGAACGAATGAGAATAATTTTCTGACTACTTAACTAAAAATAAAGAACGAATGAGGACAATTTTCTGACTATTTAACTACAAATAAAGAAAGAATGAGGACAATTTTCTGACTATTTAACTAAAAATAAAGAACGAATGAGGACAATTTTCTGACTATTTAACTAAAAATAAAGAACAAAAGTTGAAGTTTTCTAACCTTTTAACTAAAAATAAAGAATAATTCAGGAGATGACTTTCTGCCATTACGTAAAATGGAAGAAAGAAAGAGGACACTTACCGGTTTTTCAGCTAAAAAGAAAGAAAAAAAGGACTTTTCTGTCAGGACATTTTCTGGATTTTAATTAAAAAGAAAGAATAAAGTAGAAAACTCGGCTTTTTAATTGTAACGGAATATCAAAGAAAAACACTTACTGGTGAATTTTGGAAAAAACAAATGAAAACATACGGCTTTTAAAAAAATATTTTTATTTTTATTTTTTTTATTTTTTTTTATTTTTTTTATATTTTACAAATGATTGAAAGGAGATTGTTGTCCATCTTAAAAAAAATAAGCACAAGTGAGTGTTTTGACAATCAGCTAGTGAACGTAGTGGTTGGTGTTGTCAATATATGGAATACAGCTGAGACAGCAACATGAGAACAGCAAGTACATGCTTAAGTTATTTCTGTCCTGCTTTCTTTATATGTTCTTTTCTAACTCAGACTATACTCCATTTATAAATATTGTTGTCATTTCCCATGTTTGGAAGCCGCGATAGCTCAGTGGCTAGTGAACTGGACTACAAAGCACAAGAGGTCGGGTTCGATTCTGATCCACGGTCCGGGTTCACCCAGTCTTAAATGGGTACCTGATTTTTTCAGGGAAAGTAAAACAGCACGGGCGAAATACCGACCACATTACTGCAAAAATCATGTGCCGAAGGTCTGTAAAATTGATGGTCACTAACACCATATTCCTTATACGCCACTTGGCGTGACGGGGCACTTTACTTTTTTTTTTTTTTAAATCTACATCCTTGTTCTCTCTCATTCTTAAAGGTGAACACCTTGAGTTTGTAGTTAAACTAAAAAATAAGATTAAATGAAGTCCATTTTTTATTTTTATTTTCCGAACAGGAAGAAAAACAGAACACTTTTGAGAATATAAGATCAGAAAGGAAAATATCTCCAACTTGTCTTCTTTTCTTCTTCTTCTTCTGCTTCGTCTTCTTTTTCTTGTCTTCCTCCTTTTTTTTTTTCTTCTTTTTTTGTCTTCTTCTTTTCTTCATCTTCATCTCAAAAGACATAAGGCGTATTACAGCACCGGTAGTGAACGCATATGAACTGTTCTTTGTCATACGATATCATCATTCATCGTAAGCAATCTGAATATAGAAACACCATTCGGATGAAACACACAGTTTACGGTGTGCACAGAGCACTACTCAGTAGATCCAGCAGCAAGCCGGACTTGCGATATGAGGAAACTGCAGCAACGAACGCATGTCAGACGGTGTCTCAAATGTTCCCTGTCGCCTATCCGTCATATTAACCGGAAGTCAATACATACATGTGACTATGGATTCGACTGTGCCCTATTCTGAGGCGTATAATGATAACTTGTTCCCATCTATTCATATTATGTATATATATATATATATATATATATTAATATTATGTTATATATATATGTTATTAATATATATATTAACCTGATAAAAACAATGTATGACGGAACGAAATGTAGTGTGATGCATGAAGGACAGCTTACAGAAGCATTTGGAATAAGAACAGGTGTAAGGCAGGGATGCCTTCTGTCTCCATTTCTCTTTCTACTGGCCATAGATTGGATTATGAGAATAACTCAAAACAACAGAAATGGAATCCAGTGGTCACTGACCAAGCAACTTGATGATTTAGACTTTGCTGATGACACAGCTCTCCTATTGCATAGCCATCAACAGATGCAGGATAAAATGAGCATACTGGATGAGAGATCACAACAGCTAGGACTGAAGATTAATAAAGATACGACCAACATTATGAGAATTAATGCAATTGGCAATAACCAAATAAAATTAGGAAAAATACCTCTATTAGACGTACAATCTTATATATATCTGGGCAGTTATATAGATAAAGAGGGAGGAGCAGAAAATGATACTAAAATAAGGATATCAAAAGCAAGAGGAACTTTCGTTGCACTGGGAAACAAATGGAAATCAACAGAAATTAGGTTAAATACAAACATAAAAATTTTCAACTCATATGTTAAGTCGGTCCTATTATATGGCTGTGAAACATGGAGAACAACAAAACTGAAAATCATGACGATACAGACTTTCATTAATGGATTCTTACGCAGAATAAAAGGACGGAAATGGCAGGACAAAATCACTAACATAAAATTATGGGAATGTACCAGTCAAAACCAGTGGATAAAGAGATACAGCAGAAGACGATGGCGCTGGATAGGATGCACACTGCGGAAGTCAACTGAGAGTATTACACAACAGGCCTTTTTTTTGGAATCCTCAGGGGAAAAGACGAAGAGGAAGACCAAGGAATTCTTGGAGAAGACAGATAGAAGCAGAGATGAAGATGATGGGGAAGACATGGAATGATCTTTTAAAAGAATGGCAAAAAAAACAGAACGACTTGGAAAGTGTTTGTTGAAGACCTATGCTCCACTGGGAGCTAAATGGGAGCCGCGATAGCTCAGTGGTTAGTGAACTGGACTACAAAGGACAAGAGGTAGGGTTCGATCCCAACCAACGGCTTCCGTTTTACCCAGCCTTTAATGGGTACCGGATTTTTTTTCTGGGAAAGTAAAGCGGCACGGGCGTGATACCGACCACATTACCCCAAAAATCATGTGCCGAAGGTGTGCAAAATTTATGGTCACTAACACCATGTTCCCTATACGCCACTTGGCGTGACGGGGGTACTTTACTTTATATATATACTATTGAGATATAAAGTGAATTCCAAGAAAATCTATCCATTGGAGAAAACCATTATAGTTCTTGTCTGTATAAGTAATTAGAAACTAGTGCTCTTTATTTTTGTCTCAATTCGAATTTCTGTCACTTCTGAATACTCTACTTTTTGTAGACATCTAATTTCACACTTGTCGTGAGTGAGAACTGGTATTAATTCATTGGATGTCGGCTATACATCGAAGGCTGGCTACCATGGGGCATATTTTCATTGTTTCTTGTCTTGACGGTGCATGTTGTCATAGGTTCTCATGTCCATATTGTAATGCTATAAAACCTTTTTATCTTGGTCTGCCTTCGCCTCTTCTGTCTTGTACTGTTCCTTTCAAGATCTTCATCCTCGTGCTCACCTTTTAAATGGGCGTGAGTGTGTCGGTTGCATCGCTAGTTTACGACGAAGCAACGTTATCTACGCCTTACGCCCGACACATCTCTGTCATCGGCATGGATAGATTGTCTTAACAATTGTTTGTCCGGACAGCGCCCATTTTTGGCCTTCTGTTTTCGACTTCAAACTGCCAGGGGTTTCTTTAACGTGCGCGAGTAAATACGGGACCTCCTGTTTTTGGCGTTTTCTGATAAGGCTCGACTTCGGATCCTATCACCATCTGTGGTGGGCAAACCCTTCACGAGTGACCTTTAGTAGGGTATTGTGTTCCTCCTAGTGGTCATGATTTGAGCGATAATGGGGATGGTGATAATGATGATGGTGATAATGATGATGATGATGGTGATGATGGTGGTGACGATGATGATGATGATGATGGTGATGATAATGATGTCGATGATGATGATGATGATGTCGATGATGATGATGGTCATGGTCATGGTCATGATGATGATGATGATGATGGTGATGATGGTGGTGACGATGATGATGATGATGATGATGGTGATGATAATGATGTCGATGATGGTGATGATGATGATGATGATGTCGATGATGATGATGGTCATGGTCATGGTCATGATGATGATGATGATGAGGGTGATGATGGTGATGATGATGTCGATGATGATGATGGTGATGAATGAATGCCGCAGAATAGACCTCGGCTCATAAACTGAAAGTTGATATAGCAGTTACAACGGATTTCCTGATGGTTTCTGTTGAACAACTTGAAGCTTGTCCATCCTAAATGTACTGCATTACTATGTCTTCTATATCAACATACCCAATCATTGCGGGGTCTATGATGATCTCTTTAGCTAGTTTTGATGAAAATTGTTTCCAAGAGACGCAACCGGGATCTGATATGAAGTCTTGTTCAGCTATAGGTCGCTGTCATTTGTCAGACCTTGCACCGGACCTGTGACCTTGCCTCATGGTGTCGCGCCACACGGCTCTGTTCTGGACGAGTTGTTCAATTTCGATAGGGAGCTAATGTCTGCTGCTGTTGCATCTCGTTTTAATGTTATAAGTAATTACAAATATACACGTTTAAAAAGACATAGATTAAATTAGTTGGATAAATAACAATTGCTTAGTAATTTTAGTTGTATTATGTTGGTCATGTGACCCTTGAGATTTCCATTGGACAACACGGAAACAGTTAACAACGAGCTAGGGAGAAACAAACAAATGCCTCGATAACAATAGATTCAGAGAGCGTCGTCGGAACAGTAGATAGATATTGCTAGAAACGTTCGGAAATGTAACAACAGAAGTCAGTGAAAGGGCAAAAAAAACTGCAAGTGATTATCTCTCCTGCCGATTCTAGAAAGCTTAGGAGAAAGATACAACTTATGAATAAAACAGTTGGCTTGTCATATTCTATTTATGGAATCTGTTTAATTGCAGTCGTGTCATCCACGTCAACGGTCACAACATAAATAAATTGCGATAGGCGGATGACACAGTCTTAATAAGCAGAGACAGAGAATGAACTACAAGAAATGATAGACATAATAGTAAAAGAATGCAACAAGAAAGGTCTGTCTAAATAGTAAGAAAATAGAAGTAATGGTCATATCGAAGAAACAATCATCACCAGCACGCAGCATAAAAATAAACAGGACAAATTTGAAACAAGTGCAGCTTCTGAAATACTTGGGCATAATAATAACATCAGATGGAACATGCACCACAGAAATAAAAAGCAGAATAACTCAGACCAAAATAGCATTTCAGAAAATGAAAAATATCTTAAGCAACAAATCTATGTCAATAGAAATGAGAAAGAGAGTTCATCGGTGCTACTTAGAACCAATTCTGACCTATGGAAGCGAATCATGGACAGTAGACAAACAAATGAAAAGACGATTAGAGGCCACAGAGATGGAATTTCTCAGAAGAATGTCGAAAGTTCCCTGGACAGCTAAAAATACCAATGAGGAAGTTCTCAAAGAAGACAACACAAAAAAGGAGCTCTTAAAAAACATCAGAAAGAAGCGATCAACATTTTTTGGGCACTTCATGAGAAGATTGGAATACTTGGTTACAACTGGCAAAATAAAAGGAAAGAGAGATCGCGAACGACAAAGAGATAAAATACTGGATAGCTTGGTGTCATGGCATGGAAAACAATCAACAACAGAACTGCACTGTGGATAGAAGATTGTGGAAGGACATGATCGTCAACGCCAACCGGTACTGCACATGATAATGATGATGATGATAGCTGACTATTAACGTTGTGCTAAAGTACGAACCATACGTGGTCAAGAAAATACTTGGCCACTATCATGTGTATGTTGCAAGCCTATATCATGTGCATGTTGCAGGCATATATTTTGTGTATGTTGCAGACCTATAACAAGTATGTTGCAAGTGTATGTTGCAGGCCTATATCATGTGTATATTGCAGGCACATATCATGTGTATGTTGCAGGCCTATACCATGTGTATTTTGCATGTGTATGTTGTAGGCCTACGTCATGTGTATATTGCAGGCCTATATCATGTGTATGTTGTAGACCTATATCATGTGTATGTTGCAGGCCTATATCAGGCGTATGTGTATGTTACAGGTCTATATCACGTGTATGTTACAGGCCTATATCATGTGTATGTTGCAGGCCTATATCATGTGTATGTTGCAGGCATATATCATGTTTATGTTGCAGGCCTATATCATGTGTATGTTACAGGCCTATATAATGTGTATGTTGCAGGCCTATGTCATGTGTATGTTACAGGCCTAGATCACGCGTATGTGTATGTTACAGGCCTATATCACGCGTATGTGTATGTTACAGGCCTATATCATGTGTATGTTGCAGGCATATATCATGTTTATGTTGCAGGCCTATATCATGTTTATGTTGCAAGCCTATATAATGTGTATGTTGTAGGCCTATATAATGTGTATGTTGCAGGCCTATATAATGTGTATGTTGCAGGCCTATATCATGTATGTTGTAGGCCTATATCATGTGTATGTTTCTGGCCTATATCATGTGTATGTTGTAGGCCTATATCATGTTTATGTTGCAGGCCTATATCATGTTTATGTTGTAGGCCTATATCATGTGTATGTTACAGGCCTATATCATGTGTATGTTGCAGGCCTATATCATGTTTATGTTGCAGGCCTATATCATGTGTATGTTGTAGGCTATATAATGTGTATGTTGCAGGCCTATATAATGTGTATGTTGCAGGCCTATATCATGTGCATGTTGCTGGCCTATGTCATGTGTATGTTGCAGGCCTATATCATGTGTATGTTGCAGGCCTATATGACGCATATGTTGCAGGCCTATATCACGCGTATGTTGCAGGCCTATATCATGTGTATGTTGCAGGCCTATATCACGCGTATGTTGCAGGCCTATATCACGCGTATGTTGCTGGCCTATATCATGTGTATGTTTCAGGCCTATATAATGTGTATGTTGCAGGCCTATATCACACGTATGTTGCTGGCCTATATCATGTGTATGTTGCAGGCCTATATGACGCGTATGTTGCAGGCCTATATCACGCGTATGTTGCAGGCCTACGTCACGTGCATGTTGCAGGCTTATATCATGCAGGCCTCTAAATGTGACGCTCTGTCTGTGGGGGCGATCAACACACTTAACCTGACAACTGACTTCATGTGGGAGTCTGGAATCCTACTCTGACTGAGTCCTGATCGCAGAGAGAGAGAGAGAGAGAGAGAGAGAGAGAGAGAGAGAGAGAGATATCATCTTTTTTCAGGCCTATATTACATGTATGTAGCAGGCCTATATAACGCGTATGTTGCAGGCCTATATCATGTGTATGTTGCAGGCATATATCATGTTTATGTTGCAGGTCTATATTATGTGTATGTGTGCAGGCATATATCCTATGTATGTTGGGTGTCCGGTTAGCGCAATCGATAGGCGGTTGGCTTACCACGGCAACAGCCGGGGTTCGTACCCTGGCGAGGACACCTGGGTTTTACTAATTCCCTAAAAAAAATTAGTACCTCTGAAGTCGGAGTAAATCTGCCTGCATGGCGAGGGGCATCCTGTAATGGGATAAAACAGACTTTACACGCAAAATTCAGTCCCACAAAATTGAGTGGGTGGGACTTCGTCAGAGGTCAAAGCTGACGAAAGCGAACGAACGAACGATCCTATGTATGTTGCAAGCCTATATCATGTGTATGTTGCAGGCATATATCCTATATATGTTACAAGCTTATATCATGTTTATGTTGCAAGCCTATATCATGTTTATGTTGCAGGTCTATATCATGTGTATGTTGCAGGCATATATCCTATGTATGTTGCAAGCTTATATCATGTTTATGTTGCAAGCCTATATCATGTTTATGTTGCAGGTCTGCATTATGTGTATGTGTGCAGGCATATATCACTCTCCACTATTGGAATATGCTTGAAGAAACTAGTTAAACAACCAGGTTAAGTGAGTGCGGAACAAAGAATCAAGACAATACTCAAAGATACCACAGTGAAATCTAATATATTCGGTCAACAAACATAGTTGTTGCATTCTCGCTATTATCTACGATATATCGCATCAAGGATTTCTTTTCAAGACCATTGTCGAAAAAGAACATAAACATGAAACAAGGAATAGGGTGCCACATTAGAAGAAATCGGTAGCGTTATGGTTAGTGCACTCGTCTACCGATCTGAAAGTTCGGGATTCAAATGCCAGTTGTGGCACCCACACACAAAAGTTGGACCCAAAAAGATACTGCGCCTCTTTAGATGGGTTCCAGAAATATTCTCTGGGAAGGAACGACAGCGAGGTAGGGAAGCTTCCACGGCACATGATAATGTTGCTTTGTATAACGAAGGCACTGATACTTCACTATCAAAATGGCAATTGCAAAACATCTACCATTACCTTTACCAAATGAAGAGCTCTTTTTCTTGATAGCAAGAGCTTTATTTTCGTCTCTGTTGAGCAGATACAATACAATCATCATTCTGCGCGTTTAAATAAACTTTCTAAAAATCACGATTAACCTTCTGCTGTTTCTAGTAATGTCAGGTCAGGTAATTTTACCTGCTACTGTATGCAGTAAACAGTACAACCTGTGGCTGCCCTGCTGCCTTGCAGGTAAGCTCGGGAGAGTAAAAGGCTAAGGGAGGGTACCCCGAAATAAAACAACCCCACTGCCTTGTAGTGAGACTTTTTAGTCAAAGGCTAGCGGAGCCATCCGTAAACAAACCGACAGAAAGCAACAGAAAACCGCCGTCGTAATTTCTTTGTACAATCATGAATCGCCACAACTGTAGAAATAACGATACCATGGACAGCTAAGAAGAGTAATGAAAACGTTCTGTAAGTTCAGGAAACGTTCAGGAGTAACAGAGAATGATACCAAATAAGGATATCAAAAGCAAGAGGAGCATTTGTTGCACTGGGAAACATATGGAAGTCCAAAGAAATTAAGTTAAATACAAAAATAAAAATTTTCAACTCCAATATTAAATCAGTTTTGTTATATGGCTGTGAAACATGCTCTTCAACTGAGAGTGTTACACAACAGGTCCTTTTTTGGGATATGGTGTTAGTGACCATCAATTTGACAGACAGAATTTGATGTTTTTTTCGTACCGACAAGGTGCTGTGGTCACAACAGATTTATAAAAAATGAAACCAGAAATTTTTCTCGGAAATAAACGCGGCCTGGCGTGATGCCGATCACATCACCCAAAAATGTGCGTTAAGTCAAGGAAAAATATGTCACGCACTTTATTCTCCATAAGTCTAGCGAGGCGTGGAGGAAATCTTTCCTTTATGACTGTTAACCAAGTTAGAACAGAAGCCTACACTATGCACTAACTTAATACTCAGTTGCAGGACGCATGTGGATTTGGCAACACTCCTGGCAGAGCTTATTTATTTATTTTCACAAACTCAGCTCTGCATGCGAGGAATGTCCTGGCAATTACATGTGATGAAGTCTGAAAAATGTTGAGAATTCTATTGACAGATAAGGAAACTATTTGCTTTGTGCACAAAGAAATAAAGGCAAAGATAGAATAGAAAGCTTGTCACAATAGGAAAGAAAAAGAAAATGCTTGTTTGTTTGCATTCACCCGAAGACTAAAGGAATACATCTCTTTATCATCCGCCCTTAAAAGGATGTTAAGTGGCGTGTATAAGTTGTGTTGTCGTTTGCAGTAAAACTGTGATATTTGAGCCTTTCGGCCCAACACATCCGACTTCAGCATGTTTATTTTAAATACCAGGTTATCTTCCCTCTTCGATCCCTACTCGCTTGGCCAGACTAGACAGGTTGGTCTGTTTCTAGAGGCACCGCGATGAGGTGGGGTAGGATCTGGATGCTAGTTCACCGATCCTGGCACAAGTCATCAGCTGTGGGTCGCTGACAGCTCTTAGCTCTGCTGCTGTTAGGCGCCTTGCTTCCCAACAAGGAAATACCAGTATATGTTAAAACATTGCAGCAGAGGACAATATAATAATTTCAACAAAACAAGTTATTTCTTACATTTTAATAACGTTTTTATCTCTAATTTGCTTCTACTCCTTGTTCTGTGAAGTGTTGGGGTAATTTGTGTGATGGAGTAATTTGAATTCTGGTAGATAACTGCTTGATAACTTCTTATGCAGCTTGATTGTTTGCTATGTAGCTTGATAACTTGTTGTATAGATTGATTGCTTGTTGCGTAGCTTGATAACTTGTTGTATAGATTGATTGCCTGTTGTGTTGCTTGATAACTTGTTGTATAGATTGATTGCTTGTTGCGTTGCCTGATAACTTGTTGTATAGATTGATTGCTTGTTGCGTTGCTTGATAACTTGTTGTATAGATTGATTGCTTGTTGCGTGGCTTGATAACTTGTTGCCTGGCTTGATAACTTGTTGTGTGGCTTGAGCTGTTGGCACGTAGAAATTATTCAGCGACTTCCTTATTCTTGCTATCTACGTTTACCTTGATTGTCCATGTTGTCACATATTTTCATGTCGAGCGTTCATACTCTATGATTGCTGGATTTCGCATCGGCGAGATGTTCAGATCGTTCATTCACTGATGTTCAGATCATTCATTCAATGGTGTTCAAATCGTTCATTCACTGATGTTCAAATCGTTCATTCACTGATGTTCAAATCATTTATTCACTGATGTTCAGATCGTTCATTCACCGATGTTCATATCATTCATTCACTGATGTTCAGATCGTTCATTCACCGATGTTCATATCATTCATTCACTGATGTTCAGATCATTCATTCACCGATGTTCATATCATTCATTCACTGATGTTCAGATCGTTCATTCACCGATGTTCATATCATTCATTCACTGATGTTCAGATCGTTCATTCACCGATGTTCACATAATTCATTTACTGATGTTCAGATCATTCATTCACTGATGTTCAGATCATTCATTCACTGATGTTCATATCATTCATTCACTGATGTTTAGATCATTCATTCACTGATATTCAGAGCATTCATTCACTGATGTTTAGATCATTCATTCACTGATGTTCAGATCGTTCATCACTGATGTTCAGATCATTCATTCACTGATGTTCAGATCATTCATTCACTGATATTCAACATGAATATTTTACTTCAATTTTCCAGACATTTGACCTCATTTTTATTTTTATCTACCGCTGTTTTAAGTGCAGAAATTCTTCTCTTGTTGCATCACGCGATTTTACGCTTGCTTCTCTCAAGAACTGTCCGCAAATATAAGACATTGGATGAGATGCCTGAAAGAAGAGCTTGGAGTGACCAGAGGAGATATAACTAGAAATAATGTCATAAGCGAAATTATGGGCATTGAACTAATCCTAAACTTCATACAGAACAAAACAAATAAAGTGGTTTTCCTATCTAGAAAGAATGCAATTTGATTCCTTATCATTCAAAACTTATTAAAAGAGAGGAAGAGAAGGTGCTAGCCCAGAGTAAGATTGACAGACAACATCAAAGAAACGCTACAACATCAAAGAAACGCTACAACATCAAAGAAACGCTACAACATCAAAGAAACGCTACAACATCAAAGAAACGCTACAACATCAAAGAAACGCTATAACATCAAAGAAACGCTACAACATCAAAGAAACGCTACAACATCAACTGACACTGGTTGAAGCTGCCAGAGCTAGAAGTTAAACTCCCTCGACATCCGAATGAGTAAGAGTAAGTGAAGAAGATGAAGAAGAAGAAGAAGAAGAAGAAGAAGAAGGAGAGGAAGAGAAAAAAAAAGAAGAACGTAACATAGTTGAAAGCTTATCATCAACATCAAGTACCGAACCTGCTGGCATAACTGATCAAATCTTTTAACAACTTTCTGTCTCTGCAACTATTTAAATTTGCTATTCTTGATTTCCTATCAAAGTGTCTTAAATTGTCTTGAATCTTTTCTTTCTGTTTCCATAGTATAAGGTCTTTGCTACCAACATGTATGCTCATAATACGTTTGATAATTTCCAGATGTTTTACTTCGTCACCTGCTTTGGTGTAGTTTATAAAACATAAATACATATATTTTGTTTAACTTCTATGACTTTCTGCACTTAGCATGTGTAGTGTGGTGTTCATGTTCTTGTCTGCAACAAATCCAACCAGTTTATCACTAATTTCTGGTTTTATTTTGTTTCTTACTCTAAGCTTGATAATTTTATTAACACTTTGGTCACGTGACTCAGTAGACTTATTGTACAATGACTATCACGTTCAATAACACATTTTGTCTTAGATAGAGCTAAAAATGTAGGTTTCAGAAGGTCATCATGTTTTCACATTTTGAGATGCCGTTCAACACGCGTTGTATTTTTTCTCTACTCTAAATTCGTTCCTAGCTTCCATGTCTGCGATAGCTCAGTGGTCAGTGAACTGGACTACAAAGGACGAGAGGTAGGGTTCGATCCCAACCGACGGCCTCCGGTTCACACAGCCTTTAATGGGTGCCGGATATTTTTCTGGGAAAGTAAAGCGGCACGGGCGTAATACCGACCACATTACCCCCAAAAATCATGTGCCGAAGGTCTGTAAAATTTATGGTCACTAACACCATATTCCCTATACGCCACTTGGCGTGACTTTACTTTTTACTTCCATGTCTACTTTGGTTTTACATTATCTGGCCAAGGTGAGTCACCTGTTTTTATTTTGTGCAAGCCGTTATCTACTTCCACTTTGAGCATGTATGGTGTGTACCTTATTATCTTGATTATTTGTTTACGGTCTTTTGGTATTTTCATCGTTCTTTCATAGTCCGTAATTTGTAGAATTATCAGGAATTTTGTTGTTTCATACTCAACGATGTCCAAGCTTGCCACAAGCATTACCAAACAAGCTTTGACATGGAACACACAGAGAAAAAAAACAGGGAAGACATTAGAATGAGTAGAAACAAAATCTTGAGATTGAAGTCGCAAAGATAAATAGCACATGGAAAAGAATAGAGGAGAACCAGGGGCGGCGCCTCACAGCAGCAGAGCTAGAAGCTGTCAACACTCACAGCTGATGGCCTGCGCCGGGATCGGTGAACAAGAACCATCCAGACCCTATTCCACATCCACTCGATGTCTCTAGAAACAGACTAACCTGTTTAGTCTGGTTAAACGATTAGGGATCTAAAAGCGCAATTAACCTGGTACTAAAAATGTTATGTTCTAAAAAGATAAAGAACAATAGATGGTTCTAAGCAGGATCGAACACAAACGCCTGTTCAAAACGCCTTGCGACGAGAACCAAACGCTAGAGCACACGGACACACTAGCTTCAGACTATCTATTGTTTCATGTTTTTTTCTGTTATTGATTATTTGTCATTTTTTTCTGAGTGCTGTAAACATACCTCTTCCCCTGAATTGATTCGCTGATCTATCGCCCCGGAAGTTTCCCCCTATAATAATATTCTTTTATTATTATTTGTCTCCAAAGCATTGATCACACACTGAAGTAAGGGAAGTAACTCTTATAACTAGAGCATATTGCTATTTGCAGTGGTGTCTCTTGAATAGACTAAATAGAAAACTTTTGGAACAGCGTCTATAGTAATTACATTGCACACTTTGCATCTGAGAGAGTGATTTTAACGTTCATTTTTCGATGTCAGTTTCTGTCTAATATTATCTAAAAGACTATGTCTGAGATTGAATGGACCGTGCCTCGCCAAGAAGTAAGTAAAGCCACAAAGACAACAACAAATGCATTAATTATCATCAGCAGTCAGTGTCGTCTCCGCAACGAAGGTTGGCTGCCATGGAGCGCCATTCCACTCTGTCTCTTGCTTTGATGGTGCAGATTGTCATAGGTTGAACTGTCCATCTTTTGGTGTTACTCGTCCATGTTAGTCTTGGTCTGCCTCTGCCTCTTTTACCTTGTATTTTCCCCTCCAGGATTACATTTAGTAGGCTGTTGTGAACATGCGCAGCAATCTCATTTGTCTTGTTTGAATTGTGTTTAACAGTTTTATTTATTTGTAGTTGTTTTAAGACTTCGTCGTTTGTTTTCTTTTCTTTCCATACAATTCCTCCTATTCTTCTATAAATCCACATTTCAAAGGCTTCAATTCTCTGTTCTGTTTTCTTGTCTAATGTCCATGTTTCGGCACCATACAGAGATGTTGAGAAGATATACCATTTTTCTATTCCAGTTTTAGCCCTGATGTTATTTGTTTTGGTGTAATTATATTTTTCATGGCAATAAAACTACTTTTTACCATTCATATTCTTTTGTTTATTTCAGTTGTACATTTTCCATGACTGGTTATAGTATGTCCAAAGTAGTTGTAGATCTGAGCTGTCTTTAGGTCTATTCCTTCAACTTGGATATCTACGTGTAGGTCTTGAGTATTATCTCTATTTATGATCATAGTTTTAACCTTTTTTTTAATATTCATATCTAATCCATATTTTTTGCTTGTCTTGTTTATTTCATTAAGTAATTGTTACAAATCTTTAGCATTTTCTGCTAGTAATACAGTATCAACAGCATAGCTTAGGTTATTGATTATCTTCGCATTACAGTTTAGGTCTGGAAAGTTGATGTGTTTAGTTCATTTGGTATGTATACTGTATGGTATATATCGCTGCAAATGTCTGTGATCACTTCAATGCTAAAATCGTTTAGTATCTTTATCATCTCTATCTGTATGTTGTCAGGTCCTGCAGCTTTCCCCTTTTTCATTGTTTGCATAGATTTGTCCACTTCCGATTGTAAGATTTTAAAACCTGACGTCAATTTTATAATTGGTTTCTTTTTCCTTTCGTCATTAAATAATTATGTTATATATTCCTGCCATCTATTAATTATATCTTTTTTGTCTGTTAGCATTTTTTGTTTGTTTGCAATATATCCACTTTCTGTGTGTGTTTTTTTTAAATCTTTACTAGTTATTCTCATTATTAATTATATTTAATTAATACTGAATTACCTATATATGTCAATACATTTTAATTGATCACAAAATTCGCTTGCGTTTGTGATAGCGGTTATGCCTAAGAACAGATGCTACTATTGTGCTAATTGTTGTACATTGTAAAGTGTATATGACCACAAGAAGCAAGGAGTATACATCAATATGTTATTTGGGTCAAACACGTAAAGGTCACCTTTCTTTGACCTTAGTCCTTTAGCAACGACTGGCGTTGTTTAATTTTGTTTCAAGGATTCTCAGCATATACAAACGCGTATGTTGCAGGTCTATATCATGTGTATGTTGCAGGCCTATATCATGTGTATGTTGCAGGCCTATATCATGTGTATGTTGCAGGCCTATATCATGTGTATGTTGCAGGTCTATATCATGTGTATGTTGCAGGCCTATATCATGTGTATGTTGCAGGCCTATATCATGTGTATGTTACAGGCCTATATCATGTGTATGTTACAGGCCTATATCATGTGTATGTTGCAGACCTATATCATGTGTATGTTACAGGCCTATATCATGTGTATGTTACAGGCCTATATCATGTGTATGTTGCAGACCTATATCATGTGTATGTTACAGACCTATATCATGTGTATGTTACAGGCCTATATCATGTGTATGTTGCAGACCTATATCATGTGTATGTTACAGGCCTATATCATGTGTATGTTGCAGACCTATATCATGTGTATGTTGCAGACCTATATCATGTGTATGTTGCAGACCTATATCATGTGTATGTCACAAACCTATATCATGTGTATGTTGCAGACCTATATCATGTGTATGTTGCAGACCTATATCATGTGTATGTTACAGGCCTATATCATGTGTATGTGTTGCAGGCCTATATCATGTGTATGTTGCAGACCTATATCATGTGTATGTTGCAGACCTATATCATGTGTATGTTGCAGACCTATATCATGTGTATGTTACAGGCATATATCATGTGTATGTTACAGGCCTATATCATGTGTATGTTGCAGACCTATATCATGTGTATGTTGCAGACCTATATCATGTGTATGTTACAGACCTATATCATGTGTATGTTACAGGCCTATATCATGTGTATGTTGCAGACCTATATCATGTGTATGTTACAGACCTATATCATGTGTATGTTGCAGACCTATATCATGTGTATGTTACAGGCCTATATCATGTGTATGTTACAGGCCTATATCATGTGTATGTTACAGACCTATATCATGTGTATGCTACAGGTCTATATCATGTGTATGTTACAGGCCTATATCATGTGTATGCTACAGGTCTATATCATGTGTATGCTACAGGTCTATATCATGTGTATGTTACAGACCTATATCATGTGTATGCTACAGGCCTATATCATGTGTATGTTACAGGCCTATATCATGTGTATGTTACAGGCCTATATATTGTGTATGCTACAGGTCTAAACAGTCTGAGAGGTAAGATCAGAAATGAAGAACTGAGAAAAAAGCTAGGAATAGCCCCAGCCATAGAATATATAAGGAAACAACAGATAAAATGGTTCGGCCACGTGACAAGGCAGAAAGAACAAAACACAACACAACGAGCCTTCAGCAAACGTTGTGAGAACAACAGACTCAAGGGTCGACCACGAAAAAGATGGATCGATGGAATATTAGAAGCACTAGGAAACATAACAGCAGCAGAGGCGAACAGAAGAGCAAAAGACTGCAAATTATATCTCCCCTCGACGCTGAAAGGCAGACGAGGAAGGAAAGAAGAAGAAGAAGCTACAGGTCTATATCATGTGTATGCTACAGGTCTATATCATGTGTATGTTACAGGCCTCTATCACGCGTATGTTACAGGCCTATATCACGCGTATGTTACAGGCCTATATCACGCGTATGTTACAGGCCTATATCATGTGTATGTTGCAGGCCTATTTCACGCGTATGTTACAGGCCTATATCATGTGTATGTTACAGGCCTATATCACGCGTATGTTACAGGCCTATATCACGCGTATGTTACAGGCCTATATCATGTGCATTCTACAGGCCTATATCACGCGTATGTTACAGGCCTATATCACACGTATGTTGCAGGCCTATATCATGTGTATGATGCAGGCCTATATCACGCGTATGTTACAGGCCTATATCATGTGTATGTTACAGGCCTATATCACGCGTATGTTACAGGCCTATATCATGTGTATGTGTGCTCATAAATAATCGGAGAGAATGACACGATGCAGAAAAGCTTTGTGCCAGTATAAGTGAACCGTAACTTTCCAGGTCCTACTTCACATTTTCGTGGTACTCATAGAAACAGTCTAGCCTACCAAGTGAGTAGGGATCGATAGGGAAGACAATCCGGTACTCATAAATGCTGTGTTGAAGTCGGATATGTGGGCCGAAATAAGCAAAAATCACAGTTCTACTATAAACCACAAGACAACGCACCTACGCCGACATAACGTCCTTTTAAGGGCGGATGACGAAGTCATTGGGTGAGCGCACGCAAACATAAGTGGATCCCGAATCCCAGTCTGAATGACGTGATGATTGCAGATAAAGAAAAAAACATACATGAACTTTCTCGACTGATAACGCTTTTGCTAAAAATGGTGGAGAAAGGTCAGAAGCCTAGGTTACCTAGAATGTTCTGTGATAACAACTTGTACATCTCTGATATCGTCTCAACATGGTTGGTTACACAGAACGTGGATCACGCTGTATTGGTGATGGACTCGCAACGTAAACTAGGAAAGATTGCAGCCTATGCTGCTCCGGAAGGCTCTAAAGTGAGGACATTCAACTTGGCTGCACTGTCCAGGGTATTATTTCACAGGAAGATCTATATATACAGCACTCGGGGAAAAAATGACAAAGGTATCAAATAGTGACGATAGTTCTACGAACAAGAAAAAAGCGCAATTTCATAACAGCCGACATTCATGTGACATTCAATATCACGGTCACTAGACGAAACTGAGTTGTATACCGCAGCCTCCTTACCCCTACATTTTCGGTACTGTAGCCTCTTTACACTTAAGGGTTCTCTACCGCGGCCGCTTTATCTTTAAAGGTTCTGTACTGCAGCCTCATTACCACTAAAGGTAATCCAGCAGCTTCGTTACAGTTGAAAGTTCTATAACGCAACCTCGTTACCATTAAATGTTCTATACCTTAGCCTCGTTACCATTAAAAGTTCTATACCCCAGCCTCATAACCATTAAATGTTCTACACCTCAGCCTCGTTGAGCCGCGATAGCTCAGTGATTAGTGAACAGGACTACAAAGGACAAGCGGTAGGGTTCGATCCCAACTGACGGCTCCGCTTCACCCAGCCTTAAATGGGTACTGTAATTTTTTTCTGGGAAAGTAAAGCGGCACGGGCGTAATACCGACCACATTACCACAAAAATTATGTGTCGACGGTCTGTAAAATTTATGGTCACTAACACCATATCCCCTATACGCCACTTGGCGTGACGGGGGTACTTTACTTTTTTTTACTTACCTCAGCCTCGTTACCATTGAATGTTCTATACTTCAGCCTCATAACCATTAAATGTTCTATACCTCAGCCTCGTTACAATAAAAAATTCTATACATCAGCCTCGCTACTATTAAATGTTCTATACCTCAGCTTTGTTACCATTAAATGTTCTATACCTCAGCCTTGTTATCATTAAATGTTCTATACCTCAGCCTTGTCACCATTAAATGTTCTATACCTCAGCCTTGTCACCATTAAATGTTCTATACCTCAGCCTTGTCACCATTAAATGTTCTATACCTCAGCCTTGTCACCATTAAATGTTCTATACCTCAGCCTCGTTACCATTAAATGTTCTATACATGAGCATCGCTACCATTAAATGTTCTATACCTCAGCCTTGTCACCATTAAATGTTCTATACCTCAGCCTCGTTACCATTAAATGTTCTATACATCAGCATCGCTACCATTAAATGTTCTATACCTCAGCCTTGTCACCATTAAGTGTTCTATACCTCAGCCTCGTTACCATTAAAAGTCAAATTATTTGCAACTGTTGTCTCCCATGTTTATAAGGGCATATAATCCAGAATGTATAGAGTTACATCAGGCGCCACATACAATCTGACTGGCAAATTTATGTGTGGTATTAGAAGTCGTTATCTGCCCCAGATAAGACAAGGAGAATTATCTCACACTCGTCTGTTATCGCAGCGGTTATCATTCCGTTATTCGTTAGGTACACATTTAGGGAAAAGGATTACTAATCTGAAAGAGAGAATTTGATTACTAATTTGTGAAAGCTGGAAAACAACACGAGACATAGATACAAAGTTGAACATATTCGAAAATAAGTGTCTAAGGAAAATAGTTGATATAGCGTGGAACGAATTCAAAACAAACGAGGAAATTAGAGAAATCGCCAATCAACCACTAATATCTTCAGTAATCAAGAAAAGACGATGGTCATATGGTGGCCATGTGATGAGGAGAGATAATAACCGAATAACAAAGCAAGCCATGATGTGGGAAACAACAGGTAAAAAGAAAAAAAGGCCGACACTGAGAAGAACATTGATCAGAGAGGCAGGAGCAGCAGGAATCGGCTTCCTCAATGAGATAGAGTTGCTTGCACATAACAAAGACAAATGACGAGATATGACAAAATATCATTACAAGGATTGAAAACTGCTAGAATAAAAATTTAGATAAGAGAAAGGGTATCTCGGTCTATGCCCTATGGGCCGGCTACGGATAGATAGATAGATAGATAGATAGATAGACAGACAGACAGACAGACAGACAGACAGACAGACAGACAGACAGACAGACAGACAGACAGGTAGGTAGGTAGTTAGGTAGGTCGGTCGGTCGGTCGGTCGGTAGGTATGTAGGTAGATAGATAGATAGGTAGGTAGGTATGTAGGTGGTAGGTAGGTAGGTTGGTTGGTAGGTAGGGTCGGTAGGTAGGTAGGTAGGTAGGTAGGTAGGTAGGTAGGTAGGTAGGTAGGTAGGTAGGTAGGTAGGTAGGTAGGTAGGTAGGTAGGTAGGTAGGTAGGTAGGTAGGTATATAAGCTAGATAGACATACAGACAGACAGATTAGTATGAGGCCTGCAGAGTTTGTATGGTTGTTTAGTGGGACTTGTTTACAGGACTTGTATGGTTTAGCAATGGAGCAACAGGAACTTGTACTGCTCATTAGGGGAGTCCTTCAAGTTGGAATGGTTGTATAGCTGAATCTGCCGAGTTTATATGGCTCTTTAGAGGCATAGAATGTTGGATGGTTGATAATTTGTGTCTGCGAGAATTGTTCTTTGCGCGTGTACTGCAGCGTTTAAAAAGACAGAATGGTTATTAACGTCCACGAAGATTATATGGTTACTTGGTGTCGTGTACGAAAGTTCAAAGGTCAGGAAAAGTGTATGCTCTTAGTAGAATCTAGAAAAATTGTCCAGTTGCCAGTAAAATCTAGGACAATTACTAGACTGTTAGTAGAGTCTTGGAAAATGTCCAGGTTGTTAGTAGAATCTAGAAAAATGTCCAGGTTGTTAGTAGAATCTATGAACATTTCTAGGTTGTTATCAGAATCCAAGAAAATTTCGATTTTGTTTGTAGAATCTATGAAAATGTCCAGGTTGTTTGTAGAATCTATGAAAATGTCCTGGTTGTTTGTAGAATCTAAGAAAATGTCCAGGTTGTTAGTAGAATCTAAGAAAATGTCCAGGTTGTTAGTAGAATCTAAGAAAATGGCCAGGTTGTTAGTAGAATCTAAGAAAATAACATGTCCAGGTTGTTAGTAGAATCTAAGAAAATAAAATGTCCAGGTTGTTAGTAGAATCTAAGAAAAGGTCCAGGTTGTTAGTAGAATCTAAGAAAATAACATGTCCAGGTTGTTTGTAGAATCTATGAAAATGTCCAGGTTGTTTGTGGAATCTAAGAAAATAAAATGTCCAAGTTGTTAGTAGAAGCTATGAAAATCAAATGTCAGGTTGTTTGTAGAATCTATGAAAATGTCCAGCTTGTTAGTAGAATCTAAGAAAATAAAATGTCCAGGTTGTTTGTAGAATCTATGAAAATGTCCAGGTTGTTTGTAGAATCTAAGAAAAGGTCCAGGTTGTTAGTAGAATCTAAGAAAATAAAATGTCCAGGTTGTTTGTAGAATCTATGAAAATATCTAGGTTGTTAGTAGAATCTAAGAAAATAAAATGCCCAGGTTGTTTGTAGAATCTAAGAAAATGTCCAGGTTGTTTGTAGAATCTAACAAAAATGCTAGAGTGTTAATAGAATGTAACAAAAAGGCTAGATTGTTAGTTAATCTAACAAAAATGCTAGATTGTTAGTAGAATGTAACAAAAAGGCTACATTTTAGTTAATCTAATAAAAATGCTAGATTGTTAGTAGAATTTATGAAAATTGCTGGGTTGTTAGAATTCAAGAAAATTGCTGGGTTGTTAGTAGAATCTAGGAACATTTCCAGATATTTTTGAAAAAAAACAACTGATCAAGCGCTGATCAAATAACTACTCTACGTATAATAGTTGAACAGAGCTTAGAACTACAGTCCTCACTTTATATCGGATTCATAGATTACGAAAAGGTATTAGATAGTTTAGACAGAGGAAAAAGAGAGTGCTTTTAAAGTTGCTGAGCCATTACGGAATCCCCATAAAGTTTATTAACCTGATAAGAACAATGTATGAAGGAATGAAATGTAGAGTTGTTCATGAATGACAGCTTACCGAAGCATTTAGAATAAGAACAGCATGATACACAAATAAGAATACAAAATGCAAGAGGAGCATTCGGTGCACTAGGAAACAGAAATCCGAAGAATTAAGTTAAATCCAAAAATAAAAATTGTTAACTTCAATGTTAAGTCAGTCCTATTATATGGCTGTGAAACATGGAGAACAACAAAAATGGCAATCACGGAGATGCAGACTTACATTAAGGGATGTTGCGCATAATAAAAGGATGGAACTGGCAGGACAAAATAATTAACATAGAATTATGGAAAAGTACCAGTCAAATACCAGTGGATAAAGAGATACAACGAAGACGATGGCAATGGACAGGATGTAGCAGTGATTACAGAGTGTATGACAATATGGGAGTGTGTGGTAGAAGTCGAGGGGAAAGTGAGAAGAGTTCGCTCAAATGGAAACATGGAGTTTCACGTGGAAAGTGAGAAGCAATTAGGAGAGAAGGAAGAATGTAAACAGGGATATGATTGGTTGGAAGGGAGGCAGTTAGGAAAAACGATAAGTTAGAAGGTCAATCTAGATGGGACGAGAACTCAATGCGGACGGTGGCTTTGGAAACCGATACCGTGAGTTGTAGCCAGGTTAGTTACGCAAAACAGTGTGATAGAGTTAGTCAGTTTGTTCTTGGCAGTTGTGCGGAACGGACCTGGCACATGGGTCAATGTTAAGTAAACTTGTGTTACCAGTATAGTTGCAAGTAGAAGTAGTTGTGAAACTCATAAGCAACGAACAATTTATGTGACAGTGAGCGAGACAGCTCTCGCCGATTTAATGCTCAATAACGTGTGTGCTATTGTAGGCACGAACAGATGACACTGTGAAATTCATCAGCCAAGACCAGTTATCGATAGCTAGCGGGGAGATCCCGGGTAATGTTTTTCGAGAGAGTCCGACTGAGTGGAGTCGGCTCCAACAGGATGTTACCAAATTGCATGGTGGCCTGAAGGAAGTACTGCAACTCTGCACCCTGTCATGATGAAGCCGTCCAGTGAGTTGATGTAACTACAAGCCGGTGCTGGAGGTGTATAATTTATGGAAGGGCAGTGGTACCAATGCAGCCCTTGGTTAAAAGCCAAGACACGTTGGCGCAGGGTGTATGGGTGGAACTAGCCCGACCACGTGAAGGGGTCACATTGACAGTAGTGCAGGAAAACGAGGCGAGTGTATGTGTTACGCTTCATTGTTAACAAGTATTATGAGAAGTGCAGCTGACAAACATACTGTGGTTGGAAGTGTACAATGTTGTGTGAGGGTGATATTCCATAAATAAACCTTGATTGTGTACTTTTTACTTTTTAAAATGGTGTTCCATTGACTGCTTACTCAATGGAGTCTGTATATGTCTGTGCATAGCAAAGAACGAAAGTTGGGGGGGGGCACCAAGCACGGGCCCGTCGAAGCAGTAATGATTTTAACAACAAAACAACGGGAAGTACAAGGTTATACGATCACAACGGACAAGTGTGTCAGGCCACTTGAAGGTTCCTGCAGGAGTCAAGCCTAACGCTGACTGAAGTGTGTCAGTCCATGAAGGTGTCAACAAGCAAAGGTGATACAGGGCAATGCAGTACAATTGGAGTGTCCAGGCAATCGAGCATTAAGATCTGTCACCTGAGATTCCGTGACACAGGGCGAGACGACCTTTAAAGACGACACATGAAGAAAGGAGAAAACTGGCATAAGGACACACACTGCTGAACAAAACTGAGATTATTACTCGACAGGCCCGTTTTATGAATCCCCAAGGAATAAGACAAAGTGGAAGACCAAAATATTCTACAGGTTGAAGCAGAGGTGAAAATGATGGAGAAGACATGGAATGATCTTAAAAGACTGGCAAGAAACAGAACGGCTTGGAAAGTGTTTGTTGAAGACCTATGCTCTATAGGGAGCTGAAAGTGTTTGTTAAAGACCTATGCTCTATAGGGAGCTGAAAGTGTTTGTTGAAGACCTATGCTCTATAGGGAGCTGATAAGTAGAAGGAATAGGAAAATTTCCAGATCGTTAGTAGGATCTAAGCAAATTTCCGGATTAACAATTTTCCTGTTTTATTTTCTGCCAGTGGGCCTTGTAAATCTACAGATGATTATGGCCTGAGTGTAGCGACCATGTCATCCAAAAATGTGCCGGCTGATCATTTTAAAATATGACTACTAAAACCATATTTCACACACACTTTAGGGCGAGGCAAAACTTTACCCTTTATTTTTTTTTTGCTGAACTTAGTGTCGTCAATGAAGATTGTATTGTTGTTTTGTAGCGTCTATGAAGATTGTATGGTTGTTTTGTAGCGTCTATGAAGATTGTATTGTTGTTTTGTAGCGTCTATGAAGATTGTATGGTTGTTTTGTAGCGTCTATGAAGATTGTATTATTCTTTTGTAGCGTCTATGAAGATTGTATGGTTATTTTGTAGCGTCTATGAAGATCGTATTATTGTTTTGTAGCGTCTATGAAGATTGTATGGTTGTTTTGTAGCGTCTATGAATATTGTATTATTGTTTTGTAGCGTCTATGAAGATTGCATGGCAGTTTTATAACGTCTACGAAAATTGCGTGGTAATGCATTAAATTTTAGTTGAGATGTTTTACCATGAAATCTTAAAGAGAAACCTCCGCTGATAATTAAACAGAGCAGGACCTATTTATTGAGAATCATTGGCATCCGTGGGCTAGGCCCTTCTTTTACAACCCCCCCCCCCTCTCTTTTAATGCGTTAAACAAGCACACGAGGTCATATTTGGAGCCCGGGATTCGCTAGCTTCCAGCTAGATTTCTCCCCAACCGTCTCGGATCTTTCTTTCACTCTCTCTCTCTCCCACTCTCTTTCTTTCACTCTCTCTCACCCTCTCTCTCACTCCCCCTCTCTCTCACATCCTCTCTCTCACCCACTTTCTCTCTTACCCTTTCTCTCACCCCTCTCTCTCTCACTCCCTCTCTCTCTCACCCTCTCTCTCTCACGCACTGTCACTCTATCTCTCACCCCTCTCTCCCACTCTATCTCATTCCCTCTCTCGCACGCTCTCTCACTCTATCTCTCATCCCTCTCTCACTCCCCCTCTCTCACACTCTCTCACCCTCTCTCTCTCTCACTCTCTCTCACCCTCTCTCTTTAAAAACGTAACCATTGAAAATGATGTAACCAAATAATTAAATGTTGGGGGATTGGGTGGTCTAGAGATCGGCCTCTGAACTGGAAGATCCCGGGTTCTACCACAGGCGGTGGACATTTTTTACAAATCGAATCCGTGGTTTCTTCATTTACCCTCCCTCGGTCTCTGGGTAGTGAGATTCGATGTCTAGCGCGCTCGACAAACAGCGAAAAACAGGATGTCCTGTGCGCGCTCGCGCACGATAAGAAAGAACTCTTGACAGTTAAAGTAAAAAAGAATAGGCCAAAAATGGCCTCTGTCATGCCGAAGACGGTGTCTCGGGCCTAAATGCGCAGATACCGAGATTATGTCGCAAATTAGCGACACAACGTATCCACGTCCGTTTAACGAGGAAACACTAAGAAAAAGAATATTGTTTCTATGAATGATCTCCCTTGGAACATCGTAACATAATTACTGTACCACATTAGCGCTAAGTATCGCGTGTTTCTCTCAAGAAAAAAAGGAATAATCTCGGCCATAGAAAATATATACAGGAACAGCTGATAAAATGGTTTGACCACGTGATAAAGCAGAAGGTAAAAACATAACACAACTAGCCTTCAATAAACGTTACGAGAACACCAGACCCAAGGGCCGACCACGAAAAAGCTGAAGTGACGGAGTATTAGAAACACTAGGAAACATAACAGCAGGAGAGACAAACAGAAGAGGAAAAGACAAAAGAAGATCAAATTATATCTCACCTCGACGCTGAAAGGCAAATGAGGAAGGGAAGAAGATATTTATCTGGGATACCATCTTGACTTGATAAGAAGAGTGAAGGCCGTCTTTGCACGCAGGCAGTGTGTCGAGTCATTCCAGAAGTTAACAATACAGTCACCTTTGTCTACGTCCCTAGGCATGCGGGTTTACGGATAAATTAAAGAGCGGACCGGCTGGCTAGTTGTGCTGTCGCCGAAGACGGTCAAGAATTGGTTCAGGCAGTTATACTCTCCCAGACGCGGGAATGACACAGAACTTTGACAACGATGAGCCAACGTCACTCCTTCGGATGAAAGAGATGAGAATATGATGGACACAGTCAGAAACGTGAGGTTTAGTGGGCGTGTAAGAGGATTTATCAACCAACACAGAACTGGAGTCGTCAGTCGCTGGACGATGCGGGACATGCTGAGTACCTACGGACATGTTTGGAGTGCAGAGATGATAACCCACAAATAATTCAATAACCATTTTGACTTTAAGGACCAGGCCTGCAGTGACTCCTCTAATAACAGAATAAACCAATGATATTAAAGAGAGCGGCATTTATCCCATTTTCTGAGGGATTTGACAAGATAAAATTGGGGGTGTGGGGGGGGGGGGGGAAGAGAAAGAGAGTTGTCCCGGGAAGCTAAAACAAATTAAGATGCCAACTTGTGGATTTCAGACACCGAGTCGATTTCAGAGATGAACTGCACTTTTGTCTACAGAGATCTGAAGATATTATTTACATCAGAGAAATATCGCACCGTGGTCTGCACAGAACATAAGTTAACTCCCTCAGAGATGCACTCTCCAATATATATATGGACCAAATTTGCCTCACATTGTTCTGCATCTTGTAGAGTTTGCCCATTGTTTGCCTTTCACTTGTTTTCTGCATCTTGTAGAGTTTGATCATAGTTTGTCTTTCACTTGTTTTCTGCATCTTGTAGAGCTTGACCATAGTTTGCCTTTCACTTGTTTTCTGCATCTTGTAGAGCTTGACCATAGTTTGCCTTTCACTTGTTTTCTGCATCTTGTAGAGTTTGATCATAGTTTGCCTTTCACTTGTTTTCTGCATCTTGTAGAGTTTGACCATAGTTTGCTTCACATTGTTGAGTTTGACCAAATACATCAAATTTAAGTTGTAACAAACGTTTTGCTGAATAAACAACAAAAAACACAAATGTTATTTTAGCAGAAGGCTTTATTCTTCATCACTGGATACCCCACATAAAAGCTATAACCATGCAAAATACACAGTAAAATCACTGACGGTATGCTAGCAAGACTGTGTGAATTGATTTAGGACAGATATCTCAATGAGAATAAGACATTTACTATATATAATATCAGATATGCAGTTTGCTCTTCTTCGTCTTCTACTAGGTATATTTTGCTTGTCAATGAGTGTATCTTTAAAACAGCGGTCACGTAGCAATAGCATTTAAGGTACTCATCTTTGTTCAAAAGCAAATGGTTGAAATCTCACGTAGTGCGATTGGGATTTTTTTTTAAAATCAGCAACCCCCAACCTCCACTTGATCTCCGGGTATGTTAGATTGAATGCTAAGTCCTGTCGGAGACGGGCGATGAAAGGTATGGTTAGATTGAATGCTAAGTCCTGTCGGAGACGGGCGATGAAAGGTATGTTAGATTGAATGCTAAGTCCTGTCGGAGACGGGCGATGAAAGGTATGTTAGATTGAATGCTAAGTCCTGTCGGAGACGGGCGATGAAAGGTATGTTAGATTGAATGCTAAGTCCTGTCGGAGACGGGCGATGAAAGGTATGTTAGATTGAATGCTAAGTCCTGTCGGAGACGGGCGATGAAAGGTATGTTAGATTGAAAGCTAAGTCCTGTCGGAGACGGGCGATGAAAGGTATGTTAGATTGAATGCTAAGTCCTGCCGGAGACGGGCGATGAAAGGTATGTTAGATTGAATGCTAAGTCCTGCCGGAGACGGGCGATGAAAGGTATGTTAGATTGAATGCTAAGTCCTGCCGGAGACGGGCGATGAAAGGTATGTTAGATTGAATGCTAAGTCCTGCCGGAGACGGACGATGAAAGGTATGTCCTGTGCTCAAGTTGAGCATCTAAATGAATGATTGGCAGTCAACAACCACAAAGAGCTTAATAAACAATCAGATTATTACCATTTTAAAAAAGTGAGCACTAACCAGTGTCTGAGGGCCCTCGCTGATGCATCATGCTGAGATTTTCCTGTGTAATCGAGCAAGTAGATGGGGTTGCTAATGGACACTGTTCATGTTCAGCGGTGTTGTTTTCATATGGAATAACACAAGTTTAGGCTAAACTATAATTAATCTTCTTATTTCAAGAACTTCAGGGTGAAGTTCTCATGAAGCCACAATCCCAAGCATCCATACGCCGCTACAATAGATCTAAGTGAGATGGACTGGCCGTGTTGAAAATGCTTGATCGAAACATTTCAAGACAGTGGTTTTGTCATGACAAGGACAGCAAAGGGAAAGATCAATGGGTAGAACAAACACTTTAGCAACCCTCTCAATGTGCCTCTAAAAGGCTTCAATACTGACGTCATTATCATGATCGTAACTCCGTGCACAGAACTACCGTTGTGGTAGCATCAGTAAAAGTGTATGTCAAATGCAAATTGAGGAGGCACAAAGAAAACGTCCTGTCAGAAAAGACATATCAATCGACACGTTTATGACCTGACTACACATGCCCCACGTGTGACAGGGGATTCTTAGGCAAAAATTTAGTCATTTCAGCATAGACAAAAAAGTTACAGTCACAAGGGAATGAAGTTGTAATAATTTGCTTGTGATTCACAATTACTGTTACTGTTGGTGTAAGGCCAGTCTCCATTAAAACAGCAAGCTTCACATGCACATTCAGCATGCCTTTTTGGTTTGAGGGAAATTACTTAGAATAACTAAACTTCTATTGAAGTTATTGCACTTATTTGTAACAAGTTACAGCTCTTCCAAAGTACTTGATAGCATGCATAATGCTATCATTCTTTAGATGGTGGAAAAATATCAAATGAAACCGTACAACCATAGGACTCAACCGATTAGTAAGAATTTAAGTATTAAAAATCTGAACGGTAACCCATCTGTGCACATTTTATTCCCTGTTATTAAATATGGATGTATTTTTTTTTGGTTGGAAAACCAAGCGAGAAATTTACTAAACAGGGATGGATACTACTATGTTGTAAATGAAACATATCTCAGAGGCCTCTTGGCTCAGACCGTGATAATCTCTTTGCCAGGTGCCTTAGAGTAGTTCAACACAAACAGCTACAAATTGGTGGTGTTGAATGAGAACAATGAACACTCGTTTGGCTACAATATCTTGAAGTAAAGTGCTGTTCCACATTGATGTAAGTCTTTTTTCCTGGCTTGGCAGATTAAAAAAAAAACATAGTGACATAGCATTAGAGAGTCAAAGTGCGTGTGTCTGTAGGCCGCTGGGTCAATAATTAACCAAAAAAGAGAACAGTTTACTTTACCTTCATGTAAATCTATGGGTCAAAAATAAATTCAGAAAAATATCTTTACCTATTTTTCCCAGAAAATCATGCTCAAATTTATTGACAGATGATAAATATTTATAACTGATTCTTTGAATGACAACAGCAAAAGATAGAGCTCTTCACTATTTGCAACAATACAGACACATAGAGATGTGAACTCCAGCCTTGCTGTGGTCTACTGTCAGAAACTGAAAACAGCTTTGCTTCTAGTCATCTGTCCAACTAAAAAAACGTCACACAATATATGGGTTTCTATTCATTTTCACAGATTAACGATATTATTTACAGATAAAAGGTTATACAAATTGAAAATAACGCAAGAACTTTGAAATAACCCTGTATTTGTATGTATGTGTGTGTGTGTATATATATATATATATATATATATATATATATATATATATATATATATATATATATATATATATATATATATATATATATATATATATATATATATACATGTATATTGATTTTTCAATATTTTCGGGAAATGTGTTTTATCGTAGCCTCCTTGATTACAGCATTTCTTAGCAAACACATAACATCTCTCAATATGTCAATGTAAAACACTGTAAAATTATAAAGAAAACAAGATGGAACTAACAAATAACAACAGCAATGCAATACAATACATACAAACAGAAAGCCAATCATAACAAGAGCAAAACAGTTTAAAAAAAAAAATACTATATGCTAAAATGTCAAATAAAATGCCATCTAATCATATCTTGGTCAGATGCTTGATTATATAACCCAGGAGAGATATAGAAAAAACAATCTATAAAAAATATACATTCATGTTTGCTAGAAAGCAGATTATATAGATTGTCATATTTCATAACTATTTTGCATATCTAATTTAACATTTACAAAAGAACAACACAAAGTATTTGAATTGTTGTATATTGTCAAACACGAGGAAGGGAATTTTACAGTACGAGTGGAAAAATAAATCAGTCACACACACATTTCCAAGTTTTACTGTACAAAAACATCTACATAACTAATTGTAAAGAAGTGGTTTATGATTCATTCCATCTTTCAACTTCTCTTCATTATGTTGTTCTTCCTCCATGCTGGCTAGGTGATTTAATTGACCTTATTCTGCATCGATTTCTGATTATAGGTTTTCTCTTCATATTGACTAGTTTATTTGATTATAGATTTTCTCTTCATATTGACTAGTTTATTTGATTATAGATTTTCTCTTCATATTGACTAGTTTATTTGATTATAGGTTTTCTCTTCATATTGACTGGTTTATTTGATTATAGATTTTCTCTTCACGCTGACTAGTTTATTTGATTATAGATTTTCTTTTCACACTGACTAGTTTATCTGATTATAGATTTTCTCTTCATATTGACTAGTTTATTTGATTATAGGTTTTCTCTTCATATTGACTAGTTTATTTGATTATAGGTTTTCTCTTCATATTGACTAGTTTATTTGATTATAGATTTTCTCTTCATATTGACTAGTTTATTTGATTATAGGTTTTCTCTTCATATTGACTAGTTTATTTGATTATAGGTTTTCTCTTCATATTGACTAGTTTATTTGATTATAGGTTTTCTCTTCATATTGACTAGTTTATTTGATTATAGATTTTCTCTTCATATTGACTAATTTATTTGATTATAGATTTTCTCTTCATATTGACTAGTTTATTTCATTATAGGTTTCTCTTCATATTGACTAGTTTATTTGATTATAGGTTTTCTCTTCATATTGACTAGTTTATTTGATTATAGATTTTCTCTTCATATTGACTAATTTATTTGATTATAGATTTTCTCTTCACACTGACTAGTTTATTTGGTTATAGATTTTCTCTTCACACTGACTAGTTTATTTGATTATAGATTTTCTCTTCAGACTGACTAGTTTATTTGATTATAGATTTTCTCTTCACATTCATTAGTTTATTTGATTATAGATTTTCTCTTCACATTCATTAGTTTATTTGATTATAGATTTTCTCTTCACATTCATTAGTTTATTTGATTATAGATTTTCTCTTCACACTGACTAGTTTATTTGATTATAGATTTTCTCTTCACATTCATTAGTTTATTCGATTATAGATTTTCTCTTCACACTGACTAGTTTATTTGATTATAGATTTTCTCTTCACACTGACTAGTTTATTTGATTATAGATTTTCTCTTCACATTCATTAGTTTTTTTATTACTGATTTTCTCTTCAGACTGACTAGTTTACTTGATTATAGATTTTCTCTTCATATTGACTAGTTTATTTGGTTATAGATTTTCTCTTCACACTCATTAGTTTATTTGATTATAGATTTTCTCTTCACACTGACTAGTTTATTTGATTATAGATTTTCTCTTCAGACTGACTAGTTTATTTGATTATAGATTTTCTCTTCACACTGACTAGTTTATTTGATTACAGATTTTCTCTTCACACTGACTAGTTTATTTGATTACAGATTTTTTCTTCACACTGACTAGTTTATTTGATTACAGATTTTCTCTTCACACTGACTAGTTTATTTGATTATAGATTTTCTCTTCACACTGACTAGTTTATTTGATTACAGATTTTCTCTTCACACTGACTAGTTTATTTGGTTACAGATTTTCTCTTCACACTGACTAGTTTATTTGGTTACAGATTTTCTCATCACACTCGTTAGTTTATTTGGTTATACAAGTTTGACCTTTTATACACTGAATGGTTTAGTTGAATAATTGTTCTTTCATACTAATTCAATTTTATATGTTTGTTCTTTTCTTTTTTAATATTATTTGCTATTTGGTTATTAATTTTCTTTTCATGCCAGTTGAAAACACCACTGAAATGAAACAAAAGAAGCACTTTAACACTGGCTACATTGGAGTCAAAATAAAATAACTGTAAACTCTCCACAAAATGATTTTAGTTTCTTTTCACTCCCACACTTTGGCAAATTTGATTATAGCTCGTTCATTCTTCCATACTGGCTTGCTTATTTGATTATAATTCTTCTTTGTAATGGCTGGTCTATTTGAGTATGACTCTACAGAACATCATTTTCCAGCACCATGTTTCTTATTTTGATTATTCAGATCTGTTCTTTATGAATGGAACCTTTAACCATTTTACATATACTCATTATTAATGACGTTGATCAATTTCTCAATATATTTATCATGGTTTATTCATAAATATAATATGGTTACCAATATATATATATATACATAAAACAAAACTAGCAGAAACAACCCTTGGTGTGTCGACATACAGACATACCCAGATCATGCGCATCAAATTTATACAGATGCTGATGATTATGGACATGTTCCCATTGACAGAGACAGCAGATTGTTGAAATTGAAAAAAATTTTTTTTTTTGCGTTCGCTCTGACAAAGTCCCTAGAAACTAGGAACTGAATTTTGCGTGTTAGTCCATTTTTCCCTGGCAGCCGTGTGCACTAGGGTCCCTCGCCACACAGGCAGATAACTCCGTCTTTGGAGGTACTCATATTTTTTCCATCCATGAGTAATTGACGTTTCAAGCCGGGCCTTGCTGCTGAGACCAGGGGTGGTTGCCGCAGAGAGAAATCATAAATAAAAATCCCAACTGGTGCAGCCAGGATTTAAACCCATAACCTCTCTGTCTCAAGGCCGGCAATTTTACCTCGAGACCGTCCAGTCCCCCGGTTGTTGAAATAATAACTTGTACTCCAAACCAGGAGAATGATGGTTCAAATTCTTGTAGGGTTAACAGTTTTCCCTTCCAGGGGTAAAATAAAAACTCAGACCCGAATGCCTCATGGCAACTGCTCAGGACAATTGGCCTTTATTCTCTGGTCTTATTAGTTCCACCAGCAGACTCTAGTAAAGGGGTGATGACTTAAAGGTAAAGATAATTTTCTTGCTGACACAATCGCAAAAACCCAGACTGCATAGAAAACGGAAAGCCATGATGGCCCAGTGGTTAATGAACTGGATTACAAAGGACAAGGTCTAGTTCAATCCTGATTGACAGCTTCCAGACTCAATCAGCCTTTAATGGGTATCAGATTTTTTCTGGGAAAGTAAAGCGGCACAGGCGTAATACTGACCACACACTACCCCAAAAATCATGTGCCGAAGGTCTATAAAATGTATGGTCACTAACACCATACATGCCACTTGGTGTGTTGGGGCTCTTTACTTTTTTTTAACCATAGAAAATTACTCTGAATGTAGAATTTCCCCTCCCCCCCCATCCATCATAAAAAGGAGTCAACTTTAATTTCAATATGGGGCCTTGAAGATCAGCTTAACATAGACAGAAAGTAGTTAGAGACCTATAGCTGACTGTTTGCATTAGGATTAGTGAGCCAGAACTTGTCAAAAGCATAGTCCATCATCCCATGGTGTGTTTGGGAATTGGTCTGGAGGAGCAAGTATGGGCTGAAGAGGCACGGCATCCAGGTACTCAGAAATGTCATGCTGATGTTAGATGTGTTGAGTTGAAAGATGCAGATACTATAGCTTGTTATAAAAATAATAACACAACACAACTTCTTTAACATGCACAGCTGAACATTAATGTATCACAAACCCTCTCCTTTATCATGCCTTAATGACAGCTCTGAACTGTAAGTATCACAAACTCTCTCCTTTATCATGCCTTAATGATAGCCCTTAACATTAATGTATCACAAACTCTATCCTTTATTATGCCTTAATGACAGTTCTGAACTGTGAATTATCACAAACTCTCTCATTTATTATGCCTTAATGACAGCCCTGAACATTAATGTATCACAAACCCTCATGTTCTATGTCTTCATGACAGCTCTCAACGTTAATATATTTCACTCCCCTTCTTATATTATACCACAACAGCACAGAATGTTACTATCAGTGTACATACACTTTGTCATCTGCTTAAAGTGACTGAGATTCTACAGCTTTAGTGCTGAGAAGACATCTCTAACAACAATAAACAATAAGACATGGATGCTCACATACCACACATCTTACTCTTTATCATACATTACCAAAAGCCCTGGACAGGTCAACAAACTGAGTCCTATGTTGTCTACCTTAATTTGTTCTGATATGATCTATCCTATAATTTTATGAGTCATTTGAACATCATAAATGGACTCAGCTATTCTCTTCCATTTTTCTCTGTTTCTTGCTGTCTCTCATTTGGTGAAGCCAAAACAGATTCATTCTTCGATGGTGTTATTCCAATTCCTGCTTAGTTTTTACATCTGTCTCCTGACATATTTTCCTGCAAGCCTGACGAGTATCTTATATGGCCATATCATCTCATCTTTTATGTCTTCACCTTCACAAGGGGAGGTGGGAAGAGAGAGAGAGAGAGAGTAGATCGTTGTATTGACCGATTTCTGTTTGGATTCTGTGCTTGACTGTTTTTTGGTCATGTGGACCAAGCATGTAATTTCCAGGATATTGCATAAGCAATTCATTACAAGCAAAAAATGATTCCCTCCATGCCTTACCTTTGAGGAATACAGTGTTAGTAACCATATCTTTCCATGGCCATTACAAGTGCTTGGATTTGTTTTATTGCAACGCTGTTGTTATGGTTACTTTCTCCTTTCCTCATATTATAACGCTGGTGGTAGTGGGGTGCTACTGATAGACTTCATCGACTTTCTTCATTGACCTCTATCTACAGCCACTCTTGGGAAGTAAAGGCCTACAGCTTCATAAATGTATAAGAGGATAAAAACTATCTTTACGACACATATTACCATTGCTGGTGTATGTCGGAGGGCACATGATAGAACCAGAGGGATAAAGGCCGCTTGATCAAAGCAGTTGCCACGACGTGTGAGACTCAAGATTTTTATTTCACCTCCGATAGAAAAAATCCTTTCTGTCTATCACGGGTTTTGAACACCGTACGCCAGCTTTTCAGCCAGTGAAACAGTGGTAAGAAGATGAATGTGACAAAGGGATTGCATCAATGTTATTTTTTAATTTTATTGTAATGTTTCTATTTTTTAAAACTGGTTTTTAGTTTTACTACAGTTGTTGTTTGTGCACTTATTGTTATGACCTGAGATATTTTAATTCATTATTTGTTTCTAATGGTGAATGTCCCATTAAATCTGATGTCTAAATGAATTTTCCCAGAGCTCATTTGTTTCTATCTCAATTTGAGAAAAATCAGATCAGATAGAAATAACACATCATCAACTACTGGCTGTTATAAATCTTTCAACATAACTGTTTACAACAAAAATTTGCAATAAATACCTGAGTTTTGAACATTCCATCACTTCACAACAGAAATATAAAATAACAGAAGAGGGTGGCAGCAAACATGCCTCATGTGCAACATGATTCAAGAGAAAATAAGCAGAACTTCATTAAAATAACAACTGAAGAGAACAATTTTCTAGCATTAAATGTTGACCAGGAATGTTCATATGCTATAAAAATACATTACGGTGTTGCTCCTCCCCAAAATGTTTCAGAAATCAAGATTGAATTTTCTCTCATATATGAATACAAATGGCAATGTCAGGAGTAGATTGTCTATTTGTAAATAAAGTTGTCAAATAAATCTTCTCTTAATCACACCAATAGTCAAAGGGCTTTTCTGTTATTAATATTAGTTTTTCATAGAATTAAAAAAATACATAAAAAGTAAAAAAAAAAAAAAAACTGTCTTCTGTTACGTACATAACTTTATCGTGGAATTTTCTCTTAAGATCATACATAGTAAAAGCAATCTTTTAATAAATACATCAAATAACAAAAAATGTCTGTTGTGCATATTAATTGTAAAAGGAATCTTTTGTTTGGTCCATATATTGTAAAATAAAAATTTTGTTTAAGTACATCAATTTTATAATGAATTCTTTGTAAAGTACATCAATTGTAAAATGAACATCTTCTATTAAATACATTAGTTTTTTTAATGGTAAATTTTGTAAAGTACATCAACTATAAAACGAACATCTTCTGTTAAGCACATCCTATATTTAAAAACACATTCTTTCAAAGGTTGTTATAGATATTTTTTTAAAAATCTCTACATTGTAAGCATATTAGATGGCATAATAAAAAGAATCCTGTATTGTTGCGTACCTATCCTGCTTTGTTAAACACACAAGAAAAAATTATAGGATGTTGATTGTAAATAAAATAATATTTCTCCAGTCCATTTTCCTCTAAATTACTTGTATTTATCCACTTACTTGCTTTTATGACAATAATTTATGAGGAGATACACTCCTGACATTTCCTTTGATTAGGTCTGAAGATTAATCAATTTTGAAAAATGTCACAAATATTCTACATATTCTAGAATAAACATGAAAAAGTGGTAGTATCTCATCTCTATTATAAAATAATATTTTAAAGATGGCCAAATTACCATTAATCTTATGAGAAAGATAAAGGAAGTCCCACAGCTATTAGAAGAAAAAAAAGGCCCCATCGCACTATGTGGTATATAAAGAATATGGTGCCAGTGTCAATATTTTTTACAGACACTGAACCCATTATTTTGTAGGTAATGTGGTCAATATTATGCCTGTACCATTTTTCTTCCCTAGAAAAAAAATCTGGTACCCATTTAAGGTTAGGTGAACCTGGAAGCTATCAATCAGGATCAAACCTGACCTCTTGTCCTTAGTAGCCCAGTTCACTAACCATTGAGCTATTGCAGCTCCTACAGCTATTGCTACTGGCTAATGAAGTGTTTGTGAGCTCACTACTCCCAGCTTCATGAGCTGGGATGGCCAGTTCCTCGCTGCCTTTCCTTCCCAGAGAGTATCCATGAAACCCATTTAAAAATGCTAGGTGTACCTCAAGAGTTTTTTCTAGGTGTAAAAAGAAATATTGTCTTAACTGGCATATGAACCTTGAACCTTTAGGTTGGCAGGTGAGTGCACTAACACCAGTGTCACTGGGCTCTCAATCTTTTGTTGGTTGATTTAAAAACATAAGCAAAAATTAATATGTAAAATAATTTGTTTCACTGTAGTAGTATTATTGTGAAATTATTAAAAGTAATGTTGAGCAAAAAGTTGGGAGCACACTAGCCAAGTGCTTTACAAAGTAAATCAGTTAAAATTCAAATAGATTTTTAAAATATCAACTTACAAAATGCCAAATAAATAAATGGGCTGGCTATATTATGAATTGTATAATTTTTTACAATGCTATTTGTGTCTTGTTATGTGGTAACTAGTGAGTTAATATGGTTATGGTTATGAACGGCCCCAGTATCACTGCAAACGAATTAAAATCCATAATTGCTTGACCGCCCGTGCCAGTGGAATCATCTGAATTACTATCTCATCTCCCAAACAAAGAAAGGTAGCTATAGTCCCCATCATAGCAGTCTCAGCATATGCCAGAAAATTACATTGAAGAGCTGAAACTAACCAGTCCCCAAATGCAATTTCTGCAGCGGTCCAGAGAACAAGAACCTTGTTCCACCATGTTGGAAACGGAAGTCCATATAACAGTTTATAAATATTTACAGAAAGAACACACAAGTATAGGAATGAATGTTTTAAGAATGTGAATATAATAATTAAAAAAACATTAAAAATTAAAACTAAAATTAAAAAAAAACATGAAACAACAGAAGTGGTAACACAATGTATGATAAGGCTATTGCACAAAACCACAAATTAAAATCGTATAAAATTAAAAATACATTTTTTTTCTCCAGCTTAAAAACATCTAATCATTTGCAAGATCAAATATCTCCCTTCTAAAATCTATGCTAAAACATCAAAGTAAATAAGAATAAGACAAAATACATACATTGAGATAACTGTATAACAGTTGATAACACAAATATCTACTAATGATTAAAGCTAATTCATCACTACTCCATTGCTAGTATTGAATATCATGCTGAATAACCATGTTGATAACACCACACAAAGCTTGCCTTCATCACAAAGAAAACGAACAATAAAAAAAGGATATTATAGCATCTTTTGAATTATACAGCATATCAAAGCACAACCGTATACAAAGCAATATGTCACAAGTGAATGATTCATTATTATACAATTTTATATTGAAGGTTATATTGAAGGAATATTTACTGAAGGTTATGCTTTTCTTTACTATTAAATGGTATATTTATTTAGATGAAATGGTTTGGACTTGTATCTCAATCATGGCATGAGCCAGCTGTGATGACTTCAATCATGACTGATCAGACTTGACACCATACACCATTTTATAACTCAATAGATGTTCAACTATAGTATAAGCTTTTATGCATTCAAACTTTAATAGTAGAGCATCTGTACAAATTTGCACCTCTGAAATGTTTCCATTGCAAAGTGATAGAGGAGCTTGTGTGTATATATCCCCAGAACTGTTTTATTGGTAGCAATGCTACCAAGGGGTCACCCTAGCTAGGCAAGTCATTGGGCTAGGTCTTGAAAAGTGAGACATAAATATGTTGAAATTGGATGCACTGGGCTACATGCCTAACATAGCAGTGCAACGTAGTTATCACCATGAAGACGCCACAGACTAGAAGAAAGCAATATGGTGCTAATCCCATGGACCCCTGCCCTGAAATGGTCCAACCATTAACAGAGATTGCTCTTATGGTCATCACCAGGACAAGCTGTATGGAGATGTCACCAGCCATGAGCCGATAAAAGCTTTCTTTGAACTTATTATTGATGCCAAAAGGTGTTCGCTGAAGAAGACATATTTGGATTATCTGGCCTAGCAAAGACTATCCTGCAAGGAACTATTTTAAAAAAAGTTAAGAGAGGTGGTAAGAGAAAGAGATGTCCAGATAAGAAAAAAGAATGGACAGGCCTTGATTTTGCAAAGTCCCAAAGAATGTCTTAAGATAGAGAGAAATGATGAAAGCTGACGAGTCTGTCGAAGATCACTAGAGTTGTAGGATAATGAAGAAGAGTATATTTATTTATAGTATGATTCATATATGTTTGATTTCTTAACAGGTATACATATGTAATCGCCAATCAACCACTAATATCTTCAGTAATAAAGAAAAGACGATGGTCATACGTTGGACATGTGATGAGAAGAGATAATAATCGAATAGCAAAGCAAGCCCTCATATGGGAAACAACAGGTAAAAGAAAAAGAGGAAGACCCAGGGAGACACTGAGAAGAACATTGATGAGAGAGGCAAGAGCAGCAGGAATCGGCTCCCTCAATGAGATAGAACTGCTTGCACAGAACAGAGACAGATGGCGAGATTTAATAAAATATCTTTAAAAGAAAACTGCTAGAACAAAAATTCATATAGGAGAAGGTGTATCTTGGTCTACGCCCTATGGGCCGGTTACGGCTCGAAAGGTCAATAGATAGATACATATGTCCTAGTATTATGTGGGCCTAAACTGATAATCATGTCCCATTGGAATGTCGGCAGTGAAAGAAAGGAAAGAAGTCAGCAATTAGGCTGAAAGAGTCAGTGACTATGTGATTGAAAAAGTCAAGGATTGCGTGGGTGAAAGCCAGTGTCTACATGGTTAGAAAGAGTCAGTGACTACGTGGCTGATAGAGTCAGTGACTATGTGGCTGAAAGAGTCAGTGACTACATGGCTGATAGAGCCGGTGACTACATGACTGAAAGAATCAGTAACTACATGGCTGAAAGAGTCAGTAACTACATGGCCAAAAGAGTCAGTGACTACTTGACTGAAAGAGTCAATGACTATGTAGTTAAAAGAGTCAAGCTAGTTGCTGGCATCAGAATGAGTGAACCAGAACTGAACACAACCTTACGCCACATATCTGTGATGACCAAAAGACTAACCAGTCTCGGTAAGTAAGAAGAGAATGGATAGGGCATGCAAACCTAGCAATAATAAAAATGCTCTTCTGAAGTCTAATTTACTAAGGTGAAAGGCTGTAAACTGCGACATAAATTAGCTTATGCTCATTTTCGTCTCTTCAGTGCTGCTAAATAGGACATCAGGGAAGTGCCAAAAAACAAAAACAAAAACAAACTTTATCAACACAATAGTTTGTACCAAATATAATGCAGTGGAAATAATTTAGTTTCTTTTATTCTTTACTTTATCTGATGTGCAATGAGGATGACCAGACGACTAAACCAAACTAACTAAACTAAAATATTCTCTACTTAAAATTAAAACAGAAATTTGTATTTTATAACAGCAGAAATATAATTTTGTAAAATAAAAGATTTGTGTGCTTATATTCAGGATACAGAGATTCATTACTTCAAACTTGTGTAAAAATACACAATTTCATTATTAACAATGTAAGATACATTTCATCAAATTTATTTTTGTAAAAAACAAGTTAAGTTTTAATTTTGTTTAACACAAAGTATAACTGGCTCCATTATTTAAAAACAATAAAAACAGAACTGAGGTTCATAGCTTCTCATTTGTTTATACACAAATTATTATTGTTTTTAAGTTTGACAAAAAGCACATACAATTGTTTTCAAATATTTAAATATATTGAACCATTTTTTTCAAATATTTAAATACATTGAACCATTATTTTCAAATATTTAAATATATTGAACCATTGTTTTCAAATATTTAAATATATTGAACCATTGTTTTCAAATATGTAAATATATTGAACCATTGTTTTCAAATTTGGTAAAATATAAAGTATTACTTGTTTTATTTTATTTTTTACATAAAGAATAATTATTTTCCACTTTTGAAAAAATATAAAATATCACGTTTCAAATTTTGAGGAAATATAACATATAATCTCAAGATTTTGTTTTCTTGTATATCATTTGTGCTCAAGTACTTTGATACACTCATGTCTTTGTTCATTAAAACTTTCTAATAAAAAAAATCACAGCCTGAAATTTTTAGGTCCTAGCTCGCATTTGTCAAGTGGGCAGATTCTGAGCAAAGGAAATAATAAATATACAAATGCTTAGATTATCACTCACTCACTCAAACACACATGCACACACACACACACCAAATAAATGAAATAAAATTAAGTAACAGGCACCCTGGATTAAAAATGAAACCATCCAGTTTCTCAACATGATTTTATTTGTTGACAACTTTGCCATATGAAGATCACAAGAGAAAGTTACTGTTAAACTACTCTTTACCATGTTTTCATTGTTAAACTACTCTTTACCATGTTTTCATTGTTAAACTACTCTTTACCATGTTTTCATTGTTAAACTACTCTTTACCATGTTTTCATTGTTAAACTACTCTTTACCATGTTTTCATTGTTAAACTACTTTTTACCATGTTTTCATTGTTAAACTACTCTTTACCATGTTTTCATTGTTAAACTACTCTTTACCATAGTTTCATAGTACAACTGTCAAATTAAACTAAATTCAGGTCATAAGTTCCCTTGCCAAGATTGAACAACTTGCCTAGGACAAAGTTGTGTGGCGAGATACAATGTGGGTCCTGTGCAAGGTCTGATGCTTGATAACAAAGGTCGTCAGGCACAAAGAGTCTAGAATTTCTGCCCTATGTCTTAAGCTCGAAAGAACAATAGATACAAATGGTTGCTTGTTATCTAATTATACATGTCTGACCTAACTAGTTTGAAAACTCTAGGTTTCATAATTTTACAAGTCATAACATATCAGTCATAGGCTGTGTTTCAGCGTGACTGAGAGACTTTCTTCTGCTTTTGTTGTCTTTCAGCATCAAGGGAACGTGTAATGTTTAGGTCAAAGCCCTGTAGTGTGTCCATTGCAAAGTGATCATCATGATGTCTTCTATTTTATTTATCTCTAATCATTTAGTCAAAAGTAGTAAAGAGCCCCTGTCACGCCAAGTGGCGTATAGGGAATATGGTGTTAGTGACCATAAATTTTACAGACCTTCAGCACATGATTTTTGGGGTAATGTGGTCGGTATTACGTCCATGCCGCTTTACTTTCCCAGAAAAAAATCACTAATCATTTAGGTCTATACATCTATCTATACATCTATCTAATGTCTATCTATACATCTATCTATATATCTATCTATACATCTATCTATACATATATCTATACATCTATATATATATATGTCTATCTATACATCTATATATATATATGTCTATCTATACATCTATATATATGTCTATCTATACATCTATATATATGTCTATCTATACATCTATATATATGTCTATCTCTACATCTATATATATGTCTATCTCTACACCTATATATATGTCTATCTATACATCTATCTACATGTCTATCAATCAATATGTTTATCTATTGTTCTTTAAAGCTGAAGATGACACATGGAGAAGAAATTTTAGTTGAATGTCTAACGATCTTTGTTATCAAGTGTCAGACCTTGCATAGGCCCTGCGTTGTATCTCACCACACATCCTTGGGCAAGTTATTCAATCTCTAGTTGGTTAGCATTTTCATACCAACCTTGTGCTATGAAAGTCAAACATGGACCCTTTCTAAATCACAATTAAGAAAGATCAATACATGTGAGATGTGATGCTTGAGAAAAGTAACAAACAACACAAGAAGAAATAGAATACCAAATGAAACCATAAGAAAAATGGTAGGAACCCTGCCAAGAATATATAGAACAACAACAACTTAAATGGTTTGGCCACCTGGTCAGAATGAATCCTTACCAATCACCATCAAGGGAGTTCTTCTCGAGAATGCATGGAAAAAGACCAAGAGGAAGACCCAGAAAAAGATGGATAGATGCAGTGACAGAGACATGTAATAACAAAGTAAAATCACTAATTCAGACAGTCGGAGCAGCGCAAGAATGACAAACAGTTAGAAAAGATACCAGTGAGAAAAAGTGTTTTATTTATTGCACTAAATGGATAACGCTTCTGTTTTTGATTTAGTCTTATAAATCATGGACAATGTAAATGTTATTTATAAATTTCCAGATGTCAAGTCTTTTAAATCATGGATAGTGTAAAGTTGTTTATGAGCATTTATTTATTTTTATTATTAGTTTGTCCCCCATTAAACACTCTCTAGCTAGCCCAACTTTGCAAGAAAGTTGTACATGTCTCATAGAGTGGGAAAGGATGATAACAGTGTAGTAAAACACTGGCCTCCTCACCTAAAAATACTTAGACTGAATACTTTGATGCTAAAACACTTCCTACAGCATAAAGCATTATGAGATTAATTAATCTTAACTTTACTTGTTATACATATGTCAGTAGCGGATTGTAATTTTATTTGCAAACCTCTATTTGTTAACTTCATCAATTATAAATTTAGTTTTATATTTATGAATCTGTGTTTGTTAAATTTCACCATGATAAATTTAGTTTTGTTATTGATGAATCTCTATTTGTTAAGCTTTATCAATCACAAATTTAATTCTACTTATAAATCTTTTTTTTTTATTAACTTTTATCAATCATGAATTGAGCTTTGATATTTATAAGTCATTTTTTGTTAAGTTTTATCAATACTGAATTTAGCTTTCACTATTCATTAATCTACATTTGTTACATTTCATCACAATGAATTTAGTTTTGATTTTTATCAAATTCTATCTGCTATGTACATGTTAGACAATTTTCATTTAAAAAAAAAGTATGGACAGAACAAAGATTCATGATACCCATGCATACAATAATTTTTGGGACGCCCTGTATAAGGCATGCATTGGTCATCATGTGTGAATTATGAAAATATTTTCTTCCGGCACTGGTCAACATTTCTGCCACTGTGTGCTTGTGCAAGGAGTTTTACATCGTAATCTGTTGCTAGCCTGAGGCCTCGGACGCATCCCACGAACCCTGAGGTAAATCTGCCGCCAGTTTTTTCAGCTATGTTTGACATTCCTCCTGAAATGTAAAAAAAAAATATTTGATTGGTTAGTTATTTCATAATTGAAGCTCTTCTATATCTTGATTAAACCCTGCAAGTACACCTGAAAAGTTTTAATTTTATAAACAAGCAATTCAGCATAAAAATAAATATAGATAAACCAAAGTGGTGTATCTTCTTTTCTGCCATTCAACCACCTGTGGAGCACAGGTCTTCAACAAACACTTTCAAAGCCATGCTGTTTCATGCCATTTCTTTAAGATCATTTTATGTCTTCCCCATCATCTTCATCTCTGCTGCCACCTGTCTTCTCCAAGTATATTTTGGCCTTCCCCTCTGTCTCCTTCACTGGAGATTCCAAAAAGGACTTGACATGTAATATTCTCTGTTGGCTTTCCCAGTGTATGCATCCTATCCAGCATAATCATCTTTATCTTTTCTCTCTTTTTCACTTGTATTTGGTATTTGTATGGTACTTTTCTATAGTTCTAAATATATAAATGTATCATCCCTGACGTCATGTACAAGACAACTAGAGGATAGAAAGGGGGACTCAGTGTGTACCAATGAGGTATCTTCTTTGATCTAAATGACAGGATCAGTATCTGGATGGCGCGAGCATACCTGACGATAAGTGCAGACAAATAGCATCCTTTAGGACGTGAACTTCTGGTCAATATGGTGGATAGGCAGCAGGAACCATTAAAGGTTATGTCTGAAAAGTTTTCCTTGTTGTAGTTTCCTCATATTCCAAGTCCAGCTTGTTGCAGGAGCTACTGAGTTAGGCGCTCTGTACACACCATGAGCTGTGTGTTTCATCCGTTTTTATCATGTTTCGATATTCCAATTTTTTACTATGAATGATGATATCGTTATTGGTTATGGAAGGCCTAGGTATCACTGCAAACGAATTAAAATCCATAATCGCTCAACCGTCCAAGCCAGTGGAATGATCCGAATTACTAACTCATTTCCCAAACAAAGAAAGGTAACTGTAGTCCCCATCGTAGCAGTCTCAGCACATGCCAAAAGACATAAGGCAAAACCGCGCAGAAAGTGAACACAGCCAACGGTCATACGATATCATCATTCATCGTAAACAATTAGAATATCGAAACATGATCAAAACGGATGAGACACACAGCTCACGGTGTGCACAGAGCACTTAACTCAGTAGCTCCTGCAACAAGCCGGACTTGGAATATGAGGAAACTGCAACAAGAAACACTTTTCAGACATAGCCTTCAATGGTTCCTGCAGCCTATCCACCATATACCTGAAGTTCACGTCCTCCCGAAATGACCCAGCCTTAAATGATGATATCGTATGACAGGGAACAGTTGGCTGTGTTCACTTTGTGTGCGGTTTCGCCTTATGTCTTTTGGGGTGTGCTGAGACTGCTATGATGGGGACTACAGCTACCTTTATTTGTTAGGGAGATGAGTTAGTAATTCGGATGATTCCACTGGCATGGGCGGTTGAGCAATTATGGATTTCAATTCGCTTGCAGTGATACCGGCACCTTCCATAACCAAAGTTCTAAATAAGTGATATAAAAAGATAGAACTTTAACATAAAGACAGGAAACATAAAAATCAAATAAGTTGATAAAATAAAATATCTCTAAGAAGTTTTGTGACATAAGACACAACAAAACAAGGAATGGAAATAGATTCAAGATCTAGTAAAGCATTTTAGACTATTTTACAAATGGCACCATTACTGAACAACTAAGAACTTTCAAAATAGTGGTAAAATATCATCTTCATCCTACAACAGTGCTATAAATGTTAGACAGGGACACTAAATTCCTGAATTATTAATACATACACTGAAAATGAAATGTATCAGACATGGACACTAGACTCTTGAATTATTAATACAATAAATATCACTGAAATTAAATGTATCACACATGGACACTAGACTCTTAAATTATTAATACAATAAATAAATATCACTGAAATTAAATGTGTCAGACTCAGGATGGGAGTCAGCTTGAGAGATAAAAAGGAAATGAAGAAATAAGAAGACAGTTAGGGATCACCCTCACAATAGAATATACAAAGAAACAATAAATTAAATGTTTGGCTCCATGACAAGTCAGAAACAACTAAACATAATCCACATTGTTTGTTATCAACACATGCTATAGAAACAACAGCCCCTTTCAGTGTCCTCAAAAAGGAAAGATAAAATACTAAAAACACCCAGCAAGGAAGAAAGCTAGAAACAATCTTCTTCTTTCCTCCTTCATTTGCCTTTCAGTGTTGAGGGGAGATATAATTTGTGGTCTTTTGCTCTTCTGTTCGCCTCTGCTGCTGTTATGATCCCTAGTATTTCTAATATTGAGGGAATCATCAATTCATCTTTTTCGTGGCTGGCCTTTGAGTCTGGTGTTCTCACAACGTTTATTGAAGGCTTGTTCACTAGAAACAATGAAACTCTTTATACAGACTTTGTAGGAGGAGGTAATTTGATCACCAGGAGACGGTCCCTCATCAAGCAAGTATTTTAGTCCTTTGGTTTCTTGACACTCTAGAGGAGGTGGGTCATGAATTCTAGGCATTGACCTCCTGCTGTGATTGTGTCTGAAAGCTCAAGAGGTGTTCCATGTATAAAATAGAGACTCTCATGTGCATGAAACTTCTGTTCATAACTAGTCACAAATATTTGTCACAGTTATACCTATTCATGGGTTATCATGATGGGAGCCACAATAGCTCAGTGGTTAGTGAACTGGACTACAAAGGACAAGAGGCTTTCGGGTTCACCCAGCCTTAAATGGGTACCGGATTTTTCTTCTGGAAAAGCAAAGCGGCACGGATGTAATGCCGACCACATTACCCCAAAACTCATGTGCCGAAGGTCTATACAAATTATAGTCACTAACACCTAACTCCACATACGCAACTTGGCGTGATGGGGCTCTTTACTTTACTTTTTACTATGGGTAACATCATCATTGAGTGCCGTCTCCGCATCGAAGGTTGGCTTCCGTGGAGCACCATTCCACTCTGTCTCTTGCTTTGATGGTGCAGATTGTCATAGGTTGACTTGTCCATATTAGTCTTGGTCTGCCTCTACCTTTTTACCTTGTATTTTCCCTTCCAATATTACTTTTATTAGGCTGTTGTGTCTTTTAAAATGCCCCACAAATTTCATTTGTCTTGTTCTAATTGTGTTTAGTAGTTCTCTTTTCATTTTTAGTTGTTTTAAAACTTCATTGTTTGTTTTCTTTTCTTTCCATCCAATTCTACCTATTCTTCTATAAATCTACATTTCAAAGGCTTCAATTTTCTTTGGGTAGTGCATACACAAATTTTTGTTAAAATTTCAGTGTTTAATATTTATGTTATATTTGATTTCTGTGCTTATCTCGTTTTATATTCTGCTGCTGCATATTGTTTTTTTCCTTGTCCTCTGTTAGTTTAGCTGCTCAATACTATTTTATGTTTATTGCCTTTGTTATCTCTCACAAACCTAAACCACCAGAGACCATTGAGTGTCCTCCTCATCATAGTGCTTGGAGTCTAACATATTTATTAATTTTTTTGCTTATTTACTCACACCCACCAGAATGCTCTACTTAAGCTTTTGCAATGCTTATTTGTTCATGTGAGAAAAATAAATAACCTGTCTATGTTCTACTGTACATTTAAATTATACAAACTTATAGCTTACATTTTAGCAACCTTTTTTTTTTAATCAAAAATGGAACATTTCACACCAGAAAGTTTGTAGAAAATTTGTCAATTTTTAAAATGTTTATTTTCACAAGTTTTATTTAAATAAAAACATTACCAATTAAAAAAAAATTAAGCTCCAAAATAAAATTATAAATAAAGACAGATAACTCACCAAGGTAGACCAGCTTGTTTGTATTTAGAGAAGTGTAAGTACCAGGTGAGCTCCCCTCGACAATCTCCCTTTTGTCTATTTCCATGTAAGAGTCTTGCTTGTCCCTAAGAGAAGGCAGAAAAAATAATCATGATGTGATACTATGACTACCATCATCTTCATTTACACAAAACTACTTAAAGATTGGACACTGTGCTACAGCATTTATTAGTGGATTACTTGATGGCAAGAGGTCATACATGGCCCAATAGACAGCTTTTAGGCTAACTCAGGCTTAAATGGATACAACCAAAAGGCAAACCAATCTATTACTAATGAGCGCTGAGGACCCACTCACAAACATCCCAGATCTTGTCATGAATATGGAGGACATACAATGACATCCACTGGTGTTTGACTATAAAATATCAAATACCAGTGGATAAAGAGATACAGCGAGGACGATGGCGCTGGATAGGACACACACTGCGGAAGCCAACTGAGAGTATTACACAACAGGCCCTTTTTTGGAATCCCCAGGGGAAAAGACAAAGAGGAAGATCAAGGAATTCTTGGAGAAGGCAGATAGAAGCAGAGATGAAGATGATGGGGAAGACATGGAATGATCTTAAAAGAATGGCAAAAAACAGAATGACTTGGAAAATGTTTGTTGAAGACCTATGCTCCACTGGGAGCTAAAAAGGTAGAAGAAGAAAAAGACAATGACATGCAAAAAGAATAGCCAACAGACAACTGGATTACAGCAACCACATGTCCCATCATGTTGGAGATCTTCAGGTGAACAAGCTCTTTCCAACACCCTGATGGAACAACAAATAGCAACCAGGCTGTCTTCAAGGAACAGACAGAACAACAATGCCTACACATGACTCCAGCCAACATAAATCACAATGTGACAATCATCACAAATTCAACTCCATAATGCAGTCAAGAAGTCTAAACCAAGATATAGGAGGCACAGCATCAAGTCATTTGGATTGATATACTTGAGGAACAACACAATGACCCATCAAAGAGCTAACTAGAAATGGAAAGAATCCTCTGCAGACAGTCCTCTGCAAACACTACAACAATCCCTCTCCAGACAACATTAGACACTTCAACAGTCCCTCCCAAGACAGCACTAAACACTTCAACACTCCCTCCCAAGACAGCACTAAACACTTCAACACTCCCTCCCAAGACAGCACTAAACACTTCAACACTCCCTCCCAAGACAGCACTAAATACTTCAAGAATCCCTCCCCAGACAACATTAAACACTTCAACAATCCCTCCCCAGACAACATTAAACACTTCAACAATTCCTCCCCAGGCAACATTTAACACTTCACAGTCCCTCCCCAGACAACATTAAACACTTCAACAATCACTCCAAAGATGGCACTAACCACTACAACCCCCTTCCCAAACAACAATAAACACTAGAACTTATATAAACAATATCAAAGAAGAATTCAACAACTAAAATAAATAGTCAGTAGCCCGTGTGTTACCGGGGCCCCATTATGTGGGATGTAAAGAATAGTGACACTGTGACCTTCCAGGCATGTCGTATGAGGCGACTAAGGAGGTTGATCGATGGCTTGACAAGCTGTCATTGTAAAAAGCATTGTTATGGAAACAGACCATAGATTTTAGAAGCAGTGATCTCTGCAATATGTGCCATTTTGGCACGCAAGGTTTCTATTTTTGAGATTGTGGTTCTGCCCTATGTGCCGTCTTCGGCTCGAAAGGACAATAGAGTTGAAATGCCTTGCAGGAAAACCCAGGAGCCTTAATCTGGAAATAGACACCAAGAAATTGTGAAACCTAATCAAAACCATAAAAGAAAACTCAACAGCCAGCAACTCCAAAACTGTTCTTGAAGAAGCAGGAAAATAATATATTGTCAAGATGGCAGCAAATGCATGGTACTGAGATGAGAGCAAAATCAAAATACTCAAACCGTTATCCCAAAAAAGTAAACAAAGTTCTTAATGGGTACCTACATCACCAGAATCAAGCCCCATGCATGATGACATCACTCTTCATGCATCTTCTATCCAGTATCAAGGCAAATTTAATTCCCAACTAATTTTAACAAGTGATTTTTCAGTGTCAATCAAAAAAAGTATTTTATTTCTTTATCCAACCTCAAAATCTTCCAACAATTCACCTACTAACTGTGGAGGTGTGACACTCACCTACTGATTGTGGAGGTGTGACACTCACCTACTGACTGTGGAGGTGTGACATTCACCTACTGATTGTGGAGGTGTGACACTCACCTACTGACTGTGGAGGTGTGACACTCACCTACTGATTGTGGAGGTGTGACACTCACCTACTGACTGTGGAGGTGTGACATTCACCTACTGATTGTGGAGGTGTGACACTCACCTACTGACTGTGGAGGTGTGACACTCACCTACTGATTGTGGAGGTGTGACACTCACCTACTGACTGTGGAGGTGTGACACTCACCTACTGATTGTGGAGGTGTGACACTCACCTACTAACTGTGGAGGTGTGACACTCACCTACTGATTGTGGAGGTGTGACACTCACCTACTAACTGTGGAGGTGTGACACTCACCTACTGATTGTGGAGGTGTGACACTCACCTACTAACTGTGGAGGTGTGACACTCACCTACTGATTGTGGAGGTGTGACACTCACCTACTGACTGTGGAGGTGTGACATTCACCTACTGACTGTGGAGGTGTGACACTCACCCACCTACTGACTGTGGAGGTGTGACACTCACCTACTAACTGTGGAGGTGTGACACTCACCTACTGATTGTGGAGGTGTGACACTCACCTACTGACTGTGGAGGTGTGACACTCACCCACCTAATAACAGTGGAGGTGTGACACTCACCTACTGACTGTGGAGGTGTGACACTCACCCACCTAGTGACTGTGGAGGTGTGGCATTCACCTACTGACTGTGGAGGTGTGACACTCATCTACTAACTGTGGAGGTGTGACACTCACCCACCTACTGACTGTGGAGGTGTGACACTCACCCACCTAATAACAGTGGAGGTGTGACACTCACCTACTGACTGTGGAGGTGTGACACTCACCCACCTAGTGACTGTGGAGGTGTGGCATTCACCTACTGACTGTGGAGGTGTGACACTCACCCACCTACTGACTGTGGAGGTGTGACACTCACCCACCTACAGACTGTGGAGGTGTGACACTCACTCACCCACCTACTGACTGTGGAGGTGTGACACTCACCTACTAACTGTGGAGGTGTGACACTCACCCACCTACTGACTGTGGAGGTGTGACACTCACCTACTGACTGTGGAGGTGTGACACTCATCTACTAACTGTAACTGTGGAGGTGTGACACTCACCTACTAACTGTGGAGGTGTGACATTCACCTACTAACTGTGGAGGTGTGACACTCACCTACTAACTGTGGAGGTGTGACACTCACCTACAAACTGTGGAGGTGTGACACTCACCTACTAACTGTGGAGGTGTGACACTCACCTACTAACTGTGGAGGTGTGACACTCACCTACTAACTGTGGAGGTGTGACACTCACCTACTAACTGTGGAGGTGTGACACTCACCTACTAACTGTGGAGGTGTGACACTCACCTACTAACTGTGGAGGTGTGACACTCACCTACTAACTGTGGAGGTGTGACACTCACCTACTAACTGTGGAGGTGTGACACTCACCTACTAGCTGTGGAGGTGTGACACTCACCTACTAACTGTGGAGGTGTGACACTCACCTACTGACTGTGGAGGTGTGACACTCATCTACTAACTGTAACTGTGGAGGTGTGACACTCACCTACTAACTGTGGAGGTGTGACACTCACCTACTAACTGTGGAGGTGTGACACTCACCTACTGATTGTGGAGGTGTGACATTCACCTACTGACTGTGGAGGTGTGACACTCACCCACCTACTGACTGTGGAGGTGTGACACTCACCTACTAACTGTGGAGGTGTGACACTCACCTACTGATTGTGGAGGTGTGACACTCACCTACTGACTGTGGAGGTGTGACATTCACCTACTGACTGTGGAGGTGTGACACTCACCCACCTACTGACTGTGGAGGTGTGACACTCACCCACCTACTGACTGTGGAGGTGTGGCATTCACCTACTGACTGTGGAGGTGTGACACTCATCTACTAACTGTGGAGGTGTGACACTCACCCACCTACTGACTGTGGAGGTGTGACACTCACCCACCTAATAACAGTGGAGGTGTGACACTCACCTACTGACTGTGGAGGTGTGACACTCACCCACCTAGTGACTGTGGAGGTGTGGCATTCACCTACTGACTGTGGAGGTGTGACACTCACCCACCTACTGACTGTGGAGGTGTGACACTCACCCACCTACTGACTGTGGAGGTGTGACACTCACCCACCTACAGACTGTGGAGGTGTGACACTCACCCACCTACTGACTGTGGAGGTGTGACACTCAACTACTAACTGTGGAGGTGTGACACTCACCCACCTACTGACTGTGGAGGTGTGACACTCACCTACTGACTGTGGAGGTGTGACAATCACCTACTAACTGTAACTGTGGAGGTGTGACACTCACCTACTAACTGTGGAGGTGTGACACTCACCTACTAACTATGGAGGTGTGACACTCACCTACAAACTGTGGAGGTGTGACACTCACCTACTAACTGTGGAGGTGTGACACTCACCTACTAACTGTGGAGGTGTGACACTCACCTACTAACTGTGGAGGTGTGACACTCACCTACTAACTGTGGAGGTGTGACACTCACCTACTAACTGTGGAGGTGTGACACTCACCTACTAACTGTGGAGGTGTGACACTCACCTACTAACTGTGGAGGTGTGACACTCACCTACTAGCTGTGGAGGTGTGACACTCACCTACTAACTGTGGAGGTGTGACACTCACCTACTAATTGTGGAGGTGTGACACTCACCTACTGACTGTGGAGGTGTGACACTCACCTATTACTCAAGACAAATCTGGTTTGTACTGTGCAAATGAGTTGTCTCCAGAGATTGTAAATCTTCTTAGACATAAGAAACTGAATGTTTAATCCGACCTCATGCAGATAACAAATATAGATTCCATATGGGTCAAATATGATCAAAAGCATCTGGACTGAAAGTGGTCAATAAATATTAACTGACTGTGTCAGGATCAGTGAACCACATGTGACCAAGATCCCACTTATCTCCCTGGAAAAAGCCTGGCCAAGCAAGTAAAGATATCAAAGATAGAAGCCTTTACCAAAAATGCCATGCTGAAGTTGGATTCACTGGACCAAAAAAGTCGCAGCTGACAGTAACCACAATACATCTATGCTGATTTAACTAATTTCTAAAAATAGATAACATTTAGGAGTAGCTGTCAGGTAAACAAAAACAGAAGAAGATTCCTTGATTATGTCAAGCATGTAATAGAATCACTCTCAGCCAAAAATTTTAATGAGTAGTGTATGGAAAAAAAAAATAAATAAAATCAAGAAAAATAGTTCTTATCCTATCTTTCCTCTCAATCAAATATTTGCTATATATGATAAAAATTATGATTGCCCTATAACAAATGTCATAGAGGAGTGAATATTACACATCACCTTATTAGGATGCAGTATTTGGGAAGTGAGGCGATGGTGTTCTTCCTGATACCACAAGTGGCAAGGAAAACTTGGAGGAGGAAAAAGCCCATAGACTTCAAAGCAGTACAGTACAGTACAGTTCAGCACAGCACAGCATCACAATGCAATGCAACACCACACAGCACAGCATCACAATGCAATGCAACGCAACACAGAACAGCACCACAATGCAACACAGCGCCGCAATGCAAGACAGCACAGCATCGCAACACAGCACAGCATCACAATGCAATGCAACACGGCACCACAACACAACACAACATCGCAACACAGCATCACACTGCAACGCAACACAACACAACACAACAACCAAAGAACAATACATTAAAACCAAAAGGGTACGAAGCCTACATACCAAAGGATTAATTGAAAATATGATTTGGGGCAAAAAAGAAATAAGGAAAAGTAACTTTGTTTGGTAACAGAGTGATGATAAAGCTAGTGGTTCCAATAAATTCAATGACTAATTGCACAGTACTAAACCTACCTTTGAACTCTGATAAAATGCCATTTGCCATCAAAAAGTCTTGAATCATTGTACCCAATCAGAGCCTCACCACTTCCCAGATTGTACCTCAGCAATAGACTCCCACCATGAAACCCTAAAGCAATATAATCTCTGGCCAATTTACTGTTCTGATCCTCCCCACTCCAGAAAAGAAGTCCATCATGACCTCGAGGGCGTATATAAATCTGCAAATCCATACGACTGCCAGCCACTCTGAAATAATTTTCTTTAATTTTAGATTTGTTAAAAATTTCTCATCAGAAAACATTAGATTTAAAAAAAAAATTGATTGGATTAAATTTGCGCACATTTTTCCAGAAAATAAAATGCTCCAATTATTTAAGTTTCTAAAATAGTTTGATTTCAGTACAGAACAGAAATAAAAAAAGATGTTGAGAGTCATTCTCATGCACCATAATTGTTGACAGAGGCAATCATACATCACATTAACTTCTTTCCCTGAGGAGTGTTTATCACTTTTGTTATTGGTTAATTTCTATGCTAAGCAGTTAAGCTTTTATTGTGTTGAAAAATATAAAGAAATTAAAGGAAATTAAATTCAACATAGAGTAACAAATCAGTACCTCAAACAGTAAATCAATGCTATTTTATGATTCTGAAACATGGAGAACAGATAAAATGACAACCAGAAAAATTACATATTTGTATAAATTGGGTGTATTTGTGTAGAATAATGGGAATAAGATGGTAAGATAATGGTCACTGACGCTTGTCTCTCCCATAGCTGGTATCCTGATTGAAGCCTGAGAAATGTAGCAGATGTGTGAAGTAATTTCCTGATTCAGTGTTTTTGAAATATGTAAAAACATTTACATGTTGGGGAAATTTTGGGGAAAATTCTATTTTGTGGTTAAAAAAAAAGAAAAAAGAATATCTGAAAGTTAAGTGAAATTTGTTTATGTGTGTGAATGAGTTAATGAATGTTCTAGTAAACTAGAGCTCATGAAAAGAAATATTAAAACATTGTTCCATTAGCCCTTTCTGATGCAGAACTGGACGAACCTTCAGCAATCGTGAGTATTCTCACTCACGCAGGCTGAGGTGCTGTCAGTATTGGATTATGCTTTGGGTATGCTCACTCTCTCGTCAATTCAGATCACAAAACTGGAAAAAATTCAGAATGAGAGCCTATGGGCAGTCTCGGATGCACCAGAGATACATCTATCCAATCAATGAGGTACTTATTTCACTTACTTCGTAGGGTGCGACAGAGATCTGCTCAGGTATGGTCGAATGTGGTAAGGAACACAAATCATCCCTTGCATTTAGAATTGGGTGCGACCAATAGTAGGAGCCTCAGGCATGGAAAATCCTGGATGGTGGAGGCGGAGGAGTCCATAAGAGAGCATGTGATCTAAATGATATTAGGGCTGGCAAAGAATGCACAGAAGTAACAGCGGAGAGAAAGTGGCTAACCAAAGTAATCATTCAGCTCAGCAGGGAGTGTCATAATTGGGCATATGGAGCTACCAAGGTTGGGGAATTCATAAAAAAAAGTGTCATCACCTGAGGATCTGATCATCTACACGGATAGTTCTGTAACCCATGGCAGCGTAGTGGCTACACAAGATTGAGAGACAATGTCTATGGCAAGAATGGATGCAGCTCTTAGATAACTCTAAAGTGAATGCATTAACCTGGATGTACTGTCCAGGACACGCTGGTGTACACTGGTGGTGGAGCAGCTATGGGGATGCCCGATGTCAATGAAACTAATTCCAACAAAAAAATTTTCACCCTAAAAGTCGCTAAAATCTAAATTCAAACTTCTTTCTAACAAAACCAAATACAGCAACAATGTAAAGCTTATAAACAAATCTGAGTTAAGCAACACAGCATTACAATTAAAATACCTGTGGCAAATATAGTGGATGTGTAGAGAGAAACCCTTAACAAACAACAAATGTGGGTGAATTTTAGCGAGCACAATGTCAGTGGTTAGAAAATGTAAACTTTTGTTCTGAAATTTAAAAAATTTAGTAAAAAAGGTCAAAGAGATAACCCTCTTCCTATCAAACTCAACTTCACTTCCATGAAATGGTTCTGGAGGTAGTCAACTTAACCTGGTCAGGACAGAAAGATGAAAGAGTAAAATAATACCAACACATAAAATATTGCTGTGACTAGCCAAATTTGTAGGGCCAAAGGGAAGAAATATTGTAGCTTTACCATCAACTACAGCACAATGCAACAGAAGTGCTACTCAGGTTGAATGAAACAAAGAAAAAGAATCACAAGAAATTGTGAAAAAGGAAGACTTGAAATTCATGAAGAAGAGTTAGAAATATATAAAATGGACTGGAGGCATTAGTTCATGACAGAGAAAATATTTTCAAAAATAGAATAGGTCTGGCTCCATGAGGGGCTAAAATATTATTAACAATGAAGTTGAAGAATGATCATGGTCACTAAAGACAGGTCAAGAGTCAAGATCCCATGCCTGGCTGGCTTACCGTTTTGTTATATCTTTATCTTTATAGAGAAGGTAGCTCTCTCCTTTAAACATGGGCTTATTCGGCAGGTAATCTTGCACTGGGGAGAAGATACAAACATAAACAAGTTACAAACTCATGAGAATATTTTTACATATAAAATATTATACTAATGCTCTTGGTGTAGGACAACAAATGGACTAAAAGTAGTCACAGACTCATAGCTGACTGGTTGTAGCAGGTTCACTGAACCAGAATGAATCAGAATCCTACTCCACCTAACAGTGATAGCCCTAGAAATAGATTAACAAGTTTGGTCAAGTAAGTATGAGTCAAGGAGGAAAAGCAAACCTGATACCAAATCAAGCTGAAATCAGAAGTGATGGGTCAAAGTTGAAGATATTGCAGCTTGCTATAAACCAGTATTAAAAACACACCCGTTGAACACCCTTTCAAGGGTTGATAAAGAGGAGCAAATACCAGGTAAATGCAGGCAAATAAGAAGAAATGTTATACAAAAAAGTTTACAATATGCATTATTGTTTGTTAAATAATGAAGACACTCCACATTGCTAATACTATTGATCAAGATACATTTTCTTTAGCTTTTTTTTTTTAAAATCTGCTTACAATTTTAAAAATCAGCAAAACTGCCTTTATAGGCTGCCCATCCAGGAGAAGGAAAACTCTTGTTTTGAATCTCCACTGCCTTAAGGTTATACCCAAACATGAGAAAGGTTTAAGGAGTAAGGAGGAGACAAATAATAATAAATGAATATTATTGTGGAGTGAAACTTCCGAGGCGATAGATCAGCCAATCATTTCAGGGGAAGAGGTATGTTTACAGAACGTGGAAAAAAATCACAAACAATCAACAGCACGGCAGAGGCTGTGACATTGGACACCAGAGCGGAATTCTGACCATGGCAGAGGCTGTGGTGTCTAATGTCAGTTCCATCCTCGTTAGGACACAGCAGAAGGAAGACACAATCTTTTAACTCTAATGGATGCTCTTTGGCTGCTTACAATGATTCCCATCGATCATGGCAACACTTAGGATTTGTAGACGAAGGTGGCTGGGCCATGTAAGAAGAATGGCAAACAATCGTATTCCCAAACAAATATTGTATGGCGAACTTAAGGATGGAAAGAGACCACAGGGCAGACCAATGCTGAGATATAAGGATGTTTGCAGGGCTTCCTTGAGGGAATTTTATATAAGTGAAAGGAACTGGGAAAATGTGGCTGCGGATTGCAGCAGATGGAGAGCAAACATAAAAAATGGCACAGCAACTTTCAAGACAGTTCTGATATCAAATTAAGAAGACAAAAGGCGCAAGAGAAAGGAGACAAGGCGGGTACCATGGGTACACTTTGCTCATTCTGTGGATAGTTCTGTCTGTCCAGGATTGGCAAATTCAGCCATGAGAAAAGATGTTCAGTAAAGCAGCACCCAGTATGAGACACTAATGCTTTACCAAACTACTGACTTATCATGATTGCTTGCTACCAACCAACAGCAGAAAAAAAAACAAAGAACAATAGATGGTCCAAAGCAGGATTGAACCTGTACTCCTCGGCTGAGCACCTTGCGACAAGAAACCAAACACTAGAGCACACGGCTAATTCAGCTATCTATATATTCTGTAGTCATGAGTACACTTGCGTGAAAGACATCACTAATGATAGCTATCTTTTTTTAGGTAGCTGAGTTGGTCATGGCCATGTGGGAGGCGAATTTACCAAGCGCCTACTGTAAAAGAGTCACTGCACTGTGTCTTTATATACAAAAAAACCTTAACAAAACTGTCAGAAATGTTAATTAACAGCAAAACCATATTTTGTTTATAACTTATAATGCAAATAACTAAAATAGTATGATGTAATTATAATTATGTTAATTTAGGCAATAATTGAAGGAACTATATTACATAGTGTAATAATAGTGTAAATTACAGTAATGTTGATGTATCAAATTATCAAGTTAAAGTAAAGGTTAACCTAAAAATTCGGCCTCATGTCTGGCCTACTCAAGTTCCAAACTTACAGTCTGCCGCTGCTATATACTGTATAAAGCATGTATATTGAGTACTCTATATCTGTGAATCCTGGTATGTATATGCTTGGCACGAAGAAGGCATTTTGCTACATGTACTGACTGCTTGCTGCTGCTGCTGCTTGCATGCATTTATCTGATAACTAAAAGAATTGTTAGACCTCTTTGTTATCTGTTCTTAAAAGGATATTAAGTGGGCATGGATGCGTTTGTGTTGTGGTTTGTAGTAGAACTGTGAAACTAGCTGCCTTAGTCCCAGTACATCCGACTTGAGCACATTTTTGAGAATTGAATTGCCTTTTCTCTTGATCCCTACTCACTTAGCCAGACAAGACCTGTCAGTCTGTTCCTAGGGCACAGCAAAGAGACGGAGCAGGATCTAGCTCACTAATCCTGGTGTAAGCGATCAGCCAAGATGTATGGTAACATACATATAAAAATGAACATAAATTTTGAACAAGAGATCTTTCCAACTGTCTGAATACTTATATTTGAATTAAACTTTAATATGCAAGAGTTAAAAAAAAGAAATGGCAAGATTATCATAATTCCATGCAACGTGACTTACTATGATAAATGTTTAAGTATTCTGATCAAACAGAACCAGCAACTAAAGAATTGCACAAGAAATACAACCAAGAGGAGATGCACAGGTTTAAAAAGATATTTAATAAAAACCTGACAGAAAGAGATTGTAACAAGCAAATTAAATAGACATTTACAGAATTTAAGAAAACCAGTAATATGAGCTCTATTGATTCTCCAGTATGAGCTCTATTGATTCTCCAGTATGAGCTCTATTGATTCTCCAGTATGAGCTCTATTGATTCTCCAGTATGAGCTCTATTGATTCTCCAGTTTGAGCTCTATTGATTCTCCAGTATGAGCTCTATTGATTCTCCAGTTTGAGCTCTATTGATTCTCCAGTATGAGCTCTATTGATTCTCCAGTAATATGAGCTCTATTGATTCTCCAGTAATATAAGCTCTATTGATTCTCCAGTTTGAGCTCTATTGATTCACTAGTTTGAGCTCTATTGATTCTCCAGTATGAGCTCTATTGATTCTCCAGTAATATGAGCTCTATTGATTCTCCAGTATGAGCTCTATTGATTCTCCAGTAATATAAGCTCTATTGATTCTCCAGTTTGAGCTCTATTGATTCTCCAGTATGAGCTCTATTGATTCTCCAGTAATATGAGCTCTATTGATTCTCCAGTAATATGAGCTCTATTGATTCTCCAGTTTGAGCTCTATTGATTCACTAGTTTGAGCTCTATTGATTCTCCAGTATGAGCTCTATTGATTCTCCAGTAATATGAGCTCTATTGATTCTCAAGTAATATGAGCTCTATTGATTCTCCAGTATGAACTCTATTGATTCTCCAGTATGAGCTCTATTGATTCTCCAGTTTGGGCTCTATTGATTCTCCAGTATGAGCTCTATTGATTCTCCAGTAATATGAGCTCTATTGATTCTCCAGTAATATAAGCTCTATTGATTCTCCAGTTTGAGCTCTATTGATTCACTAGTTTGAGCTCTATTGATTCTCCAGTATGAGCTCTATTGATTCTCCAGTAATATGAGCTCTATTGATTCTCCAGTATGAGCTCTATTGATTCTCCAGTAATATAAGCTCTATTGATTCTCCAGTAATATAAGCTCTATTGATTCTCCAGTTTGAGCTCTATTGATTCTCCAGTATGAGCTCTATTGATTCTCCAGTAATATGAGCTCTATTGATTCTCCAGTATGAGCTCTATTGATTCTCCAGTAATATGAGCTCTATTGATTCTCCAGCTTCATTTCACAGATTCAATATTAGTGAACCTCCAAACAGTGTCAAATGTCTATAAACAGGAAGTTATGAACTAGTTTAACTACGTTAAATCAACAATTATCAATTCTTCACTCTTTGAGATAACAGGCAAACACTGGAGCTGGATAGGTCATGTGCTCAGACGATATTTATAAACAAGGATAAAAGAGAGGCAAACCAATTATAACTTGGCAGAGAACAAGATAAATAAAGATTAACAGTGTCTACCAGACACAGGACACCCTGGCCACTGCTAATGAACAAGATAAATAAAGATTAACAGTGTCTACCAGACACAGGACACCCTGGCCACTGCTAATGAAGGAACTTTGTGGCAGACTGGGTAGTCTAGAGGAAAGATGTCTACCTCCTGGCAGAAAAGTCCCATGTTCGAATGTTGCCACACACTGCATGATTTTTGACTTCATATTTATAGTTTCCTTATGCAGTTTCCTTATTCCTTTGTTACATATATTGACAAGTAAACCCAGTGGGCTATAGATATTAACAATGAACCCCAGTGTGCTACAGAGATTAAGAAGTCAACCCCTGCCTGTTAAAAAGATTAACAAGTAAACCCTAGTGCATTATAGAGATTAACAAGTAAATACAAGTGTGTTACAGAGATTAACAAGTAAATACAAGTGTGTTACAGAGATTAACAAATAAATACAAGTGTGTTATAAAGATTAGCAAGTAAACCCCAGTGCATTATAGAGATTAACAAGTGTAACCCCAGTGCATTATAGAGATTAACAAGTAAATACAAGTGTGTTACAGAGATTAACAAATAACAAATCATTGTGATCACCTTCTTCACAGTTTGTGTTTCCATATCCAATGGGGCAAGAGCACATGTATGTGTCCAAATATGGCTTGCAATCACCACCATTCATACATGGTCGGCCGGTACAAGGGTGGGAGCAGGGCTCAATGTTGACACCTGTCAAAGCTCCAGTCATCAAATTGATCACCTGCTTGTTTATTGCTACCTGAAAGAAAGAGAGAAAGAAAAAGAAAGAAAGAAAGGATAAGACTGCTGCTAGGGAAATCTACTGGCAGAGACAGGTATAACTCCCTGATTCACTGAGTTTGAGAAAGAGATAACAATGACGCACTCACAACATGCTCATAGGTGCTCTGTCTCCTGCAGCAAACAACAAAAGATAAGTGCTGATGACTTCTGTTATGTGTCGGTTGTACATATGATTTCACTTTGCCGTTTTTTTTCAATTGTTCGCTTATAAATTCCCACAGCCTGAATATTGTAGATTCACGACCAGCAATAAGTGTGCAATCAATCTTCCTCTTCTACCTTTCAGCTCCCTGTGGAGTAAAGGTCTTCAACACAAACACTTTCCAAGCTGTTCTGTTTCTTGCCTTTCTTTTAAGATCATTTCCAGGTCTTTCCCATCATCTTCATCTCTGCTTCCACCTGCTTTTTCCAAGAATATTTTGGTCTTCCTCTTTGTCTCTTCCCCTGGTGATTCCAAAAAAGGACCTGTTGTGGAAATACTCTCATTTGGATACCGCAGTGTGTGTGCTATCCAGCAGCATTCATTAATTTCTTCATTCTTTATTGTATCTCTTTGTCCACTGGTATTTGACTGGTATTTTCCCATCTATGTTAGTGATTTTGTCCTGCAATTTTCATCCTTTTATTCTGCGCAAACATCCATTAATGAAGGTCTGTGTCTTCATAATTGTCATTTTTGTTGTTCTTGTTTCACAGCCATATAACAGGCCTGACGTAACACTGAAGTTGAACATTTTTATTTCTTTATTTGTGCTACCAATATTCTTAGCATCTCCACCATGATAGCGCAGAGACTTTATGGTTAGTGCATCATTGCCTGCTGACCTGAAGGTTTGGAGTTCAAATGCCAGTTGAGATCAAATTTTTTTCAGGCCTAAAAGACTATTGGGATCTACCCAACTTCTTTAAATAAATGGGTATAAGAGATACTACCTGGGAAAGAAGGGCAGCGAGGAAAGAAATTGACCTCCTCACCATATAAAGCCTGGGCTTAGTACATTGAAGTCACTAACACTTTATTAACAATTGCTGTTGGACTATCTTTACTGTTCATCTCCACCATATTAGTACACTAAAGTCACTAACACTTTATTACTCAACAATTGCTGTTGGACTATCTTAACTGTTCATCTCCACCATATTAGTACATTGAAGTCACTAACACTTTATTACTCAACAATTGCCATTGGACTATCTTTACTGTTCATCTCCACCATATTAGTACATCGAAGTCACTAACACTTTACTACTCAACAATTGCTATTGGACTATCTTTGCAGTTTATCTTCACCATAACCATGATCAGGGTCCCTACCAATTGTATCTTTGAGGCTAGAGAACCCACTTTTTCACTGTCATGAACCTCTGCATAATCAGAGAAACGAATCCACACCAGTTCCTAAATCACGAGGCCTTTGTGTATGTCCCTCATTAAAGTTGCAGCCATTTCATGTTCTCCCTTCCTTAACAACAACTGAGGAAATAACACTATTACAGCACTGCTTATTGAAGTAACCCTTTAAGAGCTTTTTTATACACTCCAATCTCTATTATCATACTGTTATCAGAGGCGAAGGCGTGCCTCACAGCACCAGAGCTGGAAGTTATCAGCGAACCACAGCTGATGGCTTGCGCCAGGATCGGTGAACCAGAACCATCCAGACCCTGCTCCACCTCTCCACAGTACCTCCAGTAACAGACTAACCTGTCTAGTCTGGCCAAGCGAGTAGGGATCGAAGAGGGAAGACATCCCGGTACTCAAAAATGTCATGCTGAAGTCGGATGTGTTGGACAGAAAGGTGCAAATATAACAGTTATACTGCAAACCACAACACAACGCAGACACACCCACTTAACGTCCTTGTAAGGGCAGATGATGAAGAGGAATTCTATAATCTACGAATACTCTAGAATACTTTAGTCATCGGGAAAACGCAAGCAAGCAAGCATACTTTTATCATACTCAATAATCAACATTTACAGGTATAACATGAGAAGCGGAAAATTGGAATACTTGGTTACTGTAATAGCATATGACTAGGGCAGAAAAGTTCACATAATGGGAGATAAGAGCTTGGGTTGGATATCTCTGCAGTTACTCATAAACTCTGTAGGTCATAGCAGTAACAGAAATATAAAGCAGACACAGAAATAACAGTAGCAAGTTTAGGGAATGTACAATTTTAGCTGCTATTGGAAAGGTGGGGAATAGATGTAAACTTGACTTGACTTTGTCACATGTCAAGAAATTGGAGTGCTAAACAAACTCGGGTGGCAGGTTATGTTTGTGATAGAGATGTCACTCTTAGAATTAACATTAGCATAATTTTTAAAACTCAGAGGTTAACTAAAATGTTGAGATGGGGTTTTGGTTTGCAAAATTTGACACAATATTCATCTAAAGTTGAACTTCATATTCAACCATCAGCCAAGAAATCACTAGACAGCAACTAAGTCAATAAATTATGCAAATAAGACAGAGGTATTTAACCTTATGCATTAGCAGAAAAATAGGGAGGCGCGATAGCTCAGTGGTTAGTGAACTGGACTACAAAGGACAAGAGGTAGGGTTCAATCCCAACCGACGGCTTGCGGTTCACCCAGCCTATAATGGGTACTGGATTTTTTTCTGGGAAAGTAAAGCGGCATGGGCGTAATACCGACCACATTACCCCAAAAATCATGTGCCGAAGGTCTGTAAAATTTATGGTCACTAACACCATATTCCCTATACGCCACTTGGTGTGACGGGGGTACTTTACTACTTTACTAAAGTGTTAGTGACTTCATTGTACTAATATGGTGGAGATGAACAGTAATGATAGTCCAACAGCAATTGTTGAGTAATAAAGTGTTAGTGACTTCAATGTACTAAGCCCAGGCTTTATATGGTGAGGAGGTCAATTTCTTTCCTCGCTGCCCTTCTTTCCCAGGTAGTATCTCTTATACCCATTTATTTAAAGAAGTTGGGTAGATCCCAATAGTCTTTTAGGCCTGAAAAAAATTTGATCTCAACTGGCACTTGAACTCCAAACCTTCAGGTCAGCAGGCAATGGTGCACTAACCATAAAGCCTCTGGGCTATCATGGTGGAGATGCTAAAAATAGAACACCACTTGGCGGGATGGGGGTACTTTACTTTTTTTTTTATAAGCAGAATTGGTGAGAAACATCCAGAAACATCATGCATCATCCAGAAAAAATCAGGGAACATCCAAAAACACAGAAATAAAGAAATATCCAAAAACACAAATGGTGAAAAACACAGAGAAATTTAGAAAGATTTAGAGAAATTAGAGAAACATCCAGAAATATCAATATAGATAATAGATAAGTTAGAGAGAGAGAGATAGAGAATCACCTAGGGAACATCAAGTTAGGTCAGAAATAGATTAGTTGAGAAGTGTTTCAAGTTTTCCAGTAGAAACTGGGGTTAAACGAGGGCGTATTTTATCACACTTGTTATTTGGAGTTATTATGTACTTCATAATGAAGAAATGCTGCACTGGCAACAAAGGCATCGAATGGATACAATTTCTCTTTGCTTCCCTCTATCTCTTCATCCCTCAATTTTCCCAGTTGTTACAATATATTCCAGTTGTTCTCTTCTCATTACATGGCCAAAAAATGATGATTGTTTCTTCCTAATATTGGAAACTAGCACTCTTGTTGCTTTGGCCTCTTTCAGAACGTTTTCATTACTCTTCTTAGCTGTAAATGGTATTCTCAATATTCATCTGTAAAATCACATTTCTACAGACTCCAGTGATTTTCTTGTCTGTTGTCCTATTGTCCATGATTCACATCCATATGTTAAGACTGGCTCTACGTAACATTTAAGAACTCTTTTTCTTGTTTCTATTGTCAAAAATGGATTGCATAGTATCTTCCTCATTTTTTGGAAAGCTGCTTTTGCCTGAGCCATTCTGCATCTCACCTCTTTTGTACATCTTCCATCTGAGGTTAACATAGATATAGAATAGCAAGTGTAAAACAAGACAAGTTGTGATATTTTGATAGATAGAATGAAAGATAGAATTAAACATATCACAGACAATATGTATTAAGAAATGCCTCAAATAAATATTGGTGATACCTTCTTGAGCACAATCAGATCAAGAACATTAATTTTAGAATTGGAATTTATAATTTGATGTACTCCTACTTGAAAGCCCAGACACTCCGTTGATGGTGTAGCTACCATATCCACATCACTGCAGTTTTCACAAATGAGGGCATTCACTTCTGAATTAACTGCAATTGGATTCTGTTTTCTGCATCCTATGTCTAATGTGACAATGGCAAGAAAGATGGTTTTAAGTTCTGGAGGAGCAGGTATCCATTCTGCCCCAGGAATATTATTAGATAACTCGCAGATCAATATGACAATATTTCAGCTCAGCCTATTTCATGACTCAAATAGAATAAGGAGAGGTAAATCTTGTGTAATCAGACAAGAGACGATAACAATAATGACACTTATACAAAGATAACCTTATGGTCACTTCATAACAGTCAGTCTTAACTTACCTTCTGCAGGCAACCTGTGAATGACCTAGTGATATTAGCATGTCTGGATGTTTGATCATAGTTTGGGTGGCCTCCGAGGTACAGCCCGTCCAATAAAGTCAGCTGTGTGTAAGCCCCTTCTGCATGACCTGTCTTCTGTGTCTGGCCATCAATATTCAGAGTACCCATGAGACCAGTTCTAGAGGCCCGCACCAAATGCCAGACATTGGTAGTTAATGGCTCGTAACTCCTGATTGGTGAGAATTACATTGGGCATGAGTACTATGTTGTGTTGATTGTTTGCATAAAAATGTCTTCAGTGTTTGTTCTAAAATTAGTTAGGAGAATAAATAAATGTATGGCTAAGTAAATAGCAACAACAGCATGCATCAGCTCTCTTGCTAAGACTGAGAGGCTCACCCAGAACAGGAACGTGTGGGTCTGATGCAAAGTTGACACTTAATAGCAAAGACCATTGAACATGAAGTGTGCAGAACTTCTGCCCTATGTGTCGTCTTAGGCTCAAAAGAACAATCATCATCATCTTCATGTACCGGGCCTGCTGGCGTAGGTGATCATGTCTTTCCACAACTTTCGATCTCGGCAGCTACTTATCATTTCTGTTGTTGACCTTCTGCCAAGCCATTCTCTTAAGCTGTCTGTTATTTTTTCTCTTTGCTTCCCTCTATCTCTTCTCCCTCAATTTTTCCAGTTGTTAGAATATATTCCAGTTGTTCTCTTCTCATTACATGGCCAAAAAATGATGATTGTTTCTTCCTAATGTTGGAAATTAGCTCTCTTTTTGCTTTGACCTCTATCACAACATTTTCATTACTCTTCTCAGCTGTCCATGGTACTCTCAACATTAAAAGAACAATAGATAGATAGAAATAAGTAAATAAGAGTTCCCACATCTGAAGGCGTATGAAGAATAAGGTGTTAGTGCCTATATGTCTCAATGACCAATAGCACATTTTATGAGTGATGTGGCCAGTATCACACCAGGCAGCTCAACTTTCTCAGAAAAATTCATTTTTTCTTTGCATTTGCCAGCTTTGACCTCTGATTAAGTCCCTAGAGACTAGCAACTGAATTTTAAAAAGGCTGGACAAACTTAGCAACCATCATATCCCATTTAAAGCTGGGCAAACTTAGCAACCATCATATCCCATTTAAAGCTGGGCAAACTTAGCAACCATCATATCCCATTTAAAGCTGGGTGAACTTAGCAACCATCATAACCCATTTAAAGTTGGTGAACTTAGCAACCATCATAACCCATTTAAAGCTGGGCAAACTTAGCAACCATCATAACCCATTTAAAAAATTGGTGAACTTAGCAACCATCATAACCCATTTAAAGCTGGGTGAACTTAGCAACCATCATATCCCATTTAAAGCTGGGTGAACTTAGCAACCATTATATTCCATTTAAAGCTGGGTGAACTTAGCAACCATTATATTCCATTTAAAGTTGGTAAACTTAGCAACCATCATATCCCATTTAAAGCTGGGTGAACTTAGCAACCATTGTATCCCTTTTAAAGCTGGGTGAACTTAGCAACCATTGTATCCCTTTTAAAGCTGGGTGAACTTAGCAACCATCATAACCCATTTAAAGTTGGTGAACTTACCAACCATCATAACCCATTTAAAGTTGGTGAACTTAGCAACCATTATATCCCTTTTAAAGCTGGGTGAACTTAGCAACCATTATATTCCATTTAAAGCTGGGTGAACTTAGCAACCATCACATCCCATTTAAAGTTGGTGAACTTAGCAACCATCATAACCCATTTAAAGCTGGGTGAACGTAGCAACCATCATAACCCATTTAAAGCTGGGTGAACATAGCAACCATCATACCCCATTTAAAGCTGGGTGAACCTAGCAACCATCATAACCCATTTAAAGCTGGGTGAACTTAGCAACCATCATAACCCATTTAAAGCTGGGTGAACTTAGCAACTATTATATTTCTTTTAAACCTGGGTGACCTTAGCAACCATCATAAACCATTTAAAGCTGGGTGAACTTAGCAACCATCATAACCCATTTAAAGCTGGGCAAACTTAGCAACCATCATAACCCATTTAAAGTTGGTAAACTTAGCAACCATCATAACCCATTTAAAGTTGGTAAACTTAGCAACCATCATCATTTTTTTTAGTATTCGTCCGTAAATGATTATTTGCAAGTTCTTAAATTATTTATTTCAATGAATGTATGTTTCAAGACTAGTACAGAATAAGAGAAATAATAAAGAATTAAAAATTATAATCTATTATCAAGAGAAGAAAGTGATCATACGTTGGTCCTGCGTTGAGAAGAGACAACACAAGTGGATATCAAAGAAAGCCTTCAAATGTGAACCAGATGGTAAAAGAAAAAAGAGGCAGAACTAGAGATATGTACTAAAAAAAAATTATGGCAAGAAGAAAAAACAGCAAGCTTACCAAGGTTGAGAGGATTGCACAGAATAGAGACATGTAGTGAGATTTAGTGCGGGTGCTGTGCATGGTCTGACACTAACGATTGTCAGACATAACAAGTCTAGAAGTTCTGCACTATGTGCCGCCTTTGGTTTGAAAAGACAATAGATAGATGAACTAAACTGATTGTCTTGGTCAAATAGACAATCGATGTAACAAGGCAAACCAAATATTTGGACAGCTAGCCCAGTACTTCAACACAAGACATTATAATCACAAAGAAACAGAAGGAGGTCACCACAGAGATGAAATTTTTGAGAAATGCACTTGGAATGACCAGAACAGACAGAAATAAAAATGATGTCATTAGGGAGAGATTGGGCACTGAATCAGTTATGAACTATATATAAAGACAACAAATGAAATGGTTTGCTCATCTGTAACGAATGTCAAAAGACTCTATACCATATAAAAGGGATATTGAAAGAGGAGACAGAAGAAGAGCACATGGCAGATCCAGAGTAAGATGGACTAATGACATCTGAGAAATGCTACAACAACACCAACTGACAATGGCTGAGGCTGACAGAAGGCCAAGAACTAGAGCTCTGAATGAACCTTGACATCTGAAGACGTAATAAGAGGAAGCGAATGAAAGAAAGAATAAAGAAAAAGATTCATCTAAACATTATGTTCAACAGCCAAGATGTCCTTTCTTGGGTAAAGCTTCATTTACAAACTTAACCATTTGTCATACCTTATCACAGCTGGTCCAGTGCCCAAGTCAAATCTGAACTCCAGGTGTCCGTCATGCATAGACAGTGAGATAAAGTCTCCACCCCTGCCCTTAGAGTAACCATTGTAGAATAGGGTGCCATCCATGGTGGTAGGTTTAAACACAATCTCAATCTCCGTGTAGGATAGCACTGACCTCTCCAGACCAGGGAATTCCAAATATGAGTGACCCGAGAAGTGGGGAATATGGACTGGGGAGTCTGTTGACATAATGTTATTCACATAAAAATGTTCACTTTGATTTATGAAGGAGTTGCAAATAAATATAAAATAATTTTGCTTATAATGCTTTTAACAAACTGATGAACATCAGATTCAAAGTTCTCAGTAAATGATCAAAACTGTGATTGTTCCACTCCAGTATGATACCAGTGCTAACATATGGATGTGATACCAGTGCTAACATATGGATGTGATACCAGTGCTAACATATGAATGTGATACCAGTGCTAACATATGGATGTGATACCAGTGCTAACATGTGGATGTGATACCAGTGCTAACATGTGGATGTGATACCAGTGCTAACATATGGATGTGAAAGATGGAAATCCACCAAGAGATTAAATAAAGAAATTGTAATAAAATGCAATGAAGTGAAAGAAGCATGGCTAAAAGAGAGATGCAATGCGATTGAAATGCAACAAAAAGGAGATGCAATAGCTATATACAAACAAATTGAGGAATTAACAGGAAGAAAAACGCAATCAAAAACTGGATGTCTAAGATCAAAGGAAGGAGAACTGTTGATTGATCAAGAAAACATAAGGGAACGATGGACAGAATACATTAAAGATCTGTATAATGATGAACGAACGGAAGAAAATATTAAGGATAATGGAGAAGGACCAGAAATACTCAGAGAAGAAGTGGAAGACTCCTTGCGCAATATGAAAGCAGGCAAAGCTCCTGGACCAGATAATATAACTAAAGAAGAGATTGAAGCCATGGGTGATTTTGGAATAGAAATAATAACAAAAATATTGAATGATATCTACAACAGCGGATATATACCAGACGACATGCTCAAATCAATATTCATAGCCCTACCAAAGAAATCGGGTGCGATTGAATGCGATGATCATTGCATAATAAGCCTTATGAGTCACATGACTAAGATATTACTAAGAATCATCATGCGAAGAGTGCGAAACAAAATCAGTCCAGAAATTAGCAATGAACAGTGTGGTTTTGTTAGAGATAAAGGAACAAGCAATGCCATATATATCATAAGAACTTTAGTAGAAAGAGCCATAGAGGTGAAAACAGATCTATACCTATGTTTCATAGATTACACCAAGGCATTTGACAAAGTAAAGCACCAAGAAATAATCAAAATTTTAGAAAGCATAAACGTAGACAGCAAAGATCTAAGAATAATAAAGAACATGTACTGGCAACAAACAGCGGCCATAAGAACTGGAAACCAATTGGGAATGTTTCAACAAATAAAACAGGTTGTTAGACAAGGTTGTGTGCTGTCACCAGATTTGTTTAATATTTATAGTGAGATTATTTTAAGATCCATAAGGGGCATGCCTGGAATAACAATTGGAGGTCATAATATAAATAATCTAAGGTATGCTGATGATCACTGAGAAGAACATTGATGAGAGAGGCAAGAGCAGCAGGAATCGGCTCCCTCAATGAGATAGAACTGCTTGCACAGAACAGAGACAGATGGCGAGATTTGATAAAATATCTTTAAAAGAAAACTGCTAGAACAAAAATTCATATAGGAGAAGGTGTATCTTGGTCTACGCCCTATGGGCCGGTTACGGCTCGAAAGGTCAATAGATAGATAGATAGATGCTGATGATACAGTCTTAATCGCTAAGAGTGAAAATTAGTTACAAGAAATGTTGGACATTATAGTGAAAGAAAGCAAAAATAAAGGACTCAGCCTTAATAGCAAAAAGACAGAGGTAATGGTAACAACAAAGAAAAAGATATCACCTCAGTGCAAAATAAAGACAAGTGGAACAATATTAAAACAGGTAAATGAATTTAAATATTTGGGAACTTTGTTAACCTCAGACGGAAGATGTACAAAAGAGGTGAGATGCAGAATGGCTCAGGCAAAAGCAGCTTTCTAAAAAATGAGGAAGATACTATGCAATCCATTTTTGACAATCATCATTGAGTGCCGTCTCCGCAACGAAGGTTGGCTACCATGGAGCGCCATTTTGCTCTATCTCTTGCTTTGATGGTGCAGGTTGTCATCGGTTGATTTGTCCATCTTTTGATGTTACTCGTCCATGTTAATCTTGGTCTGCCTCTGCCTCTTTTACCTTGTATTTTCCCCTCCAGGATCACTTTCAGTAGGCTGTTGTGTCTTTTAACATGGCCTAAGAATCACATTTGTCTTGTTCTAATTGTGTTCAGAAGTTCTCTTTTCATTTTTAGTTGTTTTAAGACTTTGTCATTTGTTTTCTTTTCCTTCCATCCAATTCTACCTATTCTTCTATATATCCACATTTCAAAGGCTTCAATTCTCTGTTCTGTTTTCTTGTCTAATGTCCATGTTTCAGCACCATATAGGAATATTGAGAAGATGTAACATTTTGCTATTCTTAGTTTTAGCTCTGGTGTTATTTGTTTTGATGTTAGTATGTCCTTCATGACATTAAAATTACTTTTTGCCATTCCTATTCTTTTGTTTATTTCAGTTGTACATTTTCCATCACTGGTTATAGTATGTCCAAGGTAGTTATAGTTCTGAACTGTCTCAAGGTCTATTCCTTCAATTTTGATATCCACTTGTGGGTTTTGAGTATTTTCTTTGTTTATGATCATAGTTTTAGTCTTTTTGATATTCATATCTAGTCCATATTTTTTGCTTGTCGTGTTTATTTCATTAAGTAATTGTTGTAGGTCTTTAGGATTTTCTGCTAGTAGTACAGTATCGTCAGCATATCTTAGGTTATTGATTATCTTTCCATTAATTGGTAGGCCTGGCATCTCTATGATGTTTTTAAAGATTTGCTCAGTGTATAGATTGAACAAGCTTGGTGATAGGATGCATCCTTGTCTTACTCCTCTTTTTATATCAATGGGTGTAGAGAACAAACAAGAAAAAGATTTCTTAAATCTTACGTAGAGCCAGTCTTAACATATGGATATCAATCATGGACAATAGGACAACAGACAAGAAAATCATTGGAGTATGTAGAAATGTGGTTTTACAGAAGAATGTTGAGAATACCATGGACAGCTAAGAAGAGTAATGAAGATTTTCTGAGAGAGGTCAAAGCAAAAAGAGAGCTAATTTCCAATATTAGGAAGAAACAATCATCATTTTTTGGCCATGTAATGAGAAGAGAACAACTGGAATATATTCTAACAACTGGAAAAATTGAGGGATGAAGAGATAGAGGGAAGCAAAGGGAAAAAATAACAGACAGCTTAAGAGAATGGCTTGGCAGAAGGTCAACAACAGAAATGATAAATAGCTGCCGAGATCGAAAGTTGTGGAGCGATATGATCACCTACGCCAGCAGGCCCGGTACTTGATGATGATGATGATGATGATACTAAATAGTTTCAAACTTAAACTGAAAAAAATACACCTTAAAAAGTTAAAAAACTGCAAATAAGTAAGAAAAATATTAATGGTTACCTTTCTGGCATTTGTCTCCATGAAACCCCAGTGGACAGAGACAAACATGCTGGTCTGCTGATCTAGCTGTGCAGGATCCTCCATTTAGACATTCAGCTTTATCACAGACGCGTTCACTGCATTCACCTGTAGATAATATCTATGATTGTTATATTACATACATGATTGTTGTATAACATATAACTGTTATAAACATATGTGATTGTTACATAACATTTGCTAATATGCTTTTGGGGACCAAAAGGGAAGGAAGTAAGGAATACAGTCGAACCTGGTCTTAGGACCACCTGTTTAAAGCGTTTCCCTGGTTATAGGACCGGGTCTACAATTTCCCCGAGTTTTTTACTATATGCTAACACTGATTACGGCGCTCACCGTATGACGCGACCAGAGACCAGGCTAATTAACCGCCGCCAATGTTATTTATCCCGTTTACGACGACCAGCCAGTCCTTCGTCTCGCTGGGAGCTATAAACGATCGACACAGGTGTCTACAGGTGTTGATGTTTTCCCGTATTTAGTGAGTCCCAGATTACAGTGGGACGTGTTACGTTTATCAGTCAATACTGGTGCAGACACAGATCTATGATTCGTGAAGTGACATCACTTCGCGGTTCCGTCTAGACCAGAGTAGACCATTGCGTGGCCCGTATAAATTACAGGAATTAACTAAAGAATTAGTCATTGCCCGCTTAGAGTGTATTCATGTACATGTACAGTATCTCAGTGAATTATTTTTGTGGATTTTAAAAGTGTTACACACAATATAGGAAATGGCCAGTGTCAAAAGTGTAAAACCAAAAGCATTAACGCTGGAAGAACGAATATCAGTGATTCGACAAAATCAGCAAGGTAAAAGTTCGCGATTATTGGCAGAACAGTTTGGAGTGGGAAAGACACAGATTTTACGTACGTTAAAGAGAAAAGCCGAGTATATGAATGACTTTGAAAATAATGCACCAAGTATGAAAAGAAGGAATAGCAGGAAAACGCGAAATGAAGACATAAATACACTTTGTTGGAAATGGTGTCAATCAGCACTTGCACGAAAAATTCCGTTATCTGGGCCGATGATCAAAGAACGAGCTTTACAGTTTGCAAAAGAATTGGAAAACTCAGTCTTTAAAGCATCGAACGGCTGGTTAGAGGCCTTCATTAAAAGACACAATCTTGTGTTTGGTAAGCAATGTGGCGAAGTCGGTGATTCAGATATGAGTGCTGCGGCTGACTGGACTTCTAAATTATCCGAGATATGCTATGGTTACGCTGCTCAAGACATTTTTAATTTAGATGAAACCGGGTTATTTTTCAAAGCGACTACGGACAAAACATTTTTTGTCAAAGGAGAAAAATGCGCTGGGGGTAAAAAAAGCAAAGAGCGAATAACAGTGATGCTATGCACTAACATGTTGGGGGAACGAGAACCGGCTTTAGTGATTGGGAAAGCAGCTAACCCTAGGATTTTTAAAAACATCAACATAAACACACTGCCAGTGATTTACAGAAACAACAAAAAGGCATGGATGACTGCAGCTATATTTGAAGATTGGCTGAAAAGTTTTGACCGTAAGATGCAGAAAAAAAAGCGCCACATTATTTTATTTGTTGACAACGCTACCTGTCATCCCAAGATCGAACTACAGAATGTTAAGCTGCAGTTTCTGCCACCCAACACAACTGCATTAGTTCAACCCCTAGACCAGGGTGTCATTCAGACATTTAAATTAAAGTTTAGACAAAAACAGCTTCTACATCTTATCACAGTCATGGAATCAAACAAGGATGCTTCCGGAACCGAACTCATGAAACAGGTCAATTTACTGGATGTAGTCTACTGGATTGCTGCAGCATGGAAAGAAGTGGACAACTCAACCATCCTTAAGTGTTTCTGTAAAGCAGGTTTTCATTGTCCTGCTGAAACACACGCATATTCTCGGACGCACATGGAATCTGCATCAAAGACCGACGTGCAAATTGTTTCTACTGCAATTTCTACTGCTTTGGATAACCTTTCAAAAGAATTGTTTGGATACCAATTGACAGACATCTCCATGATTGATTCAGGGCTCCAAACTTGCAACACAATAGAAACAAACTGGGATCTTCCTGCCACTGCAATTTTAGCTGCTGAGGATGTGAATAGTGAATCAGACAACGAACAAGATTCTACTGACATTGAGAAAACATACACTATCGCAGATGCACATAATGCTTTGGAGCTTCTGCGCACCTATTCAATAACAAACGGGAGATCTGACATACTAGACGTTATCATGGACTTGAGAGAAAAATTGAACTTATCGTTTATTTCATCTGTCAAACAACAGACTACCATATTGGATTTTTTTTCAAGTCAAAAGTGATACATGTACAGTATAAGTGGAATCTGTGTATGTGTGTTTTATTTTTGTGTGTTTAACTATCGTGTTTTATGAAAAGTGTCCAACCAGTGGCTATTGTAGACCGACATGTGCACTATGTTCTACTCATGGATTACGCTGATTTGCAGGTTAGTTTTCATAGTGCTTAGGATAAAATTTTTTTTATCGCTCTATTTATTATGTGAAACCTGTGAGGCAGGACCACCTGTCCTATGGGACCAGTTTTTGAAAGTCCCGTGAATGGTCGCCTTAGACAGGTTCGACTGTAGTAGCAAGCCTTCCAGGCAAGTTGTAAGTGGCGACTTTGGAGGAATGGGAATGGCTACCCTGTAACTGTACATACAATGCCAAGAAAACTTCATAAACAGAGATAGGAATCTAGTGAACATAAAGTTACACCACACATAGTTAGTTGAGAGTGTTTCATCTGCTTCAGAGAACAATAGTAAGTAGATTAAGAGTGGCATTGAACAAGTCAAGACATAGATATAGAGTAGCAAGTGTAAAACAAGACAAGTTGTGATATTTTGATAGATAAAATGAAAGATAGAATTAAAACTGTCACAGAAATTATGTACTAAGAGATGCCTCAAATAAACACTCGTGTTAACCTCTTGAGCGTACCCAGATCAAGAACATTAATTTTGGAATTGGAATTTATAATGTTAGAGTTACTCCACCATACTTCACATGTGCAATCGACGATCAAATAAACCAGTATAAGCAAAATTTCATAGTCTGAGATTATTGACTACATAAATCCATGTCAAGAGATTGTTAGTACGTCGTGTTGTGATCTATGTGTAATAACAATGAAAATATCGAAACTCTGTATCATAAAATATGCAGTAGCAGTTCCCAGTCTAAAGATATGAATTTGGAGAAAACTAAGATGATACTACCACATAAGGAGGCTTAGTCGTCGACTAACCTTGGAAGACTAACCTTGGGGACATGTGTGTGTGTGTGTAAAGACGCTCTGTCTGAAAGATGTATGATGTGATGCAACCCAGAGAAAGCTGAGCTAGGTCACCAACTGACCTTGAGAAGACATGGATAAAAAAAATGGCACCAAATAAGTTGGCTTGGCATATGTTTGTTGAAGATCTATCCTCCACAGCTTTGTTGTGGTCAACAATTGTATGTATCTTGGCTCTAATATTTATAATAAGCTTTCCCTTGATGTCTAATTAAATATATGGCCCTTTTCGTCTTGTCAGACGGTCTAGTGGAGGCTATTGTGTCTTTTTTTGAGGTTTTGTTTTTGTTAAACAGCTTCTCTCGTGGCTAATTCTACCAATGTTTGACAAACACATGCGGTCACATAATGAGCAAGTCATGTTTACCGATCCACAGGGTTTTCCATCCTTTTTCATGAGTCTTTTCTCTTCTAAGTTTTGCCTTAGCACAGTCTCAAATGATATACCGTTCCTTATACATGTTCTCCATGATGTGCGATTACTTGCCAGATGTTCCCAGTCATTTTCACATATAGAGCAGAGATGATTTACAGATATCTCTATATCGTAGTTTAGGTCTGCCGATTTGTCTTTTTCCGTGTATTAGTTTACCATATAGTATTTGCCTAGGAATGCGCTTTTCTTCCATTAGTTGGACATGCCCCAGCCATCTTAGTCTTCGACTTCTGAGCATCGACATGATTGTTGGGGTCTTAGCACATTGCAGGACAGTTAAGTTGGTTATTTTGTCCTGCCATTTGATGTGCATTATTTTGCGGAGACATTGCATGTGGAAGACATTTAGTCTTTTTTCCTGGTTTGAGTATGTTGTCTTGGTTTCAGATCCATATAATAGTGTGCTAAGCACACAAGTTTGATATATTAAGAGTTTAGTCATTAGTGTTAGTTTCGTGTTGTTCCAGGCCCTTTCTGTGAGTTTGCCGAAGGTTGTAGCTGCCTTACCAATTCAAATGTTTATTTCTTCATCAAGAGAGATGGTTTGTGTAATTGTGGATCCAAGATATGTAAATTTCTGTGCTGATTCTAGTGGACAATCTTTTAGAGTAATTGGTAGAGGTTTGATGTCGCCTTGACTTAGTATTACTGTCTTATGAACATTAATTGACAGTGAAAAAAGGTCTTCCTTTACAGAGCCACAGTCTGAGAGTCTTGTTTCTTGTAGGGCAGCAATGTCGACATGTAACCTATTTAGTTCTTTATCTATGAGGGCTGTTGTTCTAATTTGCCCATCTGTCGGTGTGTTTGCTTTAGCAAGTCCAGGGCACATGGTCCTTCGGTTACATGTGCCAAGTTTAAACATTGGTGCTTTCTTCCTCATTTCACTTTGCCTACTTGGCCTGGGTATGGACTATGGAAATAGTGATGACTGTTCTATATGTGTATGAAAATGTCATTCAGGGAAAAAAACTATTCAGTTATAACAAACATTGTGTTTGCTCTTGTAAGACTTACTATTAACATTTATTTATTCCCTGAGATAGAATACCCATTACTATGTTCCATAGGGAGTTGAAAGTGAAAAAGAGAATGTAACATTCTGAAAGGAGCAAGGAATGAAGACCAATGCTCAACATGGAGTTCTTTTCTTCCTCATTTGCTTTTCAGTGTTGAGGGGAGATATAATTTGCAGTGATTTGCTCGTCTATTGGTCTCTGCTGCTATGTCTCCTGATATTTAATTTCTTCACTTGCAACACCCACAATTACTTTCTACACCTGCAATACTTACCCACATTTACTTCTCAGACATACAACACATGTCCACATTTATATCTCAGACATACAACACATGTCCACATTTTTATCTCAGACATACAACACATGTCCACATTTATATCTCAGACATACAACACATGTCCACATTTATATCTCAGACATACAACACATGTCCAGATTTTTATCTCAGACATACAACTCATGTCCACATTTATATCTCAGACATACAACACATGTCCACATTTATATCTCAAACATACAACACATGTCCACATTTATATCTCAGACATACAACACATGTCCACATTCATATCTCAGACATACAACACATCTCCACATTTATATCTCAGTCATGCAACATATGTCCACATTTATATCTCAGTCATGCAACACATGTCCACATTTATATCTCAAACATACAACACATGTCCACATTTATATCTCAGACATACAACACATGTCCACATTTATATCTCAGTCATGCAACACATGTCCACATTTATATCTCAGACATACAACACATGTCCACATTCATATCTCAGACATACAACACATCTCCACATTTATATCTCAGTCATGCAACACATGTTCCCATTTACTTCCTATTCTGCAACACTTATGAACATAGGTTTGAGTCACAAGACTACACCCCTGCCTGTTAACTAAGTGATTCGATGGACATGAAAAGAAAGGTGGAGGCAGGCTCTGTATGGAAGCAGTGGAAGCAGAGTCATTATAGAAGTCAATAATATGCAGAGTCACCTTTGTCTACATCCCTGGACGTGAGGGAGTATGGAAAAATTAAAGAGTGAACAGGCTAGTTGTCCTGTCATCGAAGATGGTCAAACCAAAGGGCAAGGCAGACGTCATTAATGCTCTCTGAGATGCGGGAAGGGCATAAGGCTTTCACAACCCTGAGTTCACGTCTTTACTTCAGATGAAAGAGATGGGAGTAAGGATGGATACATCCAGAAACAAGAGACTTCATGGGTGCATATGAGGTGCCATATGAGGACTTATCAACTAACACAGAGCTGCCATCATCAGTCACTGGACACTGCGGGATATGTTGAGGAAGGGATCGGAGTGCCATGATGATAACCCACAAATAACTCAATAACTTATGAACATTCAGCACTTACCCACATTTACACCAAACTCCAGCTGCCCTATGGGCACTATCTTCCTGAAGTCGACACTGTGTGAACCAACAACCATCTCCTGTACACAGCCAACAAAACTGTGAGGAGTAACCACTTGTTTGATAATACCTGCCATGTCCTTGTAACCCCCAAGGTACAAAGTGAAATACAAAGCTGTTCTGGTAAACTCTCCCTGGATTAAAACAAAAAAGGACAATTCAGACACCTCACAACTGTTTGTTTTCATCACTAAGTGATCTTTTAGTTCAAATCTTGAAATTTTGCAGCACTTATGGAAGAAGAAGTCCTGAGTTTAGTACATTCCACTCATTCTTAAAATGGTATTTTATAGAAGTGGTTTAAATTTGTGATCATCATCAAGTACCGGGCCTACTGGCATAGGTGATCATGTCTCTCCACAACTTTCGATCTTGGTAGCTATTTATCATTTCTGTCTGTTGTTGACCTTCTGCCAAGCCATTCTCTTAAGCTGTCTGTTATTTTTTCTCATTGCTTCCCTCTATCTCTTCGTCCCTCAATTTTTCCAGTTGTTACAATATATTCCAGTTCTCTTCTCATTACATGGCCAAAAAATGATGATTGTTTGCCAAATTTGTGATGCCACACACATAATGTGAAATATTGTAGATGAAGTGAATATTTAATATATGAATGATATTTGAATAGTTAATGGACGTTACAAAAAGATCAAAGATTGGAAAATCTGAGTTCCAAGGGTCCAATATTCAATTTTTAAACACAAAAATTTTTACATTTTAAGATACAAATTCTTCTAATTACTTTGAATGAAGAAGCATGTTTATTTTATATTCATGGAATGACACAAATAATTGTCAGCAGTTTTCACATTACTTATGAAGAAAGAAGCACAAAAACACCATTACATCTCGAGTGTGAAGTATAGGGAATATGGTATAACTGTACACATTTTTGTACCACTGGCATGATCTTTAGTGCAATATGGTCAGCATTATGCCAATACTGTCTTTCTTTCTCAGAATAAAATGGCTGTTGTGGAGAATGGATAAGCATACATGGCTGTTGTGGAGAATGGACAAGCATACATGGCTGTTGTGGAGAATGGACAAGCATACATGGCTGTTGTGGAGAATGGACAAGCATACATGGCTGGAAGTCGATGCTGAGATGGGAGTTAAGATGGGCACAGCCAGAAATGAGAAACTTAGTGGGCATGTAAGAAGACTTAACCAACAGAACTGGAGTTGTCAGTCGCTGGACACTACCGGACTTGCTGAGGAGAGGATCTGAGCACCTATGGCGATGATGACCCACAAATAACTCAACAACTCAATACATGGCTGTTGTGGAGAATGAACAAGCATACATGGCTGTTGTGAAGAATAGACAAGCCATGGATTGGACTGACACTCTAAATGCTCTCAGGGAGTGGGATGAGTAAATGATTTAAATAATGAACTTCCATCTCCAAGATGGCGGATCAAGTCCACGTCGTCTCGATCGCTGCAGAAAGTACATTCGGGGTCTAATTAAATTAGGTTCTCCGTTGCACTTTTCTGCGTTAAAGTCAAAATGATGATATACTTATTACATCTGTGCCACTAAAGCGAAGTCGTACGCCGGCAACAGTCCCTTTTTGACAAACCAAGTGTTGTGAATGCGACATTCCACCGTCTAGACTTGTTCTGCGCTTTACGTCACATTGGTGCCGTTCATGACCATTGTTGGAATTCCTTGACGCAAGTTACTCATTAATGCGAAATGCTTTGTCAGCCGCAGTTTTATCTCTTTAGGGAATTTGCACTGTGTTTTGTTCATCATAGGCTGCATTCACTAGAGTAATCAAGAATCTAAAGGGTGCGTCATTGCTGTGTGCACGACATTTTTGTGTGCTACGTCATGGTAATGGCTCATTGTAAATCCCTAGACCGGCCGTACGCTAATCTTACGGTCTGTTGTTTGATGTGCGATGGGGATAATCTGACGATTAACTGTATGTTTATATGTTCGGAATTGGAGTCAACAACAATGGCCTAACATCATCAAGTGCTATACATTTTTAAAAAATATGACGATCATCATTATCAGGAGGACGTGAACTTCAGGGTATATGGTGGATAGGCGGCAGGAACCATTGAAGGCTACACATGAAAAGTGTTCCTTGTTGCAGTTTCCTCATATTCCCAGTTCATGGGGGACTTGTTAGTCTCGAGGCAAGATTCCGGCCTCGAAACGTCAGTTACTCATCGAAGGAAAAAAACATGAGTACCTCCAAAGTCGGAGTTATCTGCCTGTGTGCCGAGGGACCCCTGTGCACACGGCTGCCAGGGAAAAATGGATTAACACGCAAAACTTGGTTCCTAGTCTCTAGGGACTTCATCAGAGATGAAAGCTGGCGAACGCAACAACAACAATTCAAACAGTGAATGCAACTCTATAACCTTGAATAGACTGGAAGAACATCAAGCCAAAAGAGGTGATGTCAGATAAAAAGAACTATATGAGGAGCCAACGAAGATAGGTACGTCAACATAAAATTGGGAGTTGCAACATGCCGAGGGATATATAATAAATATTTATAAAAGAAACAAGCTAAAATACCATTAGAAATAATAATTATCTACAAGAGAAACAATAGATATTCACAAGAGAAACAATCATGATTCTCAACAGAAACAATAAATATTCACAAGTGAAACAATCATGATTCACAACAGTAACAATAAATATTCACAAGAGAAACAATAAATATTCACAAGAGAAACAATCATGATTCACAACAGAAACAATAAATATTCACAAGAGAAACAATAAATATTCACAAGAGAAACAATCATGATTCACAATAAAAATAATCATGATTCACAATAGAAACAATAAATATTCACAAGAGAAACAATCATGATTCACAACAGAAACAATAAATATTCACAAGAGAAACAACAAATATTCACAAGAGAAACAATCACGATTCACAATAAAAACAATCATGATTCACAATAGAAACAATAAATATTCACAAGAGAAACAATCATGATTCACAACAGAAACAATAAATATACACAAGAGAAACAATCAATATTCACAAGAGAAACAAACCTGAATTCCAAAGAAAATAATAAATATATTCACAATCAAAATAAAAACTATCTTTACGGCATTATCCTGTTTTTGGGGTCTGTTGGTGAGACTTCTAGAACTGGAGATTAAGGGTTTCACAAGTGAAACAATCATGATTCACAACAGTAACAATAAATATTCACAAGAGAAACAATAAATATTCACAAGAGAAACAATCATGATTCACAACAGAAACAATAAATATTCACAAGAGAAACAATAAATATTCACAAGAGAAACAATCATGATTCACAATAAAAATAATCATGATTCACAACAGTAACAATAAATATTCACAAGAGAAACAATAAATATTCACAAGAGAAACAATCATGATTCACAACAGAAACAATAAATATTCACAAGAGAAACAATAAATATTCACAAGAGAAACAATCATGATTCACAATAAAAATAATCATGATTCACAATAGAAACAATAAATATTCACAAGAGAAACAATCATGATTCACAACAGAAACAATAAATATTCACAAGAGAAACAATAAATATTCACAAGAGAAACAATCATGATTCACAATAAAAATAATCATGATTCACAATAGAAACAATAAATATTCACAAGAGCAGTATTCATCCAGTGCAGTAGCCATGAGGCATTTTAGTCTTAGTTATTATTCCGTCATTGAAAGAAACAACTTTTTACCCTACTGTGATTCGAACCTGCATTCTTCTAGTTTGGAGCACAAGTTATCGATTCAGACACCCACTCTTCTCTATTCACAATAGAAACAATAAATGTGCCCCAAAAAATATTCACAAAATAAACATTAACAATTCACAAGAAAAGACTCAAGATGCAACAAAGCTTGTTAAATCATTGGATGGCTATTACCACTATTGTCCAATAAGAAAATAACTCTACAAGCAAAACAAGCACTCTACAATACAATCTTCATTCCAATGTTGTACTATCAATACCTAGACCCTAGATGCAAGAACAATAATAAAAATAACCACTATCGAGATGAAGTGTGTTAGACAAATGACAGGATAATAGCTTGAGACATAAGATCACAAATAAAGAACTGAGAAAAAAAAACTAGGAATAATTCCTGCCATAGAATACATAAAGAAATAATGGATAAAATGGTTTTGCCACATGATAAGGCAGAAAGATAAAAAATGCAATGAGCTTGCAATAAACGCTGTGAGAACACCAGATCCAAGGGCCGGTCATGAAAAAGATGGATTGATGGAATATTAAAAACACTAGGAAACATAACAGCAGGAGAAGCCAACAGAAGAGCAAAAAACAGCAAATTATATCTCCCTTTGATGCTGATAGGCAAATGAGAAAGAAAAGTAGAAGAAGAAGGAAAAGTAGATATAACACACTGTAGAATTAGCATGGATTCACCACAGAAACAAAAATTACTCCATAAAGAAACAGCCATAACTAACATTTTTAAAAATATCTATAATAAAGATAATATGATTCAGACCAAAAAAATTCAAAACTCAATGTAAAAAAAAAGGAACTGTGATAATACAAGAAAAAATAAGCAATAAACCATTAAAGAAACCATTAAATCCCATAACACCCCATGAGAAACAATTATTACATGAGGAAGCGGTTATTTTAAATTTCCCATGGTTCTCCATTGATTGACAGCCACATCACAAGTACTTATTTTATTTTCTTCCTAATATTCATGACCAGCTTTAAGATAGCAAATGAGGCACTTTATTATTACAGGACAGCAAGACACGAGAGTGCTGGGCTAGAGATTGAATAACATCATTATGGATACCAGGAGAATGCATGGCAAAACAAATATCCGGTTATAATAAAAGTGCCCAAATCTTGGTGCACTCTGTGTCATGTCAAAGGGAGGGACTACAAACAGCTTTAATCAATAATCACTCTGAACTAATATTGCCATCTCATCAAACCTCATAGGGAGGGGGGGCGCGCCAGGGAGTCTGACCAATCCTTGGCTCATGCAGGGAAGAAAAGGTCCAAATTATGTTTGTCAGTTTCATTTAATGATTGATTACTAAATTTGAAAGAATTGACATTACAGCATCCTAGGGACACCCATAAGTGTTTAGCCCCTGTTAACAGATAGTACAAATTATAGCATTTATACTGATGGTAGCACACTGATTGCTTTTAGTAGCATACTGATTACTCTCTCAACTTTTAGTAGCACACTGATTACTCTCTCAACTTTTAGTAGCACACTGATTACTCTCGCAACCTTTAGTAGCACACTGATTACTCTCTCAACTTTTAGTAGCACACTGATTACTCTCTCAACTTTTAGTAGCACACTGATTACTCTCTCAACTTTTAGCAGCACACTGATTACTCTCTCATCTTTTAGCGGCACACTGATTACTCACTTAACTATTAGTAGCACACTGATTACTCTCTTAACTATTAGTGTAAATGTGGAAAGCGATATTGCACTTAAAAATGAACAACTAGGTGTGTCCCTGGTCAGTGTAATTAAAAATTTAAGTTGCAGTCAAGGTCTTTAGCCTGCTTGGGCATAATATTTAAAAAAAACATATTACCAGACTGTGTGGGCGAACAGACACAGGGTCAACAGTAATGCGTGGGTGTAAAGAAATATTTATTAACAGACACGTGGGTGGAAAGAAACATAGGAGGGTAAAAAGAAGTGCCCAGCATATAAAAACGCTCACTCTCAAATCCCATTAGAGAGAAGGAACAGCAAGTAACAACAAGCAGAGACACAAACCTGAATTTAACAGAGAAAGGTAGAGATAAGCACAGATTAGCGATAACAAGCAATAATTAGCAGAGAGCAATTACTAAGGCTACGATTATTAGTAAATGAGAAGCTAATAAATAGCAGATGTAGTCAGTCCACAACAGGACTAGTGTTTAGACATCTAAAGATGTGTTAGATGATTTACTGATTCAAGGATTATGTTAGTCCGGTGGTTATCCAGACATCTGGTAGTTTGATTATAATATTACTGACTGATTTATTATGCTAACATAACTTATGCCTGTAGAAATATAATCATCACCATCATCATCAAGTACCATGACTGCTGGCGTAGGTGATCATGTCTCTCCACAAGTTTAAATCTTGACAGTTATTTAAATGTAACAATAGTATGCAAATAAATATGTTTTCATATGATTGAACACCTGAAGAATTTGTTTGACAGTCAAATATAGATGTTATTTCAATATGTTTAAAGAAAGATGAATGGCCTATATGAAGTACGAACAAGCGTGGCACGAAAGACATTAAATTACATTTAAAAGTTCAAATAAGTTGATATCGAGGCAAAGTCTTCTATTAAACAGTGTCGCCCAGTCTTAATTCAACAAGATCAAATAAAAAGCGCTCTTTACATTAGTGGCACACAGATTACTCTCTCTCACTATTTCTTAAACTGCTTTTCCTACAAAGTATACTTTTTTCTGGGCAAATTTGATTTTGCTAGTGCTAGTGATGATAAATATTTTGTTACTATCGGTTTATATTAGGATTTAAAAAAACTAACAGACTTGATATCATCATCATTATCAAGTACCGGGCCTGATGGCATAGGTGATCATGTCTCTCCACAACTTTCGATCTCGACAGTTATTTATCGATCTCGATAGTTATTAAAGACATGTATGATGGTTACACATGTGCAGTTCGAACAGAGGAAGGACTAAGCAAATGTTTCCCAATAGAAACTGGGGTTAAACAAGGATGTATTTTATCGCCCTTGTTATTTGGAATTGTTATGGACTTCATAATGAAGAAATGCTGCACTGTAATAAAGGCATTGAATGGATTCAAGGAGACCATTTGGAGGACCTCGACTTTGCTGATGACATAGTTCTCATCAGCAGTCAGATAAAAATGATGCAGGAAAACACAAATGAACTATCATCAATAGCCAGCAAAATTGAGCTTGAGATCAATCATGAAAAGACTAAAGTCATGAAAAGCTTAATTCCAACAGACGACAAAATATGCATGGAAAACAAACCAGTGGAAGAGATCGATCACTTTATATATCTTGGAAGTCACATTGATTGAGAAGGGGATACAAGCAAAGAAATTAGAATCAGAATAGCTAAAGCAGCAACGCCTTTCAGAAGCCTTGAAAAGTTGTGGAAATCAAAACTCATCAGCACAAACACAAAATTTAGACTATTCAAATCAAATGTACTATCAACCCTTACGTATGCGTGTGAAAGCTGGAAAACAACAAGAGATATAGAAACAAAGTTGAACCCATTCAAAAATAAATGTCTAAGGAAAATACTTGGTATAGCTTGGAACGAATTCAAAACAAACGAGGAAATTAGAGAAATCGCCAATCAACCACTAATATCTTCAGTAATAAAGAAAAGACGATGGTCATATGTTGGACAAATGATGTGAAGAGATAATAACCGAATAGCAAAGCAAGTCCTCACCAGTCAAATACCAGTAGATAAAGAGATACAGCGAAGACGATGGCACTGGATAGGACACACACTACGGAAGCCAACTGAGAGTATTACACAACAGGCCCTTTTTTGGAATCCCCAGGGAAAAGACAAAGAGGAAGACCAAGGAATTCTTGGAGAAGACAGATAGAAGCAGAGATGAAGATGATGGGGAAGAGATGGAACGATCTTAAAAGAATGGCAAAAAACAGAATGACTTGGAAAATGTTTGTTGAAGACCTATGCTCCACTGGGAGCTAAAAATGTAGGAGCTAAAAAGGTAGTAGAAGAAGAAGAAAGCAAGCCCTCATGTGGGAAACAACAGGTAAGAGAAAAAGAGGAAGACCAAGAGACACACTGAGAAGAACATTGATGAGAGAGGCAAAAGCAGCAGGAATCGGCTCCCTCAATGAGATAGAGCTGCTTGCACAGTACAGAGACAAATGGTGAGATTTGATAAAATATCTTTAAAAGAATTGAAAACTGCTAGAACAAGAATTCAGATAAGAGAAAGAGTATCTTGGTCTACGCCCTATGGGCCGGCTACGGCTCGAAAGGTTAATAATCAAAAAAAAGATAATTTATCATTTCTGTTGTTGACCTTCTGCCAAGTCATTCTCTTAAGCTGTCTGGTATTTTTTCTCATTGCTTCCCTCTATCTCTTCGTCCCTCAATTTTTCCAGTTGTTACAATATATTCCAGCTGTTCCCTTCTCATTATATGTCAAAAAATGATGATTGTTTCTTCCTAATATTGAAAATTAGCTTTCTTTTTGCTTTGACATCTTTCAGAACATTTTCATTACTTTTCTTAGCTGTCGATGGTATTCTCAACATTCTTCTGTAAAACCACATTTCCACAGACTCCAGTGATTTTCTTGTCTGTTGTCCTATATAGATTCTCACAAGAGAACAGTTAAATAAACCAAGGAAATAATAATATCTTGTTATATCAGGGAAGTAACAAACAAATTTCCCAAAAGAGAGTACAAAGAACATAACTTATTAACTCCTTCAGCCCTAATGCACCGTTTTGCGCCGTTTTAGTGTGTTCCGTTAAAACTGGCTCGGAACGCATAGTTTTTGAATTAAGCCGGTTATAAGAACTCTTCTGTGTGAAAGAATAGTAAATTTACTATCATTTCCGTCAAAGAACCACGCTTGGAGCTTGTTATTATATTTAGAAATCTTTGTTTGAAAATCGGTGAAAAAAATTGTGATCGATGGCTTTTTCAACTTCATTTCCGGGTTCATCTTCCAGTCTCCAAGATGATATTGTGGAATTAGATAATGATTTCCACGAAGATAATGCTGAGAGTGACTTAGAAAATGTTTTGCCGTGTCAGTTTAGTAGTGATAGTGAAAGTGATTCTAGTGATGGACATCATGGCGATAATGTAGAAAATATAGGTCTAGTGGGCGTGGATGTTGATGGTTGGAGCGATGTAATTTCTTCTGTCAAAGTCGAGGATTTCCTTGGTGTACCAGGGCCTATGCACAATCTTGATGCAGGTGCGAGCCCATATGATTATTTTAGTTTGATTATTGAAGAATCTTTCTATCAGTTTGCTGCTGATCAGACTAATTTGTATGCAACTCAGCGTGCTGAGCGGACTGGGAAAGAAGATCAATACTGGAGCCCAGTTTCTGCTGCTGAGATAAAACTTTTTTTGCATATTTACATTGTTATGGGCATTCACACCTTGCCTGAATACACTATGTATTGGAGTACTGATGATCGTCTTGGTGTGCCAGGGGTGTCTAGTTGTATGGGAAAATCAAGATTTGAGAAGATTTCTCAATATTTTCACCTAAATGATGCCAGTAAACAGCAGCCAAAGGGTCATGTAGGCTATGACCCCCTATATAAAGTTAGACCATTATTGGATATGGTCAGAAAGAATATAGCATCTATTTATTCCCCTGGCAAAAACATCAGTATTGATGAAGCAATGATTGCTTACAATGGTCGCCTATCTTTCAAACAATACATCAAAGGTAAGCCGAATCCCTGGGGCATCAAAGTTTGGTGTATAGCAGATTCATCAACGGGATACTTACTTGATTTTGATGTTTATGTTGGCAAAGTAGCTGAACCAATGCCCCATGGTTCAGGGCATTATGTCGTGACAAAGTTAGGCAGACAATTTTTTGGTAAATACCATCACTTTTACTTTGACAATTATTTCTCATCGCTCCAACTTACCAAAGATTTGCTCGTTGAGAGAACATATTCATGTGGAACGATGAGAGCAAACCGCAAAGGCTGGCCAGCTGCCTTCAAGCCCAAAGCCACTAAAAAGTTGAAAAGGGGGGATGTGCAGTTCAAGCAGCAGGGAAATGTTGTGGCTATGGTATGGAAGGATAAGAAAGTTGTCAGTTTGATCAGCTCTAACACTACGTCAGGAATGACACAGGTCTCAAGACGTACCGCAGGTGGCCGAGAGGACGTTCAGATACCAACTCCAGTGTCTGTCTATAACCAGTTCATGGGTGGAGTGGATAGGTTTGACCAGCTTACTTCCTACTACCCTGTTGGAAGGAAGTCTGTAAAATGGTGGAGGTATCTGTTTCGTTTCCTTGTGCAAACAGCGATTGTCAATTCATGGATAGTGTATTCTTGCTCTCATCGCCCACACCCTAAGTCAAAGGATAGTTCCCAGTTATCCTTTAGACTCAGTTTGAGTTCAGATCTCCTGAAGGGCAATATTTGTAGGAAAAGGAAGTCATCCCAGCAGCCCTTGACTTCAGGTGTGGGTACAAGTAGTCTCAATGAGCATAGGATGATTCGGATGCATGGCCTAAAAAAAGTGTGTTATTTTTGTGCGAAGTCGGGTCATTCTGGCAAACGACCACATGCGACTGTTTTTGGCTGCAGTCTGTGTCAAATTCATCTGGGAAAGGGGGACTGCTTTGCCAAGTATCATGCGGAATTGAACCTGTGATGTCCGGTGAGTAAATATTTTTTTATTTAGCATGTATATGCTTTTTTTTCACACAACTTTTGTGATTTCTCCAACAAATTTTTTTTTTTTTTTGTTCGACTGATTTTATTTCTTAACTGTAAACAAACGAATGATCGCATTGTGATAAGTCTTGGTTTTTATTAAATTGCGTTCAATTCTCCTTTTAAGTTATAATTATTAATTTTTTAAGTGTAGCCGTTATTTTACAAACGCGTTTTAAAGTCGACATGTCACATTTTTTGGTGGAGTTATTTCCCTTTTCTTAAGATCCATAGAGTTAATATTGACAAGATAATTCATCTCAATGCTAGGAGTAACTATCTTTCTTTATGACACATATTACCATTGCTGGTGTATATGGGGAGCTCGCTACAGGATCAGAGGGATAAAGGCCACTTGGACAAAGCAGTCGCCACGATGTATGAGACTCAGAATTTTTATTTCACCCCTGATAGAAAAAATCCTTTCTGTCTACCACGGGTTTCGAACACAGCTTTTCAGCCAGCGAAACAGTTGATTTCACCGCATGGCCATGCGTTCCTCTGCAGGAGTAATAAGCCACAGAAAACTAGTTATCTGAATAATATTACGTGGAGGCTATTGAGTAATAAAGGAGGAGATTGTGGCCAAATACAACTTTGAACAATGATCTCACTCATAAATGCTTATGTCAAAGGTTAAACACTCAGTCCAATTCATGTACCTTATAATGTCCCTCCACTTCGTGGTCAGCATTGAGCTGGACAGTTCCTTGATTGTCCAATCTGGTGATGATTAGCTTGTTCCATGCAGCCAGCGTAACTCTTGTAGAAGATTTCAACATGACAACATCTTCTCCGTGACCAAACCTGTAGAGATGATGGTAATCAAATATTAGATATTGAGGAATTTAGTTCAAAATTGTGGTGGTGGTGAGCTTGGTAACCAAGATGATTATACTGGTTGAGAAAGAATTGCACAGCTGCTGTAAAGTTGGTGAGCAGAGAGTGAGCTGAACACAGTATATTAAGACAGCTTTACTTGGGTGAACAAAACAAAACATGAAGACATTTCAGCCTACAAATGGCCAACAATGGGAAACAAAAACAAAAAATGAAGACATTTCAGCCTACAAATGGCTAACAATGGGAAACAAAAACAAAACATGAAGACATTTCAGCCTACAAATGGCCAACAATGGGAAACAAAAACAAAACATGAAGACATTTCAGCCTACAAATGGCCAACAATGGGAAACAAAAACAAAACATGAAGACATTTCAGCCTACAAATGGCCAACAATGGGAAACAAAAACAAAACATGAAGACATTTCAGCTTACAAATGGCCAACAATGGGAAACAAAAACAAAACATGAAGACATTTCAGCCTACAAATGGCCAACAATGGGAAACAAAAACAAAACATGAAGACATTTCAGCCTACAAACGGCCAACAATGGGAAACAAAAACAAAAAAAGAAGACATTTCAGTCAACAAAGGGAAACAAAAACAAAAAATGAAGACATTTCAGCCTAAAAATGGCCAACAAAGGGAAACCAAAAAAAAAATGAAGACATTTCGCATACAAACGGCCAACAATGGGAAACAAAAACAAAAAATGAAGACATTTCAGCCTACAAATGGCCAACAAAGGGAAACAAAAACAAAAAATGAAGACATTTCAGCATACAAACGGCCAACAATGGGAAACAAAAACAAAAAATGAAGACATTTCAGCCTACAAATGGCCAGCAAAGGGAAACAAAAACAAAAAATGAAGACATTTCAGCCTACAAATGGTCAACAAAGGGAAACAAAAACAAAAAAGAAGACATTTCAGCCTACAAAGGGAAACAAAAACAAAAAATGAAGACATTTCAGCCTACAAATGGCCAACAGAGGGAAACAATAACAAAAAATGAAGACATTTTAGCCTACAAAGGGAAACAAAAAATGAAGACATTTCAGCCTACAAACGGCCAACAGAGGGAAACAATAACAAAAAATTAAGACATTTTAGCCTACAAACGGCCAACAGAGGGAAACAATAACAAAAAATGAAGACAGTTCAGCCTACCAATGGCCAACAAAGGGAAACAATAACAAAAAAATGAAGACATTTAAGCCTACAAACGGCCAACAAAGGGGAAACAATAACAAAAAACATTTTAGCCTACAAAAGGCCAACAAATGGAAACAAGAACAAAAAATACAGACCATAGTTCAAAAAAAAACATCAAATGGTATTGAGCAGCTAAACTAGTAGAGAGACGAGACAAACTAGCGACGTTTCTGCAAAAGCCTTCATCAGTTACTAAGTAACAAATATAAGCACAAAGACAAATGGACACAGTTGTTTGCTGTGTGAATGGAAGGGACAGGCATGAAAACAAATATGTCAGTGAAATATCTTAACAGCTGCTGATATAAATGTGGTTTTACAAATGAATGTTGAGAAAACCTAGGAGAGTTAAAAGAATAACAAGGATGTTGAGAAAGAGGAACAAGTTAAAAAGAGAAGCTTATTACCAGCATCACGGGGAAACAATAATAATTATTTGGTAATTTAAAGAGAAGGAAACAGCCGGAAAGAGTTTCATCGCAGACGCAGCATTCTCATAGATGCTCCACTGCCCATCCCATCATTTCTCTAAATATTTGCAGACTGATTGTTCCTGTGAGGTGTTGATTATTCCTGTGAGGTGTTGATTGTTCCTATGAGGTGTTGAATGTTCCTATGAGGTGTTGATTGTTCCTGTGAGGTGTTGATTGTTCCTGTGAGGTGTTGATTGTTCCTATGAAGTATTGATTGTTCGTATGAGGTGTTGATTGTTCCTGTGAGGTGTTGATTGTTCCTATGAGGTGTTGAATGTTCCTATGAGGTGTTGAATGTTCCTATGAGGTGTTGATTGTTCCTGTGAGGTGTTGATTGTTCCTGTGAGGTATTGATTGTTCCTATGAAGTATTGATTGTTCGTATGAGGTGTTGATTGTTCCTGTGAGGTGTTGTTTGTTCCTGTGAGGTGTTGTTTGTTCCTGTGAGGTGTTGATTGTTCCTGTGAGGTGTTGATTGTTCCTATGAGGTGTTGATTGTTCCTGTGAGGTGTTGATTGTTCCTGTGAGGTGTTGTTTGTTCCTGTGAGGTGTTGTTTGTTCCTGTGAGGTGTTGTTTGTTCCTGTGAGGTGTTGATTGTTCCTGTGAGGTGTTGTTTGTTCGTATGAGGTGTTGATTGTTCCTGTGAGGTGTTGATTGTTCCTATGAGGTGTTGATTGTTCCTGTGAGGTGTTGATTGTTCCTGTGAGGTGTTGATTGTTCCTGTGAGGTGTTGATTGTTCCTATGAGGTTTTGATTGTTCCTATGAGGTGTTGATTGTTCCTATGAGGTTTTGATTGTTCCTATGAGGTTTTCATTGTTCCTACGAAGTGTTGATTGTTCCTATGAGGTGTTGAATGTAGATACATCAGCTTTTCCCACTAAGAGCCTCAGATCCACCAGATGAATTTCCCACCTTTACACTTCTCAATGTCCTATCCATTCTCCTCTTCTCTTAAGAAATGAAGAACAAACTAGGCGATGCACTATTTGTTCAGAGTAAAGCCACAGGTCTTCAAGATGAATAGAATAGAATAGAATAGAATAGAATAGAATAGAACAGAACAGAACAGAACAGAACAGAACAGAATAGAATAGAATAGAATAGAATAGAATAGAATAGAATAGAATAGAATAGAATAGAATAGAATAGCTGGAAAAATTTAAGCAAGAAGAGATAGAGGGTAACAAAGATACTAGACAATTTAAGAGAACAGTTTAGTAGCAAGCAAACAAAAGAAGTGACAAGTGTAGAGACAGAAATTTGTGGACAGACATTACAAGTAACACTTGGTATGTGATGATGAGCTGGTGTAAGGTGATCTTTGAAGAGACATCACAAACAACACTTGGTATGTGATGATGAGCTGGTGTAAGGTGATCTTTGAAGAGACATCACAAACAACACTTGGTATGTGATGATGAGCTGGTGTAAGGTGATCTTCGAAGAAACATCACAAACAACACTTGGTATGTGATGATGAGCTGGTGTAAGGTGATTTTTTAAGAGACATCACAAACAACACTTGGTATGTGATGATGAGCTGGTGTAAGGTGATCTTTGAAGAGACATCACAAACAACACTTGGTATGTGATGATGAATTAGTGTAAGGTGATCTTTGAAGAGACATCACAAACAACACTTGGTATGTGATGATGAGTTAGTGTAAGGTGATCTTTGAAGAGACATCATAAACAACACTTGGTATGTGATGATGAGTTAGTGTAAGGTGATCTTTGAAGAGACATCACAAACAACACTTGGTACGTGATGATGAGCTGGTGTAAGGTGATCTTTGAAGAGACATCACAAACAACACTTGGCATGTGATGATGAGCTAGTGTAAGGTGATCTTTGAAGAGACATCACAAACAACACTTGGTATGTGATGATGAGCTGGTGTAAGGTGATCTTTCATTTCAGACTTGCTAACCATTTAATATGACTTTGCTCACTTTACTGGCTACTAGAACTTTTAGAACAGGTTCACATATTATTAATTAATTTTTCAATTTGTTTTGTTTGTGTTTGATAACTTTACTGGCCTAAACATTGGTGTGTCTAGCCCTATCACAAATAATCACAAAATTGAGACATACAACTTCTAAATTTGTTTGCATCTGTCCTTTACAGATATTTGCTTGTATCCTTTACAGATATTTGCTTATATCCTTTACAGATATTGGTTTGATCTCTGTTATGTCAAAAGTTGTTTCTACTGTGATGAAATAAAAACCCAGAACTGGCATAAGTAGCAACTGAAATAGAAATACAGCTTTCATTCTTAGCTCCCCAGTAAATTATTAACAACAACTAATAGCAGAGGCTCCATCACCTTTAAATGTTGTGGCCTAGAACATAAGAGAGATTTGATAAAGATCTTTGAGTATCTATGGTGATAAAGATCTTTGCAAGGATTGAGACTGCTAAAAAGAAAATATAGAAAAAGTGTATCTGGGTCTATGCCCTATGGGCCGGCCATGGCTCAAAAGGTCAATAAATAGATAGCACATATATGTAAAGGAAAGGAAAATACCCCCGTCACGCCAAGTGGCGTATTGGGAAATATGGTGTTAGTGACCCTATATTTTACAGACCTTCCGCACATGATTTTTGGGGGTAATGTGGTCAGTATTACGCCCGTGCTGCTTTACTTTCCCAGAAAAAAAATCCGGTACCCATTTAAGGCTGGGTGAACCCGGAAGCCGTCGGTTGGGATCGAACCCTACCTCTTGTCCTTTGTAGTCCAGTTCACTAACCACTGGGCTATTGTGGCAGATAGCACATAGGAGTTTAATATTTCACTTTTCTATAACATTATTACACAATACAAATAATATTTAATTTGTACTGGAAGCAAACAACGATAATAAAATATAACAAGGAGAACTATAACATGGACATAAAAAGAGGAGTAAGACAAGGATGCATCTTATCACCAAGCTTGTTCAATCTATACACTGAGCAAATCTTTAAAAACATCACAGAGATGCCAGGGCTAAACATTAATGGAAAGATAATCAATAACCTAAGATATGCTGATGATACTGTTCTACTAGCACATAATCCTAAAGACCTACAACAATTGCTTAATGTGATAAACATAACAAGCAAAAAATATGGACTATATATGAATATCAAAAAGACTAAAACTATGATCATAAACAAAGACAATTCTCTAGACCTACAAATAAATATCACAGTTGAAGGAATACATCTGGAGACAGTTCAGAGATACAACTACCTTAGACATACTATAACCAATGATGGAAAATGTAAAATTGAAATAAACAAAAGTATAGGTACGGCAAAAAGTAATTTTAATGCCATGAAATATATATTAACAACAAAACAAATAACAGCAGGGCTGAAACTAAGAATAGCAAAATGTTACATCTTCTCAATATTCCTGTATGGTGCAGAAACATGGATATTAGACAAGAAAACAGAACAGAAAATTGAAGCCTTTAAAATGTGGTTCTATAGAAGAATAGGTAGAATTGGATGGAAAGAAAAGAAAACAAACAATGAAGTCTTAAAACAACTAAAAATAAAAAGAGAACTACTAAACACAATACAAATATACAAATAAGACAAATGAGATTTTTGGGGCATGTTAAAAGACACAACAGCCGAATAAAAGTAATTTTGGAAGGGAAAATACAAGGTAAAATAGGTAGAGGCAGACCAGTTCTAACATGGATGAGTAACATCAAAAGATGGACAAGCCAATCTATGACAACCTGCACCATCAAAGCAAGAAACAGAGTGGAATGGCGATCCATGGTAGCCAACCTTCGTTGCGGAGATGGCATCCGATGATGATGATGATGATGACATTCTGTGCTAAGTGATATTATTTACTTTTACTGCAGGAAATTATTCTTGCAGACAGCAGAAATGGGATGGTGCCATTTAAACAGCTGATTTTCTTGTTATTGGTCGTTTCAAATCTAAATGTTCACGATTAACATGAAATATCTCCTCTTTCCCTGCACTTACAAACTTGATTTTTTGCATCTGGCCTTGTTTTTCCAAGGTCCCACCGATTTCACAAAATTTAATGATGTAGGAAGTATGCTTCATCATGAAGCAGCACTTTCCTTTGATCTCAGTGAATTTACGGATCTTTTTGCTCCTGGAGAAAATAATTTACCGTACATTAATGGAAATCAGCTTCTCGACATAGGCGTCTCTACACAACTTGAAAGTTGGAGGCGTTTATCAACTGTTTACTTTCTATTGTTTACTTTCTTTAAAATACTATGAGAATGTCAATGTTATAGCCTTTACAGACGGTCTAAAACAAATCAGCGTATAAACAGTTCCATTAATGAAAACTATTTAAACAATATACAACAAAGAATCCATTTAAAAAAATTAATTATCCGTTGCGAGCGATAACGAGCATGACATATCAAGCAAAGTTATTGTTTATGGGTACGCATGTGACTAAAGAGTCCGATGTAAGCACGGGATCCTCTTCACTGTAAAGAGCTACATTGTTCGTTTTATGTCTTTCCATGTGACTTTCATTATTTTACGTAAACAAGACATATGAAAGTGATTTAGTTTCTTTGCATGCCTGCAGTACACATATCAAGAATCTTTACATTTTCAAAACGTTATCAACTTTAGCTAAAGATTGATCATGCGGACATATAAAAACGTCCATTATTATTTCATTTATTCTGAATCAGAGGAGTCTAACATATTGATTACTAATCTGGGCTGAACGAACGATAGTCCATCTTTTTTCCAATAGTCATTTTCTTCTTTTAAGACATGATCTTCACATTTGCACCAAAAATCGTTGTCAATCTGTGATAGAGCAGCATATGTCAGTCCTTTTATATCGCATAGTTTAAAACTTGTATTCTCAGCTGCCACCTGCCCTTTAATTTTTGCCCAAACGAGTTCAATGGGGTTTAATTGTGGATGATAAGGGGGCAGTCTCAAGCACGTATGACCATGCTGTTGAATGATTTTGTCTATTTGGAATACTTTGGTCTTTTGCGATTTCTTAACAAGTGACAGTAATTCAGGTTTCAAAAATCCCTCGTTAAATGGAATTCCTTCCTTTCTTAGCCAAATCTTTATAACATCTTTTGTACTGGTAGATGTAGGAATTTTGTCTTCTTCTGCCACAGCGTTGTGGTACGACGCGTTGTCCATTACCAGACAGGATGGTCTGTCTAGAATTGGAAGAAGAGTATTTTCAATCCACTCTCTAAATATATGGCCATTCATCTCGGTGTGATAGTCCCTGTTGTCAGTATAATTAGAGGTGAATATAAGTTCTGCATTTTTCACCAACCCTTCTTTTCGGCTGCCTGCATGTGCCATTATAATACGCTGTCCTTTTCCAGTGGGTACACATCTTTTAATACTTCCATCTGATAACTGCCATTCCTTTGCACTTGTGTAGTGAGAAGTTATCCAAGATTCATCTAGAAATACAATATCATAACCTTGGTTACGCATTTCCCGTACTTCACGTAAATATTTACTCCTCATAGAAACTAAGTGCGGCTTCTCGCAGATGACATTTCTACCACTATCGTACTTTCTAAACGTAAAACCGATGCTTCTAACAGTTCTCCATAATGTTGTTTTCGACACAACAATGTCATTTTCTGCTCTCAGTCGAATTTTCAGTTTTCTTAAAGTCACAGTTTCTTTGGAATCGAACATTTTACAAATTGCTCTTCTAATCACTTCCTTGTCAAAACTATCTACTACTTTCTTTCTTCCTAGCGTCCTAGTCTTGATTGAACTGGACACTCCGTTAGCTTTAAGCACTTGTTTGAAAAAGCGTTTGCTTATACCCAATGCGTGAATAGTTCTCTTTTCTGGCTTTGAGATGTTTCGATACAGTTTTCCACGCTTAGCTTCTATGCAAAAATATTTATACACCTTTATTGCCACTGATTGCAATGTAAGGAACTTTACTTTTATACCCATTGACTAACAGATCACAAATTTAACGAAATTACCCAATAATTAGGATACGCCGTTGCACATAAATCACAACAAAACGACAGGAAATGGGATGCACCGGATATAAAATTATAACTATGACGCGTTTTATGTGTTTTTTAGTGCTTAAAACAGGGAAATTGGCGCGCATTACGTTCAAGATGACAAGTCCGTGGGTGCTCACTCATATGAAGCGGTAATTCCTCCAAATATATGGTTTGACCAAAATGCCTTAAATTTGTATACTTCAAATAAAGAATATTTAAAACTATACGTTTGTTGGTGAGGAAATGAATGTACTTCTTGGGACCAAAAAATCACAAGACCATATGCAAAATTTCAGCATTATCAATCAATTGGTTGCAGAGATATGGAATTTTAAACACCTTCAAAATATTTTGAAACGACCAATAGGCATGACAGTGCTCTAATTTGTATAATATTCATGGAGGCAAGCTTCTGGTAGAGCATCAGATGAATCAATGACTCATAGATGACTATTTGCTTCGGCATCAGAGAACAAAACTAATGAAAACACTACTTCACCTCTCCGTGGCTATAAGATTAAACTAACCAGCCTGGTTATAAGGCAAATCAATACTCATGCAGAGTCGGATGCACTGGGTGCAGATATCACAGCTTGCTGTACACTGTGGCAAAATAAAAAAGCCACCTACTTTGTGCCAGCTGAGTGACAATGAGAAGTAATCTTTTGGTGAACTCAGAGTAAATATCATATTTACATAATGTCTCCAATAATTATTAGTCTTTTTAATGGCTAATAGATCCCTTTCAAAAATCATTTAATTATTTTGTGGTTTTATTTTTAATGTTTGTTCTATTTGATGATGGTACTTTTGGCTAAAACAATGAATATATGTTATGTTACGTTAGGATCATCATCACGACATTTTGGGCACAGCCTTAGGTGCTCCTCTTCTTTCCTCAAAGTGTTTATAAGATTGCAAGAATTAGCTATGCCAGTCTGGTAAGTAAGAAATAAATAGCCACGTCACGCCAAGTTGCGTATGGGGAATATAGTGTTAGTGACCATAAATTTTACAGACCTTCAGCACATGATTTTCGGGGTAATGTGGTCGGTATTATGCCCGAGCCACTTTACTTTCCCAGAAAAAATCCGGTACCCATTTAAGGCTGGGTGAACCCGGAAGCTGTCGGTTAGGATCGAACTCTACCCCTTGTCCTTTGTAGTCCAGTTCACTAACCACTGAGCTATCATGGCTCCCATGCCAGTCTGGTGTTAGTAGATAATTCCTTTCATTGTCTGGAATAGTGTTCTGTTCTAGCTATGACAAACTAACCCTTCCCTCCAGTTCTCATGGTCTACATAGCTATGTAGATTCACATCTTTGAAAGTCCTTCATTCTATCCACATATCTGAGGTTGTTAATATCTGCCTTGTTCATTTAAGTCTGTCTGATATAATTGCCAAAACTAACTAATTTGTCTACTCTTTCATCCCTTTCAACATTAGTGTGACCCGAGGACAAACAAGAACAACACTGTAGATCTTTGACCATATATTATGACATCCGTCTTTGGATGTCTATGTACCCTTATACGGTTGGGTAAACCTAGAAGCTATCAACTTGAATCGAACTCTTGCACTCAGCAGACCAGTTCACTAGCCATTACTCTACTGCTGCTCCTTTATAATAAAAAGAATTAACATTACAAATTTGAACTGAGCAGCTTACCTGTAGACAACAAAACCATCCTCTAACACCACAGAGAAGTAGTCCAGCCTGGCATCTGAAAGGTCAGAGCTGAAGAGGAGAAGACCATTTGGTGAGTCAGGCTTAAGCTCAAGGCTGATACGTAACTCCTTATGGGGTTCAAAGTGCAAACGGAGAGCAAGGTATCCTGTTCCCATAAACTTTGGATATTTCAATTCAATGACTGTGGATAAAAATACCAAATAAGGTACTAACATGATTTGTAGAGCTACAGGTATTATTGAATACAAAAATTGATGAGAGGACTAAAATATGTAAAATACACACAATTTGATTTTGCCTTAATATGTAAATTACACACAATTTGATTTTGCCTAAATATGTAAATTTCACACAATTTGATTTTGCCTAAATATATTGTATGTGTATATGGCTTTTGGTTTCTTGACAGATGGTTGGTAGCAAGCAATCATGATAAGTCAGTAGTTTGGAAAGCATTATTGTCTCATACAGGGTGCTGCTTTACTGAACATCTTCTCTCGTGGCTGAATTTGCCAATCCTGGACAGACAAATCCATCCACAGAACGAGCAAGGTGTATTTGCGGTAATAATAGAACAAAGAAGTATGTGTTAGCACTCGGAAAAATACTTCTTTGTTCTATTATTCCCTATTATCGCCTCGGAAGTTCCCTATATAATAATATTTATTTATTATTATTTGTATCCTGTATTTGCGGTACCTGGCCTTGTCTCTTTTCTCTTGCGCCTTTTGTCTTCTAAATACATCTAGCTTCGTATGTATATTCTATCTATCTATTGACCTTACGAGCCGTAGCCGGCACATAGGGCGTAGACCAAGATACTCCTTTTATCTACATTTTTATTCTAGCAGTTTTTATTCCTTGTAAAGATCTTTTATCAAATCTCGCCATTTGTCTCTGTTCTGTGCAAGCAGCTCTGTCTCACTGAGGGAGCCGATTCCTGCTGCACTTGCCTCTCTCATCAATATTCTTCTCAGTGTCTCTCTGGGTCTTCCTCTTTTCCTCTTACCTGTTGTTTCCCACATGAGGATTTGCTTTGCTATTTGGTTACTATCTCTTCTCATCACATGTCCAACATATGACTATCATCTTTTTTTGATTACTGAAGATATTAGTGGTTGATTGGCGATTTCTCTAATTTCCTCATTTGTTTTGAATTTGTTCCACGCTATACCAAGTATTTTCCTTAGACATTTATTTTCGAACGCGTTCAACTTTGTTTCTATATCTTTTGTTGTTTTCCAGCTTTCACACGCATATGTAAGGGTTGATAGTACATTTGACTTGAATAGTCTAAGTTTACATATGTATATTACACAGTTACATTTTTCTAACATCTAACATCCCACAAATGAGAAGGTTCACAAAAGGATACAACAAGCAATTGGAGCACATGATGATCTTTTGACTATTGTGATTAAGTACAAAATGAAATTGTCTGGCCACCTATCTCGACTGCCTAGCTTAGCGAAGATCATCTGGCAAGGGAACTGTGAGAAAAGTTAGATGGAGAGGTAGGCAGAGAAAGAAATGGGAAGATAATATCAAAGAATGATCAGGCCTTGAGTTTCCTGTGTTCCAAAGAATGACAGAAGATAGAGAGAAATGGATAAGATTGATGAAGTCTATCAGTGGTGCTTCAACAACCTCAAGGGTTATGGAATGATGATGATGATGATGATGATGATGATGATGAACATCCCACATCCTTCCAGTGCAGTCTGATGGCACACAGTTTTGGTAGGTAATCTTGCCATACCAGAAGTCTCTATTTGAGGCTAGCTTTTCAATCTCAGTAAGACAGTTGATGGCTGCAATAATTGTGTCTCTTTTGTCTGTTCTTCTCAGTCTTTCTGGGCCTCATTTTCTTTTTCCTGTAATTTCCCATTTAGAGTGCTTGATTTGTGATTCTTTAGTTTTTTCTTCTCATCACATGGCAGACACATGCTCACCTTCTCTTCTTAATTATTGATGATAGTGTTTATTACAAATCTCTTATTTATGTGACAATCTTAATTTCATTCCATTGTGAACCAGCTATTTTCTTGTGACATTTGTTTTTTAATGCATCTAGTTTATTTTCTATTTCTTCTGTTGATTTTTAACTGTCACATGCATAGATAAAGGTGGATTACATGAGTTGAATATTCTCAGCTTTATTTTTATGTTTAAAGTTTTACAATTTTCATGTAAATTAAAATACTATGGCCACATCAAAAGACACAGTGGACTGGAAAGAGAAATAATGGAAGGCATGGTTCCTGAATAGTGGAACCATTCACTATTGAATGTTAACTTCCATAGTTAACATTCAAACATCAAGGACAGAGCAAGAAGAAGTTGGTTTCAAGACACCAAAGAGACCCTGAACATGACAAAAGAAGAAGTCATAGATCTCGTAAGAGACAGAAACTCTGACAAGCTTTGGTAAATACAATATTTTACAAAGGACTTGCTACCTGATGATGATTAATTCCATATTGCCCTACAGTTTCTGAAAGTCAATGATGCTTTTGCTATTCCGATATTTACTACCTATTTTGTCTCCCCTTCTTGAATCTCCATCAATGTGTATAATTTTCTAGATAAACAACAAAGTGATTTGCTTCTCCTACTGCTTTTCCTTTCATATAAGCTAATTACATGTTTCCCCTTCAGTATTATTGTAATTTGTTTCTTTATCTTTACTTATAATTACATTTTAAAATTAATCAAAATTAACTATACAAATTATTTACATAAGTTAACCTTAATGTTCTGAAATTTTGAGCATTCAATTATTGAATATAAAAATTGGACGATTTCTACAGCAACTATTTAGAACATGTAATGCATTTCTCTATAAAAAGTTAACAAACATTTCCTATAAATTTATTTAAAGTTCTACATTCAACTATTCAGGAGCCGCAATAGCTCAGTGGTTAGCGAACTGGACTACAGAGGACAAGGGGTAGGGTTCGATCCCAACCGACGGCTTCCGGGTTCACCCAGTCTTAAATGGGTACCGGATTTTTTTCTGGGAAAGTAAAGCAGCATGGACATAATACCAACCACATTACCCCAAAAATCATGAGCTGAGGGTCTGTAAAATATAGGGTCACTAACACCATATTTCCCTATACGCCACTTGGCGTGACGGGGGTACTTTACTTTTTACTATTCAACTATTCAACAAACAATTACATATTAACATTCAATAATTAATCAAGTAATGATATAACCTCATTGCAATTTTCTCAAATAAAGAATACCAGAACTCTATCATCCTTTCTTTCTTTCTTTTCTTTCTCATTTGCCTTTTAGTGGGAGATATGATTCACAGTTTCTTGCTCTTCTGTAGGCCTCTTCTGTTGTTATACTTCCATGTTTTTTCTAGTATTCCATCTATCCACCTTTTTCTTGGTCAGTCTTTTGTCTGGTGAACTTATATCACATTCTTTCATCCAGTTCCATATAATGAAAAACAAGAAACTGATATACCAGGCATCCAAAGCCATGGAGTACTTCTATCTATCTATCTATTGTCCTTTCGAGCTGAAGACGGCACATAGGGCAGAACCACAATCTCAAAAACAGAATACTTGCGTGCCAAAATGGCACATATTGCAGAGATCATTGCTTCTAAAATTTATGGTTCTGTTTCTATAACAATACTTTTATTCTACTGACAGCTTGTCGAGCCATCGATCAACCTCCTTAGTTTCTATAACAATACTTTTTTTCTACTGACAGCTTGTCAAGCCATCGATCAACCTCCTTAGTCGCCTCTTACGACATGCTTGGAAGGACACAGTGTCACTATTCTTTACTCATAATGAGGCCCCGGTAACACACGGGAAATGGAGTACTTACATTTGCATTATTGTTGTCTGCAACCAAAACACGAGTGTAAACTGGCAGAAATTCTATTTTGATTCACTTATAAAATATGTATCTCAGAACTGTAAAAGCCCTGCTGCTGCTGCTGCTGATTACCTCAGTGTTCTTTCAGTATTTCTTTAAGTCAGCTTGTTTTTTTTTTTTTTACTCTGGTTCCCATTTGAGGGCTTACTTTGAAATTCTCTTGTTGTCTCTTCTCATCACAACATATGTCCACCATCTTTTCTGGATTATAGATGATATTGTTGGATGCTTTGTCATTTCTCTTATTTCTACACTAGTCTTGAATTCATTTCATGGTATACAAAGTATATTTTTGAGGCAAGTGTTTCCAAAAGTATCTAATTTATTTTTTATTTTTTAAGATTCAAGATTTCTGTTCCAATAACAGTGGATACTTCATGATGGCTGCTTGTTAGGCCACCAATAACAGTGGATGTTTCATGATGGCTGCTTGTTAGGCCACCAATAAAAGTCCATAGCAAGTTAAAGAAAAAATATTCCTCATGGGCTTCATAGGGAAAAACAATATATAATGTCTTAACTTTTATTGTTTCTGCAAAGTTCTTATCATATGGGGAAATAACAGACCAAAAGAGATTATGAGACCAAGAAGATTAAATGAGTTGACCACACAAGCTACTGGATCAGTTAGTCAGTCATTCATTTGAGACATATGTACATTAAATAACTCCATAATTATCAATAACCAATGATCAATGATCAATAATCTACTAACCAAGAAAAAACATGAAATTCTGACTTACCTTTGTTGCAATACTTTCCATCTGTACCCAAGGGACACTGACACACTGGCCTGGAATCTAACATTGCACAAGTTCCATTGTTCTCACATACAACACTGTTGCACAATGTCTCATCATTCGACTGAGATGGTTCTTTCTGAACTGGATGCAGCCCCCACTGGTTTGTGTGTTCAAATTCCGGATTATGCTGACCTCCCTCAGGGATGTCCAAACTGCTAAAACCAGTACCTGCAAAGCGATCATGAGAGCCTCCTTCTGGAATGTTGTAGAAATCTCGGTCCAGAACCACACTGCTATCTGTTTTCAATCTCCTGGTATAGGACCCTGACTGAAGAGGAGGTAGTCCCTTTTTAAGATCCACACTATGAATGTGTATAACATCACTTCCATCATTGAGAACGACATCCCTGTCCTCACTTTGATGAATTTGATCAGAGGAGCCGATTCCACGAAATGATGTTCCATTCTTATTGAGACCATCTCCCTCATCGCTCACAATTGCATTCTCATTGCTATTTGAACCAGGAAGTTCTGAAATGTTAAAATTGAAATAATATAAATAGATTGAATTTAACACAAATTAAACAAATGACATTTTTTGGGCACTTAAAAGAAAGTAATGTCCTGAAAATGTCACTGTACCAGGCCACAGTATTTGGAGGTGAGGAGGGCCAGTGCTCTTGCTTTTATTATTTCCCCCAACTTAGTGCTAGGTACCTATTCCTTTCTTCAGCAGAATATCATCCTGTATTTGAACCTACATTCACTAGATTACCTAGTGAGCATATTACAAACTCCCTCCCTCTCTGTCTCTTTCTGCTCTCTCTCTGCCTCTGTCTCTTTCTGCTCTCTCTCTCTGTATCTCTTTCTGCTCTCTCTGTGCCTCTGTCTGTCTCTCTCTGTATCTCTTTCTGTCTCTCTCTGTCTATTTCTGCTCTCTCTCTGCCTTTGTCTGTCTCTTTCTGCTCTCTCTGTATCTTTTTCTGCTCTCTCTCTCTCTGCCTGTGTCTGTCTCTCTGTCTCTTTCTGCTCTCTCTGCCTCTGTCTGTCTATTTCTGCTCTCTCTGACTTTCTTTCTGCTCTCTCTCTCTGCCTCTGTCTGTCTCTCTCTGTATCTCTTTCTGCTCTCTCTCTGTATCTGTCTGTTCTCTCTCGCTCTCTCTTCTCTGTTATCTCTCTCCTCTTATACCCTTTAGGGTGTCAAGAGCAATACCTAATTCTAGTTACTTCCCTCCTAACAATCTCAACCATTGTGGACTGATGTTGTCAGTCCATCTTACTCTGGGTCAACTACGGGTCTTCAATCTCCTCCTTTAATATATGTTTTTGTATGGTACAGAATGTCTTGACATTCTTTCAGATGAGCAAACCACTTCATTTGTTGTCTCTGTATGTAGTTCAGAATTGATTCAATGCCCAATATTTCTCTTACAACATCATCTCTTATTCTATTCTGTCTCTTCTGGTCACTCCATACACTTTTCTAAGACATTTCATAACTTCCTTTTAGGATTTACTCGTGAGTGACCATGTATGGCATTGATAGCACAAGGTGGGAATGAATATGCCCTGTATAAGATGTTTCGTTATGATGATAGATGCTGCCTTATGTTAGAATATAGGGAGTTATCTGTCTCAATATTTTGTTTGTCTTATTTCAACAAATGTATCAATACATCATCATCATCATCATCAAGTACCGGGCCTACTGGCGTAGGTGATCATTTCTCTCCACAACTTTCGATCTCGGCAGATATTTATCATTTCTGTTGTTGACCTTCTGCCAAGCCATTCTCTTAAGATGTCTGTTATTTTTTCTCTTTGCTTCCCTCCATCTATTCGGCCCTCAATTTTTCCAGTTGTTACAATATATTCCAGTTGTTCTCTTCTCATTACATGGCCAAAAAATGATGATTGTTTCTTCCTAATATTGAAAATTAGCTCTCCTTTTGCTTTGACCTCTCTCAGAACATCTTCATTACTCTTATTAGCTATCCATGGTACTCTCAACATTCTTCTGTAAAACCACATTTCTACAGACTCCAGTGATTTTCTAGTCTGTTGTCCTATTGTCCATGATTCGCATCCATATGTTAAGACTGGCTCTACATAACATTTAAGAACTATTTTTCTTGTTTCTATTGTCAAAAATGGATTGCATAGTATCTTCCTCATTTTTTGGAAAGCTGCTTTTGCCTGAGCCATTCTGCATCTCACCTCTTTTGTACATCTTCCGTCTGAGGTTAACAAAGTTCCCAAATATTTAAATTCATTTACCTGTTTTAATATTGTTCCACTTGTCTTTATTTTGCACTGAGGTGATGTCTTTTTCTTTGTTGTTACCATTACCTCTGTCTTATCAGTACCAAAACACTAATGGCATCATGACACATAAAGAGAGACAATAAAATACAGAGAGCAATCTTGAAACAAGAACTGCAAAGTAAATAATGTAGAATCAAACAAAGACTAGGTGGCTGAAAGGAGAGTGTATGACAATATGTACCAGCCAAAATGTACAAGAAATATACAAGAAATACAAGAAAACAACATGTGCCAGCCAAAATATACAAGAAATGTACAAGAAATACAAGAAAACATGTACCAGCCAAAATGTACAAGAAATGTACAAGAATTACAAGAAAACATGTACCAGCTAAAATGTACAAGAAATACAATAAAACATGCACTAGGCAAGAAAAGAACATGAAATACAAGAAAACAACATGTATCAGCCAAAATGTACAAGAAATATACAAGAAAACAATATGTACCAAGAAATAAAGTGAAAGGGAGCTCACTGGTAACCAACCTTTGATGCAGCGACAGCACATGATGATGAAAATACAGACTAAGAATAAAGATGACATAAGAGCTTAAGGAAGAGTTCACTAAATATTTGTAGTTTGTGTTTTTTTAAAAGTCTCCCATCATGGATGTCTTCTTCCTCCCTTCCTTGTTTCCTTTTCAGTGTTAAAGGAAGAGATAGTTTGTGGTTTTTACATTATTTTTCTTTTGCTGTCATGTTTATGAGGCCTGTGTTCTGTTTATCAATATTTTTATGATGTCCTGTTTTACAAAATTCATGAATAGTTGTGTGAGTTGTGTTCAGGTGTTTCTATCATTTCACGTGGTCAAACAATTCAATTAGTTTCCTTTTATATATTCTACTGTGTGAGTGGATCTGTCTTTTCTGTTTCTCATTTCTAATGTTGCCTCTGAAGATTACTTCCATCATTCGTCAGACATATTTTGGCGTATTTATCTTACAATAGCTCAGTGGTTAGTGAACTGGACTACAAAGGACGATGGGTAGGGTACGATCCCAACCGACGGCTTCCAGATTCACCCAGCCTTAAATGGGTACCGGATTTTTTTCTGGGAAAGTAAAGCAGCACGGGCGTAATACCGACCACATTACCCCAAAAATCATGTGCTGAAGGTCTGTAAAATATAGGGTCACTAACACCATATTTCCCTATACGCCACTTGGCATGACAAGGGTACTTCACTTTTACTTATTTTATCTTATTGATTGTTCTAGAATCTACAATCCAAGTTTGACATTAATAGCACACAACTAGGATGAAGATTGTGTTGGAGAGTACTTCTTTTGATTCCAAGACTCAATAATCAAACTATCTAATAATAACAACAAAAATAATAACAATAATAATAAACAGTTTACTGAGAGCATTAGTAGTCCCCAGACGACCCTGGAATTCCAAATTGGTGTGTTGATTGTAAATCAGATACAGATGACTCCCCATGACATCTGACTTACAGTCAGCACCCCAATTCGGAGCTTCTGGGTTGATTTTCAGCTAAGTCTTGCATTGCATTATTTAATTTTTTAAGTCTAATAATTTTTTAATTTCTTATAATGTAGAACATTTCCATTTTGTTTTGTCATTTCATTTAACTTTTCATCCCATTATTATTTCTCCTTGATCTACTAGTTCTGCTCCTTCTAGAACAGGTAGTAGAGTTTATCTTCATTCCATTGTCCATTTATGTTGTTCTCATTAACTGAAGAAGGCCACATATAGACCAAAACATGATTTTGTTTTGTTCCTCTTTTGTAAAGCTTACACAATACTTTGAAGGCATGTACGTTACACCCCACCACTGGCTCCTTGCTACCAGCTTTACCACAGCCCTGCATTTATTTGCCTGTTCCCCTTTGAGGTATCACACTGGCTTAACAATAAAGTGAACTGGGGTTCAATTGAAGGGAGTTCAGCCAAAGCTTGACACTCTTCAGTCTACCCAGATGAAAAAATAGGTCCTGACTTAATGTGTAGGAGAAGTTAAATAAGTAAGGAACAGCACTGGTCGTCTAAACTACAAGAGCTGTGGCCTGGTATTTCATCTTCCTTTCAACTCCCTGAGGAACTACTTAGGTCTCCAACACTTTCTAAGCCAACCTATCTGACACCATTCTCTTAAGATCACTCCAAGTCTAACCAATTCTCTCTCATCTCTACTTCCACCTGTCTTCTCCAAGCTTATTTTGGCCAACCCCTTTATCTTCTCTCTGGGGATTCCAAAATAGGGCTTCTTGTGTAATACTCATAATTGACTTCCTAACAGTGTGTCTTATCCCTGTGTCTACTTGTATTTGTATGGTACATCCCCATAGCTCTAAGTTATTAGTTTTGTCCTGCCAATTCCATCTCTTTATTCTGTGCAAACATCCATTAACGAAAGTGTGGCCTGGTAAAGTGAAATTTAATACTTTACACCCCTATGACATTCTTCTACCTTTTAGCTCCCAGTGGAGCATAGGTCTTCAACAAACACTTTCCAAGTCGTTCTGTTTTTTGCAATTCTTTTAAGATCATTCCATGTCTTCCCCATTATCTTCATCTCTGCTTCGATCTGTCTTCTCCAAGAATTCCTTGGTCTTCCTCTTTGTCTTTTCCCCTGGGGATTCCAAAAAAGGGCCTGTTGTGTAATACTCTCAGTTGGCTTCCGTAGTGTGTGTCCTATCCATCGCCATCGTCTTCGCTGTATCTCTTTATCCACTGGTATTTGACCGGTACATTTCCATAATTCCACGTTTGTGACTTTGTCCTGCCATTTCCATCCCTTTATTCTGCGCAAGCATCCATTAATGAAAGTCTGTACCTTCGTGATTGTCAATTTTGTTATTCTCCATGTTTCACAGCCATATAATAGGACCGACTTAACATTTGAGTTGAAAATTTTATTTTTGTATTTAACCTAATTTCTTTGGATTTCCATATGTTTCCCAGTGCAATGAAAGCTCCTCTTGCTTTTGATATCCTTATTTTTGTATCATTTTCTGTTCCTCCCTCTTTATCTATATTACTGCCCAGATATATATAAGATTGTACGTCTAGTAGAGGTATTTCTCCTAGTTTTATTTGGTTATTGCCAACTGTATTAATTCTCATAATGTTGGTCTTATCTCTATTAATCTTTAGTCCTAGCTGTTGTGATCTCTCATCTAATATACTCATTTTATCCTGCATCTGTTGATGGCTGTGTGATAGGAGAGCTATGTCATCAGCAAAGTCTAAATCATCAAGTTGTTTGGTCATGACCACTGGATCCCATTTCTGTTGTTTTGAGTTATTTTCATAATCCAATCTATGGCCAGTAGAAAGAGAAATGGAGACAGAAGGCATCCTTGCCTTACTCCTGTTCTTATTTCAAATGCTTCTGTAAGCTGTCCTTCATGCACCACACTACATTTTGTTCCTTCATACATTTTTTTTATCAGGTTAATAAACTTTATGGGGATTGCGTAATGACTCAGCAACTTCCAAAGCATTCTTCTGTCTAAACTATCAAATGCCTTTTCGTTATCTATGAATCCAATATAAAGTGGGGATTTTAGTTCTAAACTTTGTTCAACGATTATACGTAGAGTAGTTATTTGATCAGCACATGATCTGTTCTTCCTAAAACCTGCTTGTTCATCTCTCAAGTGTTTCTCTATAGCCTCTTTTAGTCTCTCCAGAATGATTCTGCCTAATATTTTTCCTGGCACTGATAGTAGCATAATTCCCCTATAATTTGTGCACTCTTGTAAACTTCCTTTCTTTGGTAGTTTGATCATAAAACCTTCTCTCCAGTCTTTAGGTATTTCTTCCCTCTCTCAAATTTTATCCAATAGATCATGTAACATCATGGTAGAGGTGTTAATATCTGCTTTGATGGCTTCCGAAGGAATTTCGTCTGGTCCTGTGGCTTTACCATCTTTTAATAGTTTGATGGCTTTCATTATTTCTTCTTTGCTTGGTTTTCCGCAGTTAACGTGTAACTCTTCTTCTGCTGGTAGTATATCTGGAGGATTATTTGAGCCGGGTCTGTTCAAAAGTTCTTCAAAGTGCTCTTTCCATCTCTCCATTTATTCCCTTATATTACTAAGCAGATTTCCTTTCTTATCTTTGATAAAGGCGTTGATCTGTTTGTATTTTCCACATAATTTCTTTGTGCTGTTGTACAGTTCTTTCATATTCCATTTATTTGCTGCTTCTTCTGCCTCTTTAGCTAGTTCATCTATATATTTCCTCTTATCCCTTTTAATGCATCTTCTTACTTCTTTGTTCACCTCTGTGTAAGCTTCCTGTGTCTTGGCTTTATTACTTCTTGTTTTGCTTTTATTTATGTCTGCTTTCTTGTTCTTTCTTTCTTTAATTTTATCCAGGGTCTCTGCTGTCATCCATGCCTTATTCTGGCGTTCTCTTTTCCCCAGTGTTTCTTCGCATGTCTCTTTCCATATATTTTTTACCTGTTTCCAATGATCTTCTATATTTATTGTATTTTCTAGTTGTTGGAGGACTTGGTATTTGTTTGATATTGTGACTGCGAATTTATCTTTAATTCCTTGTTCTTTAAGAAACCCTACATTGAAATACTTTCTACCCTTATTCGTTGTAGTATACCTTTTTAATTTAATTTTAAGTTTGACTAACAGAAGATGATGATCAGAAGCTATATCTGCCCCTCTATATACTTTTACATCCTGTAAGGATGACTTAAACTTATTATTAATACATATGTGATCAATTTGATTTTACGTTCTATGATCTGGTGACACCCATGTACCTTTGTGTATTCTTTTATGTTGGAATATTGTTCCTCCTAGGCTCATTTGATTAAGGGTGCAGAAATTCACAAATATCTCTCCATTCTCGTTTATATCTCCAAGTCCATGTTTTCCCATAATCCCTTCGAAGCCTCTGTTGTCTGATCCTACCTTAGCATTTAGGTCTCCCATCAAGATTATAATATCCTTGGCTCGTCTTGCATCCATCTGACATTGTAGCTGTTTATAAAAATCATCTTTAACTGAGTCATCTTTATCGTTGGTTGGTGCATAGCATTGTATAATGTGTAATTTTATTTTGTTTTTGGTCCCCTATGACATTAAAACATATTAATTGTGTAATACCTTCAACCTTTAAGGGAGCCGCGATAGCTCAGTGGTTAGTGAACTGGACTACAAAGGACAAGGGGTAGGGTTCGATCCCAATTGATGGCTTCCGGGTTCACCCAGCCTTAAATGGGTACCAGATTTTTATCTGGGAAAGTAAAGCAGCTCGGGCGTAATACTGACCACATTACCCCAAAATTCATGTGCTGAAGGTCTGTAAAATATAGGGTCACTAACACCATATTTCCCTATACACCACTTGGCGTGACGGGGGTACTTTACTTTTATTTTTTTTTACCTTCAACCTTTATCTATTACAGCATTAGTTAAGTCTTCCGGTCTCAGTAAATAGCTGAAAATCCCTCCCAAAAAAATAATGAGATCACTTCTATTATATTTTTTTGACCTAATTCTGATACATCATCAACTGCAATAACTTATTTAAAGTGATGTTTTCTAAAGCAGTTATTACATCTTCTTCTTCTTCCCATAATCATGGTATCATTGGAGTCCCAAAATCCTGAGTGCAATTGGGGCACTACTGACTGACTTCATCAGTATGTTCTATTTCTCTTTATTTTCAGTCATTTTTTGGACTCTGCAAAGTAAGGCATGTCCATTCTTTGTTTGCTAGGCCAACCAATCCAGATACAAGGCCAAACCATTTCATTTTGGGCATCTTCACATTAGTTGAAAGATCATCATGTCCCTAATTGCTTGCTTGTAAAAATTTGTTGAAGCAAAAGATGCACAAAATCTTATAATAACATTTAATCTCCACAGCTTGTATTTTCTTCTGTAGCTCTGATGTAAGGGTCCTTGCTTCACAAGCGTTTAGGAAAACTGATATAACAAGGGTGTGCATTAGCTTGATTTTATAGCCAAGATATAGACATGTTCAGAGTACAATGATAATGACCCGCTATAGCTTGTTTCATAAGTCTTGCCCAACTTTAAAAATCAATATCTTTTAAACCGCTTTTTTGTATTTTTTTCAAAATTTGCATGTAAAGTTATAATGATTAGAACCCAACAGGGAATTAATTTCATTAAAAACAAACATTTGGTTATTATTATTGCTTATTTGATTTATATAAATTTATAAGGACCCATTGATGTAGTCAAAACTTAGTGTTTACAGTATTTAAGTTAAAAATAGCGATTACAAATCTATACACGCTGAAATTTACGATTTTTCACGCTTTCCAAGCACGTGAGTTGTCTGACACAAATAGACACTTGTAGTCAACACGAGACATTGTGTGTTCCATTTCCGTTAATTCAGCGGCGTAACGTGGAACAATAACATTTATCATGAGTCTTACAATGAAATTCTGCAGTTTACAAAACATCGCAATAAAAATGTATGACTATTTTTGCAAAGAGGCTAAACGAGGAAGATTATTTCATTCTTTAGAAAACCCTGAGAATAGGACAAGACACATTTTGGATTTATCTAAACGGTCATTTAATCGCTGGATTCAAGCACGTGACCGTCAATGTTCCAAATATACAAAATCACAAGGAAGAGCAAAAATGTTGGATAATTTCGACAGTGAACTTATTAGAAGTGAAATTCGCAAAATGTTGGGTATGAAGGAAACTGTTACAATAAGAAAATTAAAAGTATCGCTGAAAAAGAACAACAGTATTGAAATATCAAAGTCTACATTATGGAAGAATGTGAGAGCTGCAGGCTTTACATTCAGAAAGTATCCCAATGGACGAAACATCATCTGTGAGAAGCCACATATAGTAGTCATGAGAAGCAAGTACTTACGTGAAGTAAAAGAGGTGCGCAAGCAAGGTTATGATATTGTGTACTTGGATGAAACATGGATCAATGCTCACCACACTAACCAAAGGGAATGGCAGTCATCAGATGGAAAGATTAAGAGATTAATACCTAGCAGCAAAGGACAGCGCTTGATAATTGCTCATGCAGGTAGTCGACAACATGGACTAATACAGAATGCAGAGCTCATTTTTCTTTCAAAATCCATAGACAATCGGGATTATCACTCTGAGATGAATGGTCACATATTTAGACATTGGATTGAAAATTCTGTTCTCCCAGCACTAGATCGACCATCTTGCCTAATAATGGACAATGCAGCGTACCACAACATTGTTGCACTTGAAGATAAAGTCCCGACGTCATCCAGTACAAAAGATGCTATTAAGATATGGCTCACAAAGGAGCACATACAATTTAATAACATGTACTTAAAACCTGAATTACTATCTCTAGTAAAGCAAAAACAGAGGACAAAGATTTTTTCAAATAGATAAGATTATCCAAGAGCACGGTCATATAAGTTTGAGGCTGCCACCTTACCATGCTCATTTAAATCCAATAGAACTAATCTGGGCAAAATTAAAAGGACAAGTGGCAGATGAAAATACAACATTCAAAATATGCGATGTAAAGACTCTTGCTAATCTCGCTTTATTAAATATAGACAAAGATTATTGGTCTAAATGTGAAGACCATGTCTTAAAACAGGAAGAGGAATATTGGAAAAATGATGGTTTGTGGAATGTTCAACCCCAAACAGTTATTAATCTTTTAGACTCGTCTGATTCAGAATGAAAGTATATAGCCCCCACAATGTTGGCCCCTATATTACCTTAAATTATTTCAACAAACGGTCCTTTTCAGGACCACACAACTATGAAAATTGGACATACAGGTATACCTTGATATTATTATCGTCCGTGCTCGAACTGAGCAGACAATAATTCTCCTGGTGTTTTGTTTTATCCAGTTATTTCCCCATTACGGCCACGCCTTTACCTAGTGAAAATTAATCGTAGACCAGCAACTACGGTAATTTCTATTCTTTAGGGCTTCACAATTTACAATTTTGACAAACATCAAAGAAATATCGCCGCTTTAAGAAAACTGCAGCTGCAAGATATTTGTTAAATATACATTTAAAGGGTCTTTTGCATTCTAATAACATTTGGAAAATTTCAAAAATATTTAACAAACGGTTAGAGAGTAATAGCGTTTTGAAGTTGGGCATATGTTTTGAAACGAGCTATAATAACTCAATAACTCAATGCAGCCAAGATTGCTGGCCATCTTTCCAAATAGGTTTTAGCTGTGCAAGGACTGTCCATTCTTTGACTCTGACTGAAAGCAATTAATTACCATTTACATAACACAATATATTAAGATCTTTGCTTATAGTCAAAGTTACCTCTACAGAAAGCAGTTTTATTAGACTAATGAATCTTCCCTTATGTCAAATTTTCCTTCACTCAGGAACGCCAAACGCAGCCTCCATCTGCATCGACTATTTTACTTCATTTTGTCCTAAACAATTTACAGAGTTCTCAATTTAAAGATATGTACTTGATGCCCCCTTGCGAAGGAGTAGAATATCTCTACCGCATCAATCTTTATGTGTTGTATGAGTACATTTTTCCTTCCAATTATTTTTAAGATGATGTTGATGAAAGGTATGGATGAGGGTTGTAGGTGAAAGGTTTGACACATGGTGTGGATGAAAGGTTTGATGAGGGTGTGGATGAAAGATGTGGATTGGGTGTGGATTAAAGGTATAGATTGGGGTGTGGATTAAAGGTATGGATTGGGGTGTGGATTAAAGGTATGGATTGGGGTGTGGATTAAAGGTATGGATTGGGGTGTGGATTAAAGGTATGGATTGGGGTGTGGATTAAAGGTATGGATGAGGGGTATGCATTAAAGGTTTAGATTGGGGTGTGGATTAAAGGTATGGATTGGGGTGTGGATTAAAGGTATGGAGTGGGGTGTGGATTAAAGGTATGGATGAACGGTGTGGATCAGATTTTTGGATGAAAGGTAAAACTATAAAATGTGGATGAGACTGCTAAAAGAAAAGGTATCTTGTGTTATGTATGATAGGATCATGAGATATCACAACAGCTGGGATTGAAAATAAATAAAGATAAGACCAAAATTATGAGAATTAATGCAGTTGGCAATAACCAAATAATAATAGGAGAAATACCACTACTAGACGTACAATCTTACATATATCTGGGTAGTAATATAGACAAAGAAGGAGGATCAGAGAATGATACCAAAATAAGGATTTCAAAAGCAAGAGGAGCATTTGTTGCACTGGGAAACATATGGAAGTCCAAAGAAATTAGATTAAATACAAAAATTAAAATTTTTAACTCCAATGTTAATTAAGTCAGTATTATCATATGGCTGTGAAACATGGAGAACAACAAAAATGACGATCATGAAGATACAGACCTTCATTAATGGATGCTTACACAGGATAAAAGGATGGAAATGGCAGGACAAAATCACTAACATAGAATTATGGAAATGTGCCAGTCAGAACCTGTAGATAAAGAGATACAGTGAAGACGATGGTACTTGGATCATAAGTGTATATGAAAGATACACTTCCAGAAAAATGTGGACCCACGTCCACCACGTCTTTAGAGAATGCAGTTACTAATATTGTTTTTGCTTGTTCTGAATGTCTCTGGTATGTTTCTGCTTGTTAAAATGTCTCTAGTGTGTTTTTTTTTCAATTTATTCGGGTGAACTAAAGTAAGGAAGAGACAACAGATGTTCTCTTTTCAGTAATGCCATTTGAAATTGTTATCTATGCAGCCAACTATGGCTTGCAAGGTGTCCAATGTTTCTAACTTCATAACGAGTGCTCGGATTTTTATGACCTTAAAACATATTAAACAATGACCTTATAATCATCGAAATATGATTTTATATCATCATCATCATGTGCCATACCGGTTGGCATAGACGATCATGTCCCTCCACAATCTTCTATCCACAGTGCATCTTATCAGTTCTATTGTCGACTGTTTTCTATACCATGACACCAAGCTATCCAGCATTTTCTCTCTTTGTCGTCTGCGATCTCTCTTTCCTTTTATTTTGCCAGTTGTAACCAAGTATTCCAACTTTCCTCTTCTCATGATGTCCCCGAAAAATGTTGATTGTTTCTTTCTGGTGTTTTTTATGAGCTCCCTTTTTGCGTTGGCCTCTTTGAGAACTTCCTCATTGGTCTTTTTAGCTGTCCAGGGAACTTTCAACATGTTTTTATATATCAACCTAAAAATGTAAAATATTACCTAAAAATTAAAACTAGATGGAAATATGACAAAATGTAATTACTATTTTGCTATTTTAAATGATGTTATTCTATCCGCTAAGGTATTTACATCCTTTGCGTCGAGCTCTGCTTTCATGTCTTTGCCTTTGTTGACAAGTAATTTATGAGACAGCGCATCTCTCTGACTTTAACTTTTTAAAAAATTTTTGGACACGTATATTCTCCCTCAGTGTCTGCAATTACTTTCACACCAAAGGAGTGTCTGCCTGTGTTGTCTCCACTTCAAACAGTGATGTTACTTGCGATAGGATTCCTTTTAGAATTCTCACGTCACAAACTGTCTTAACAGTACTGTCACTTTTATGCGCTGCTGCTCGGTGTAGTGTTGTGGCCAAAAGTCTCTTTTATATTTGAACTTCAAACGTTTATTCTGATATACGGTAAACAAACTAAAGGTGGTATTTAATTTTCCAAGCAAATATTTATTTTTAATTGCGTTGTCTGAGTTATAGACGCCTTGTATTTATCCAGGCCAAATTTTTTCCCACTTAATAAAGGCTCGACGCAAAGGATCAAATACAAATCAAACAAGACAAATGCGATTTTATTGGGCCATGTTAAACACACATCAGCCTACTAAAAGTAATCTTGGAGGGGAAAATACAACGTAAAAGAGGCAGAGGCAGACCAAGACTAACATGGACGAATAACATCAAAAGATGAACAAGTCGGCCTATGACAACCTGCACCATCAAAGCATGAGATAGAGCAGAATGGCGCTCCAAGGATCATCTAAATGAAAGTTTCAATGAACCTAAAAGGATGACAAATATGACCAAACAAAACCAAAAAATATGCATTTATGCCCCTAATTTTATCAAAATAATATAACCTAAACCTAAATTATGGTTGAAAAATGCATTCATGTGACCCATAAAAACAGCGTCAGTGTTCAGAAAAGCATGAAATGTGTTGAAATTAACTTGCATTTAAAAAATACATGACAGGAAAAAATATGACATGTCATAAAAACCTGAACCCTAGTCATAACCGAAAATGCAAATGACTGCAGAGACAGCGTAGCCGCTCAACTCTTTCTGCTGCTTTGTTTTAAATGTGTGGGTTTGTTTGTTTTTTTCAAGGAAACTGGAGCGAGGAAGTAACAATGCGTTCTCTTTTCAATGGAAGTCGTTTGAATCATCGCCTATGTTACGAGTAGGGTATACACGGAGGTCAACCTTGTCAACAGAATTTGCCACCAGTGTCAAACGCTTTTGGGGGATGCTGTGACAAGAGGTGGAGAGGATATGGGGAATTCATGACTGCGGCGAAACTGATTCCATGAACAGAATAGGCTAAAAAGAATAGAATGGAATAGAATAGAATGAGATGTGCTGATGTTGGATGTGTTGGACCGAAAGGCTCAAATATAACAGTTTTACCGCAAAACACAACACAACGCAGACACGTCCACTTAACTTCCTTTTAAGGGCGGATGATGGAGAGGTGTGATCCTTTAGTCATAGGGTGAACGCAAACGAACGAATGGAATGAAAGATCTTGAAAAACACTTAGACTGGCAGACCCAACATGCATACGTTATGCCATCTGCTAACTAAGAAATGGATGAGGATGAAAATGAGAATTGGGACTGGGAGACCCAACATGCATACGTTATGCCATCTGCTAAGAAATGGATGCGGATGAAAATGCGAATTGGGAATGGGAGAATACGGTGTATATTTGAACTCCCAAGAGTAATGATGTCTGATAACTACCAGTATTTAAAGAAAAGCTTTGCTCGACATTATTCCAGCCAAATGCTATTATTATACAAGAATTGCTTACTTCCTCAAATAACAAACAAGTTAAAATATATACTTAGGATGTGTCTTGAAAATACTTTTATGAAAATGGGTTTTTAAACAAATCAATTGTTGGATTTATTTATAGAAAGTAAAGACTACAGAGATATGTTGGCGACATCTTATTTATATCAGTTGATGTTACTGAAAATAGATTCATGTAGACTTAATAGTTGATTATTTTATTATGATACCTCTCTCTCAACCCTGAAACTGTGGTAGAACAGTGATTAGAGGGGCTAGTCTTAGGTCAAGGGGCGGGTTTATTCCTTCAATCGACGGCTTCTTGAGTTACCTCCCTTTAAAAGAGAACAGCAGATTTTTTTAAGGGAAGAAAGACGGTATGAAGTAGTAAGTAAAAGTAAAGAGCCCCGTCACGCCAAGTGGTGTATAGAGAATATAGTGTTAGTGACCGTAATTTTTACAGACCTTCAGCACATCATTTTTGGGGTAATGTGGTCGGTATTACGCCCGTGCCGCTTTACTTTCCCAGAAAAAATTAGGTACTTATTTTAAGGCTGGGTGAACCCAGAACCCGTTGATCAGGATCGAACCCGACCTCTTATCCTTTGTAGTCCAGTTCAATAACCACTGAGTTATCGCGGCTCCCGATATGGCGTAGTGCTGCCCTCATTATCCAAACATGTAACTGGTAAATCTAAAATGTGTGCACTAATACCATATTTCGCAAACACTGCACTTGAGACATATGGAGGTTCGCTCTCTAATGTGTAGCTTTACAGGCAAGTTTTAATGTAACAATTATCTGGATATTCTGTAGGTAAAGTAAATGATGTTCAGTGACATAAATAATGCTGCAGGGGCGTGTCGTATTAAACTTCACCGTACCGGGTCGCAGATTTGTTGGGGTTAGGTCGTCAGTGCACTTCCTCGTTGTTATTGACATTTCTCGGGTCACTGGGTCAGGAAACTATTTTTATTTTTTTGTCAGCTGAGTCGACTAGACAAAGTTAAGCTACGATCAAACGGACTTCACTTTCACATCAAGAAGTCAGCGCATTAGCAGACAATAATAAATCAATATTTATTTGTTGGTGAAACATTTGTGTGGATAAAAAGCATTTTTAAAACATAGAAAACAGCCTGAGATTGAGCACCGCCAACATTGAAAACAATCTCAGATTGCTCACCATCAGCATGGAAAACAATCTGAGATTGATCACCACCAACATTGAAATCTTTCTGAAATTGATCACCACCAACATTTAAAACAGTCTGAGATTGATCACCATCAACATTGAAAACAATCTGAGATTGATCACCACCAACATTGAAAACAATCTGAGATTGACCACCACCAACATTGAAATCATTCTGAAATTGATCACCACCAACATTGAAATCATTCTGAAATTGATCAACACCAACATTGAAATCATTCTGAAATTGATCACCACCAACATTGAAATCATTCTGAAATTGATCACCACCAACATTGAAAACAGTCTGAGATTGATCACCACCAACAATGAAAACAGTCTGAGATTGATCACCACCACCATTGAAAACAGTCTGAGATTGATCACCACCAACATTGAAAACAGTCTGAAATTGATCACCACCAACATTGAAAACAGTCTGAAATTGATCACCACCAACATTGAAAACAGTCTGAAATTTATCACCACCAACATTGAAAACATTATGAAATTGATCACCACCAACATTGAAAACAGTCTGAAATTTATCACCACCAACATTGAAAACAGTCTGAGATTAATCACCACCAACATCAAAAACAGTCTAAGATTGATCACCACCAACATTGAAAACAATCTGAGATTGATCACCACCAACATTGAAAACAATTTTAGATTGATCACCACCAACATAGAAAACAGTCTAAGATTGATCACCACCAACATTGAAAACAGTCTAAGATTGATCACCACCACCAATTAAAACAATATGAGATTGATCACCACCAACATTGAAAACAATCTGAGATTGATCACCACTAACATTGAAATCTTTCTGAAATTGATCACCACCAACATTGAAAACAGTCTGAGATTGATCACCACCAACATTGAAAACAATATGAGATTGATCACCACCAGCATTGAAAACAATATGAGATTGATCACCACCAACATTGAAAACAATCTGAGATTGATCACCACCAACATTGAAATCTTTCTGAAATTGATCACCACCAACATTGAAAACAGTCTGAGATTGATCCCCACCAACATTGAAAACAGTCTGAAATTGATCACCACCAACATTGAAAACAGTCTGAAATTGATCACCACCACCAATGAAAACAATATGAGATTGAACACCACCAACATTGAAAATAGTCTGCGACTGAACATTACCAAAATTTAAAACAGTCTTTGTTATTTGTTATTGGTTATGGAAGGCCTCGGTATCACTGCAAACGAATTAAAATCCATAATCGCTCAACCGCCCGTGCCAGCGTAATCATCCGAATTAATATGTCATCTCCCAAACAAAGAAAGGTAACTGTAGTCCCCATCGTAGCAGTCTCAGCACACGCCAAAAGACATAAGGCGAAACCGCGCAGAAAGTGAACACAGCCAACTGTTCCCTGTCATACGATATCATCATTCATCGTAAACAACTGGAATATCGAAACATGATCAAAACGGATGAGACACACAGCTCACGGTGTGCACAGAGCACTTAACTCAGTAGCTCCTGCAACAAGCCGTACTTGGAATATGAGGAAACTGCAACAAGGAACACTTTTTCAGACATAGCCTTCAATGGTTCCTGCCGCCTATCCACCTTATACCGGAAGTTCACGTCCTCCCGAAAATTATGATCGTCATATTGAGAACAAAAAATGTATAGCGCTTGATGATGTTAGGACATCTTCCTTGACTCCAACCGAACATATAAACACACAGTCGTCGAATTATCCCCGTCACACATCAAACAACGGACCCTACGGTTAGGACCGACTTAACATATGAGTTGGCAATTTTTATTTTTGTATTTAACCTAATTTCTTTTGATTTCCATTTGTTTCCCAGTGCAATGATAACCTCTTGCTTTTGATATCCTTATTTTGGTATCATTTTCTGTTCCTCCCTCTTTATCTATATTACTGCCCAGATATATGTAAGATTGTACGTCTAGTAGAGGTATTTCTCCTAGTTTTATTTGGTTATTTCCAACTGTATTAATTCTCATAATGTTGGTCTTATCTCTATTAATCTTCAGTCCTAAATGTTGTGATCTCTCATCAAGTTTGCTCATTTTATCCTGCATCTATTGATGGCTGTGTGATAGGAGAGTTATGTCATCAGCAAAGTCTAATTCATCAAGTTGTTTGGTCAGTGACCACTATTATCAATATTTGTGGTTAACAATTGAATATTGCATCCCCCAAAACTCTCAAATTTGTCAGTCTTTTTTGTTACGAGCATTTACTAAAATATCATTCACGCATAAATATTGACTTTAGCTACAAATGTTAACTTTTGTATGCAGTGTCAGAAACTGAAATCACTCCCATTAAATTTCAACTTTAAGAGGACTTCCTGTCAATATGGCAGATAGGCGGCAGGAACCGCTAAAGGCTGTTTCTGAAAAGTGTTCCTTGTTGCAGTTTCCTCATATTCCAAGTCCGGCTTGCTGCCGGAGCTACTCAGTTGTAGCGAAGCTGTAACAATTGTCAGTTGTAATCAAATACATGGGCGCAATAATAACAACAGACGAAAAAAGCAACACAGAGATTTTTTTTTTTAAGCAGGATAACACAGGCCATAGTAGCATATAAGAAAATGAGGGAAAAAATATTTTGCAACAATTTTATGTCAATAGAAGTGAGACAGATAGTTCATCGGTAGATAGAGGCAATTCTGACCTATGGAAGCGAACCATAGACAGTAGACAAAGAAACAAATAGGCGTTTAGAAGCCACATAGATGGAATTCTTCAGAAGAATATTGGGAGTTCCCAGGACAGCTAAAAAGACCAACGAGGATATTCTCAAAGAAGTCAACACGAAAAGAGAGCTTCTAAAAATAAAAAAATATTTGCCATTTTTCGAACGCCTTACGAGAAGAGGAAAGTTGGAATATTTCGTTACAACTGATGAAATACAGGGAAAGAAAGATCGCGGACGATAAAGAGAAAAGATACTAGATAGCTTGGTGTCATGGCACGGTAAACTGTCCAACAACAGAATTACTATAATGCAGTGCGGTCAGAGAATTCTGTAGGCACATAATGGTCTACGCTAACCACTACAGCCCATGTTGATGAACCAAGTATTTCCGCTTTCCTTTTCTCACGATGTGATCGCAAATGTGTATGTTCCTTGATTATATAAATGTATTATATTTCAATTTATTCATCTTCTTACCGTTCACCCGTTAAATGGACATGGATTCGTTGTGTCGTTTACTTTACGGCAGGGCCGCGATATCACCGCCTTTCGGCTAGACACATCCACCTTCGGCATAGGTACATTTGTTTATCAATTTTTGCCCGGCACGCCAACGGCCAGAATATAAAACAACAGAAATGGAATCCAGTGGTCACTGACCAAGCAACTTGATGATTTAGACTTTGCTGATGACATAGCTCTCCTACAAACACAGCCACCAACAGATGCAAGATAAAATGAGCATACTTGAGGAAAGATCACAACAGTTAGGACTGAAAATTAATAGACATAAGACCAAAATTATGAGAATTAATGCAGTTGGCAAAAACTAAACAAAATTAAGAGAAATACCTCTACTAGACGTACAAACTTACATATATCTGGGTAGTAATATAAATAAAGAGGGAGGAACAGAAAATGATACCAAAATAAGGATATCAAAAGCAAGAGGAGCTTTTGTTGAACTGGGAAACATATGGAAGTCCAAAGAAATTAGGTTAAATACAAAAATAAAAATGTTCAACTCCAATGTTAAGTCCGTCCTATTATATGGCTGTGAAACATGGAGAACAACAAAATTGACAATCATGAAGATACAGACTTTCATTAATGGATGCTTACGCAAAATAAAAGGATGGACATGGCAGGACAAAATCACTAACATAGAAGTATGGAAATGTACCAGTCAAATACCAGTGGATAAAGAGATACAGCGAAGACGATGGCGCTGGATAGGACACACAGTGCGGAATCCAAATGAGAGTATTACACAACAGGCCCGTTTTTGGAATCCCCAGGGGAAAAGACAAAGAGGAAGAGGGCTAGACATCGGATCTCACTACCTTAACACCAGGGAAAGAGAAAGCAAAAAAAAAAAACTTGGAAATGGAAAGCCAAAAAGAAACCTCAGATTTGAAGTTAAAAAATGCCAAATGTTTTAGAATCTGGTACCTTCCTGTAGAGATACCGACGTCCCATCTCCAGACCACTCAGTCCCCCTAGTAAAGTTGGAAAGCAAACTATTTGTTTCAGTTACAACATATACATATATAGTAATTTATTTATTATTGCGTTCGCCAGGTTTTTTTTTTTTTTTTTTTTTTTTTACTTCTGACGAAGTCCCTGGAGACAATGAACTGAATTTTGCGTGCTAATCAGTTTTCCCTGGCAGCCGTGTGCACAGGGGTCCCTCTCTGCCAAAGGAGGTACTCATATTTTATTTTCCATCGTTGAGTAATTGACAATTCAAGCCAGGCCTCTTTGTTGAAACCAGTTTACCGCAGGGAGAAATCATAAATAAAAATCCCATCCGGTGCATATGTATGATATATATATATATACACACACACACACACATAATATATATATAATTATCTCTTTACGGCATTTTCACATGACTGCGGTCTACGAAGGGAACATTATGGATCAAAGAATAGAAGCCTCTTGTCCAATGCAGTGGCCGCGAGGTGTTCAGGTCTGAGTTTTTATTTCACCCCCTAAAGAAAAAATCTTTTGACCCCGCAGAGATTCGAACCCGCGTTCTCCTGGTTTGGAACCCAACAAGGTATCGATTATGTATATCTTCAATAATAAATAAAAGAATAGGTATGGCAAAAAGTAATTTCAATGCCATGAAAATATACTAACATCAAAACAAATAACAATAGGGCTAAAACAAAGAATAGCAAAATGTTACATCTTCTCAATATTCCTGTATGGTGCAGAAACATGGACATTAGACCAGAAAACAGAACAGAAAATGGAGGCCTTTGAAATGTGGATTTACAGAAGAATAGGTAGAATTGGATGGAAAGAAAAGAAAACAAACGAGAAAGTTTTAGGACGACTAAGGGTGAAAAAATAACTACTAAACACAATTAGAGCAAGACAAATGACATTTTTTGATCATGTTAAAATACACAACAGTCTAATAAAAGTAATATTAGAGGGGAAAATACGAGGTAAAAGAGGCAGAGGCAGACCAAGACTAACATGGACGAGTAACATCAAAAGATGGACAAGTCAGCCTATGACAATCTGCACCATCAAAGCAAGAGACAGTGGATTGGCGCTCCATGGTAGCCAACCTTCGATGCGGAGAAGGCACCCAATGATGATGATGATGATATCTTCAATGGAACATAACTATGTTTGTTAAAAAAAAAACAAGCAGTTAATAACAAGCTAACACGGAGGTGAGCTGGTAAGGGGTAAACTAGTGAGAAATAGTTTGAGAACCGCTGCATTGACTAGGAATGATCCACAAGCCCACTAATCAGCCTCTAGCACTCCCAAAAGGCATGGACAAAACACGCAGTGATTCATCAACTTCGCCGGTAATAATTGGAAGGAGCTTGCATTGGGGCCTTGCGCAGGGGCGATGTCTTGAAGGCCTTCAGTGATTCATCATCATCACTGAGTGCCGTCTCCGCATCGAAGGTTGGCTACCATGGAGCGCCATTCCACTCTGTCTCTTGCTTTGGTGGTGCAGATTGTCGTAGGTTGATTTGTCCATCTTTTGATGTTACTCGTCCATGTTTGTCTGGGTCTGCCTCTGCCTCTTTTACCTTGTATTTTCCCTTCCAATATTACTTTTATTAGGTTGTTATGTATTTTAAAATGCATCAAAAATTTCATTTATCTTGTTCTAATTGTGTTTAGAAGTTCTCTTTTCATTTTTAATTATTTTAAAACTTCATCGTTTGCTTTCTTTTTTTCCCCATTCAATTCTACCTATTCTTCTATATATCCACATTTCAAAGGCTTCAATTTTCTGTTCTGTTTCCTTGTCTAATGTCCATGTTTCTGTACCATACAGCAATATTGAGAAGATGTAACATTTTGCTATTCTTAGTTTTAGCCCTGGTGTTATTTGTTTTGATGTTAGTATGTTCTTCATGGCATTAAAATTACTTTTCGCCATTCCTATTCTTTTGTTTATTTCAGTTGTACATTTTCCATTACTGGTTATAGTATGTCCAAGGTAGTTGTAGTTCTGAACTGTCTCCAGGTCTATTCCTTCAATTTTGATATCCACTTGTGGGTTTTGAGTATTTCCTTTGTTTATGATCATAGTTTTAGTCTATTTAATATTCATATCGAGTTCATATATTTTGCTTGTCATGTTTATTTCATTAAGTAATTGTTGTAGATCTTTAGGATTTTCTGCTAGTAGAACAGTATCATCAGCATATCTTAGGTTATTGATTATCTTTCATCAATGTTTAGGCCTGGCATCTCTGTGATGTTTTTAAAGATTTGCTCAGTGTATAGATTTAACAAGCTTGGTGATAGGATGCATCCCTTTCTTACTCCTCTTTTTATATCAATGGCTGTAGAGTTCTCTTTGTTATATTTTGTTATTGCTGTTTGCTCCCTATACAAATTACATATTAGTCGTATGTCTGTGTCGTCCAGATTTATATCTTTTAGGCAGTCTATAAGTTGATTATGGTGTATTCTATCAAATGCTTTGGTATATGTAGTCTATGAAGCAGGCATATATTGGTTTGTTTACTTCTATGTACTTTTCAATCAATGTCCTCATGCTGAATATGGTTTCTTTTGTCCCACTGTTTTTCCTGAATCCAAATTGCTGCTCATCTAATTCAGTATTAATTGTATTCTGAATTCAGTGATTGGATGATGAAAATTTACAAAGCCGTCTATGACAATATAGTCTTGAGTTTGGAATACAGAACGGACCGAGTAGGAACAACAACCTGCACGAATATGCTAGTTGTGTGCTCAATCAACGAGCTACTGAAACCATCAGTGTGCACGTTCTTTGTTAGTCATCTATTAATAGATTGAGCACCCAAGGTTTATCCAAAGATACTGCGATGTTAATTAACTTTTCTTCTGGGCTTCACCCGATGACTTCTAGAAGAACGGATTGTCCTCTTCGTCATCTGTCTTTATTAGTGGGCGTCTACATTAAGTGGGCGTAGAAGCGTTGTGTTAGTAGAACAGTAAGATTTGCGCATTTCCGCTCAACACATCCGAATTCAACACAGCATTTATTAGTATTGGGTTGCCTTCCCTCTTCAATCCCTATTCGCTTAACCAGACTAGACTGGTTAGTTTGTTTTTAGAGGCACCGCGAAGAGGTGGAGCAGGGTCTGGGTGGTTCTGGAGCACCGATCCTGGCCCAAGCCATCAGCTATCAGTCGCTGACAGCTACCAGCGCTGTTTCTGTCAGACCCCTTGCCCCCCATGTTAATTATGACAACGAGTTGGAGCTGCCCATAGTCCACATAATAGCTGTTCTACTTTCATCCTGTGACTACCATCCTAGTGTTTGCGCCTTCAGACAAATCATCAAAAATAACAATCACGGCATTTGTCCTATCTACGGTTTTACGTGCAGAAGAAATGTAAAAATAGAGAATAAAGGACGAATGTCCAGGGCATCTGTCATATGGTGTTCGGGATAGAGTTTTAATTTCATCACGATTAAAATTGGGAGTGGGGGGGGGTGTCTAGAGGTAAGACATCGGCCTCTGGACGAGAAGTCCTCGCCACAAGCGTGGGAGTTTTCTCTCCGAATCCTTGGCTTGTCCTCTCTGACTAGAGAGATCCGAGGTCTAGTCCTCTCTGACTAGAGGGATCAGAGGTCTAGTCCTTGCTGACTAGAGAGATCCGAGGTCTAGTCCTCTCTGACTAGAGGGATCAGAGGTCTAGTCCTTGCTGACTAGAGAGATCCGAGGTCTAGTCCTCTCTGACTAGAGGGATCCGAGGTCTAGTCCTCGCTGATTAGTGAGATCCGTTGTCTAGTCCTCTCTGACTAGAGGGATCCGAGGTCTAGTCTTCTCTGACTGGTGAGATCCGAGGTCTAGTCCTCTCTGACTAGTGAAATTCGAGGTCTAGTCCTCTCTGACTAGTGAGATTCGAGGTCTAGTCCACTTGGATAACGACGAAAAATAGGAAGTCACGTGTACATTCTGCGCACGTTAAATAACCCTTGAAAGTTATAATTCTAAAAGATATAAGCTCTCAAGAGCTTCGAAGCCCATTACAGTTTTGAGAACAATTTTTGAGTCTATTTACAAATTCCTTCCCAGCATCTGAAATTGGGTACCAACAACTTTTTTTTCTGTGCAAAGTAAGGCGGCTCTGCGTGGTATCGACCAAATCACCCACAAATGTGCCACTAATCATAGAGAAAAAAAATCACATTAACACCATACTCCTCAAACGCCTTTAAGACATGGAGGGAATCCTTTGGGATTATATGCGATATATGGCGGATTTGGAGGGGAAGTAAATCGGAAGAAAAAAAAATCTATTGGACTCAGCGCCAACAAATATCCTTAAAAAGTGTACAGCCATCCAAATAAGGGATGTACAATATAAATCAATTAAACGAGGAGAACGCTGACAACAAAACGAAAGGAATTGGATAAGACAAAACAATCAGCTTTAAAAAAATTAAAATACGAAAAAAAATTGCACACACCGGTAATATCGAGTACTCCAGCGAACCTTATACATTAATTGCATAATTAGAATGGAAAATATCTATTTTTTTTTTTTTTAAAAAAAACATCTTTACTTCATTATTCCACTGCAATAGTCTGCCGGGGGAATATACAAGACAAGAGAATAAAGGTTGCTTATCCAAATATTTCGCCATAGATGTTCGGGTCTGAGTTTTTATTTCACCCCAGAAAAAGATAGCAATGGACCCTACGGTGATTCGAACCCGTGCTCTCTTGGATCGGTACATAGCATGTTATCGTTTCGGCCACCCGTTCTGCCTATGGAGAACATCAAGCTTTGAAAATAAGGTGTTTGCTCTAAGTTTCTAGACACGTTACACAGAGCCAAAGTCACAAATGTAAAAATCATTACCAACAACATAGTAGTAGTATTGTAGCCACAGTCAGTCATAATAGTAGTATAATTTAGAAGTATAGTAACCACAGTCAGTCATAATAGTAGTATAATTTAGAAGTATAGTAACCACAGTCAGTCATAGTAGTAGTATAGTAGCCTCAGTCGGTCATATTAGTAGTATAGTAGCCTCAGTCAGTCATAGAAGTTGTAGAGTAGCATCAATTAGTCATGGTAGTAGTATAGTAGTCACAGTCATGGTACAGTATAGTAACCTCGGTCAGTCATAATAGTAATATAGTAGCCTTAGTCAGTCATAATAGTAGTATAGTAGCTTCAGTAAGTCATAATAGTAGTATACTAGTCTCAGTCAGTCATAATAGTAGTATAGTAGCCACAGTCAGTCATAATAGTAGTCTCAGTCAGTCATAATAATAGTATAGTAGCCACAGTCAGTCATAGTAGTAGTATAGTAGCCTCAGTCAGTCATAGAAGTTGTATAGTAGCTTCAATTAGTCATGGTAGTAGTATAGTAGGCTCAGTCAGTCATACTAGTAGTATAGTAGCCAGGGTCAGTCATAGTAGTAGTATAGTAGCATCAATTAGTCATGTTAGTAGTATAGTAGCTTCAGTCAGTCATAATAGTAGTATAGTGGTCGCAGTCAGTCATGGTACAGCATAGTAGCCTTAGTCAGTCATAATAGTAGTATAGTAGTCTCAGTCAGTCATAGTAGTAGTATAATAGCCTCAGTCAGACATAGTAGTAGAATAGTAGCATCAATTAGTCATAGTAGTAGTATAGTAGTCTCAGTCAGTGGTATAGTAGCATCAATTAGTCATAGTAGTAGTATAGTAATCTCAGTCAGTCATAGTAGTATAGTAACCTCGGTCAGTCATAGTAGTAGTATAGTAGCATCAATTAGTCATAGCAGTAGCATAGTATCATCAATTAGTCTTAGTAGTATAGTAACCTCAGTTAGTCATAGTAGTTGTATAGTAGCCTCCGTTAGTCATAGTAGTTGTATAGTAGCCTCAGTTAGTTATAGTAGTAGTATAATGGCCTCAGTTAGTTATAGTAGTAGTATAGTGGCCTCAGTTAGTTATAGTAGTAGTATAGTAGCCTCAGTTAGTTATAGTAGTAGTATAGTAGCCTCAGTTAGTTATAGTAGTTGTATAGTAGCCTCAGTTAGTTATAGTAGTTGTATAGTAGCCTCAGTTAGTTATAGTAGTTGTATAGTAGCCTCAGTCGGTCATAGAAGTTGTAGAGTAGCATCATTTAGTCTTAGTAGTTGTATAGTAGCCTTCGTTAGTCATAGTAGTTGTATAGTATCCTCAGTCAGTCATATTAGTAGTATAGTAGCCACAGTCAGTCATAATAGTGATATAGTAGCCTCAGTCAGTCACAGTTAACAATGGATTTTGCAGCGCCTCTAGAAATGCTATTTATTTTTTATTTTCTTTCGAAGTATATTCTCTTTTTCAATGAATCTGTCTGCTTCTTGTTTGAGTTGGAGCTTTAGAGTGTTTCCAAAGATTGTGGTCTGCAGCTATTTCTTCCCAGGCTGCAGGGTTTATGTTCAGCGTCTTCATGTCACGTTTACACACATCTACAAATCGAAGTTTTGGGCGCCCCCTAGTTCTTTTCCCATCTGCTAGTTGTCCATACAGTATATCTTTTGGTATGCGGCTATCTTTCACACGGTGTAAATGACCAAGCCAGCGTAACCTACGTTGTTTGAGCAGCGTATAGATGTTTGGAAGACCTGTGCAAGTGAGGACCTTCATATTTGTCACTTTGTTCTTCCAAGTGATACCAAGAATATACGGCGCAGACATCGCATATGGAATGCATTTAGCTTTCTATCCTATTTTTTCATAAGTTATCAATGATTCTGTGCCATACAGAAGGATACTAATGATGCAGGCATTGTAAATTGCAGCCTTTATTTTATTTGTCAGTTTGTTGTTTTACCAAACTCACCTAGAGAGACGGGTGAAGGTGGTAGCAGCTTTACCATCAGTAACATATACCGACAGGCATACGTGTCAAATCTATACGAAACCGGGGGGGATATGTAGCATGTCGCAAGATCTACCGGCCTGGTAACAATCATTGCAGAGTGACAGATGAAAGAGTAGACAAAGGAGAAAATAGAAGACTGGATTTAAGGTAGGGGATGAAGAGAGAATGTGTGTGTTACAGAGAGAGTGAGAGACAGAATAAGAGAACGTGAGAGAGAGAGAAAGAGAGCAAGAAAGAGAGAGATAGAGAACAAACAGGCATTAACTCTGGCTCACAAAAGGGGAGACGAGAAAAACAAAACTTGAATAACTCATTATGATGGCGACTCAAAATCTCCCAAAGCATATAAGTGATCAGGCAGTCTGGGCAGTGCAGGAAAAGTAGCTACAGTAAATCTCCTCCTCTCTCAACCTCCGCTCTCCCCACGATCCATGTTTGTGCTGTATCGGTCCGGTAGTTCGAATAATTGATAGTTCGGAAAATTGACCCTGGGATAATTGAAGCCTTACTGCAGTGTCCAGTGTTTTCAATCAGTGTCCCGAAGTGAACATGTGCTCCACTGCTCTAGTTAAAAGTGTGGAAAGGTTAAAAAAGAATCAGGTAGAAAAATCTGATGAACAAACACTTTTATTAAGAGAAAATTAGAGCATCGCAATTATTATCATGTGATATATCGGTTGGCGTAGGCGATCATAATTTTCTATCCACCGTGCATCGCATCAATTCTGTTGCTGACTGTGTTCCATGCTATGTTACCAAACTATCTAGTATCTTTACTCTTCGTCGTCGGCGATTCCCGACGGAATTCCCGACGGAATCCGAAAGGATTTCCCTGTATTTTGCCAGTTGTAACCAGGTATTCCAACTTTCCTCTTCTCATTTGCCTGAAAAATGTCGATTGTATCTTCCTGATGTTTTTTAAGAGCTTTCTTTTTTGTATGGGTCTGTATGAGAATTTCCTTGTTGGTCTTAACTGTAGAGGGATTATATCAACAACTCTCAACATTCTTCTGAGCAATCACATCTATTATTGCCTCTAATCGTCCTTTCATTTGTTTGTCTGCTGTCCATGATTTGCTTCCATAGGTCAGAATTGGCTCTATATAGCACAGACGAACTCTCTTTCTCACCTCTATTGACACAGACTTGTTGAATAAGACGTTTTTCATTTTCTAAAATGCTATTTCGACCTGAGCAATTCTGCTTTTTATTTCTGTGGTGCATCTTCCATCTGATGTTATTGTTATGCTCAAGTATTTGATGCGCTGTACTTGTTTCAGATTTGTCTTGTTTATTTTTAAGTTGTATGATGTGATGATTGCTTCTTCGATATGTTCCATTACTTCTGTTCTCTTACTGCTTAGGCTGAGACTATTTTTCTTACTTTCTTTCACTATTATGCCTATAATTTCTTGTAGTTCATTCTCTGTCTCTGCTATTAAGACTGTGCCATCAGCACATCGCAAATTGTTTATGTTCTGACTGTTGACTTCAACTCTTTTTATGTCTACTATTGATCTCATAATATGTTCGCTGTAAAGTGAGAATAAATCCCGCGAGAGAACACAACCTTGCCTGACTCATTTTTTTTTTTTTTAATATGTTGGAACTGTCCTGTTTGGTTGCCAATTCATATGGCTGCTGTTTGTTGTTAATACATGTTTTTTAAAATGCTTTTTAGATCCGTGCTATTGATGTTTAGTTGCTCCAGCATATTGATTATATCCACATCATCATCATCATCATCATCGAGTGCCGTCTCCGCAACGAACTGGCATGGAACTAGAATAAGACAATAAGAGAAAGAGTAGCAAATACTGCAAATGGTTTGTCTATTGTCCTTTCGAGCCGAAGACGGCACATAGGGCAGAACCACAATCTCAAAAACAGAAACCTTGCATGCCAAAATGGCACATATTGCAGAGATCACTGCTTCCAAAACGTATGGCTCTGTTTCCATAACAATACTTTTTTACAATGACAGCTTGTCATCAAATGGTTTGTACACTTGGGAAAATCGCCTTGTGATTTCGTAGCATACAATGCGGACAAGCACATGTTACTAGCACATAGATAAGTGGTAAGCTACATATGACCTGCCTTAAAGTCGGGTAATAGCAGCGGCAGACTGACAGTGACGTAACCTTGTTTTATTATACCAGGGGCTGGCCTTTCTGTGACTGAATATGCTCTAACAGAAATGGGGAAGAAGTTGAGAATTTTTATTCAGACAGACAAAACCACCGGGGTTCATCCAGCCACTAAAAATGGGTACCTGAGATTTTACTGGGAGGTAAAGGCGGCCTGGCGTGACATCGCCCACATCACCCAAACACGTGCCGTGCTCATGGAACAATATGGTCACTAAAATCATATTGTCCTTACGTATAACAACTCGTGCAGGAAACCTTTATTTACAAAAAAAAAAAATATATATATATATATATAAACGCAACCACACACACACACACACACACACACACACACACACACACACACACACACACACACACACACACACACACACACACACACACACACACACACACACACACACACACACACACACACACACACACACACACACACACACACACACACACACACACACAGACATATATATATGCAGCGCTGACACATGACACCAACAGCATAGGTCTACCTTCAAGTCAGCGCTGACACATGACACGAACAGCATAGGTCTACCTTCAAGTCAGCGCTGACACATGACACAAACAGCACAGGTCTACCTTCAAGTCAGTGCCGACACATGACATCAATAGCATAGGTCTACCTTCAAGTCAGCGTTGACACATGACACCAACACTACAACAGCATAGGTCTAACTTAGAGACAGCGCTCACACATGACACCAACATCACTGGTCTACCTTCGAGTCAGCGCTGACACAATACCATCAACAGCATAGGTCCACCTTCGAGTCAGCGCTGACGCATGACATCAACAGCATAGGTCCACCTTTGAGTCAGCGTTGACACATGACACCAACAGCACAGAGATATCAGGAGTTAAAAAAAAATAGTTATTAAAAAGATGGAAATCTTGGAAAGGTCATGCCGAGACAATAGATTTGTTCACGTGAGGACACAGAACTTGATGAAGAACGAATACGAGTGCCAGCAGAGTGTTCTACGTCCTCAAAGTGGATCAAACTGTACATATAATGCAGAAAACCAAAACTCAATGACCGTGGATGCAGAATTACTGGTCCTTGTTTTTGAGAGTTCTTCTGAGCATGAAGCAGTCATAGGCGCAGATACATTTGTTATACGTCATAGACGGAGCTGAGGGAGTCGCGATAGCTCAGTGGTTAGTGAACTGGACTACAAAGGACGTCGTTTTCGATCCTGATCGACGGCTACCGGGTTCACCTAGCCCTAAATGGGTACCCGATTCTTTCTGAGAAAGTAAAGCGACACGGGCGTAATACTGACCACATTACCCCAAAAATCATGTGCCGAAGATCTGTAAAAATGATAGTCACTAACAGCATATTCCCTATACGCCACTTGGCGTGACGGGGCCCTTTACTCTTTTATAGGCAGAGCTGACGGGCCTTCACAACTTAGATGGTTGGGAGAACTGTCGAGGAGGACAGCAGTATGTTCGTCTTGTCTACATGAAGTTTGACGATCGAGGTTATAGTAGTAAAGGCAACAACATGGTTCCAAACACAGACTTCACTCGCGTATGATTTCTCAGTGATCCAATGCATATGCTCAGGAAGATAGAAACTGGCTTTGTTAGAAGACAGTGTTTGAAGCCTCTGAAGAAGTCATCATGTGAAAATAGATGGAGCTGAATCAGAGTAAGATGAAGTGACTATATCAAATACAAAATAGATGGAGCTGAATCAGAGTAAGATGGAGTGACTATATCAAATACAAAATAGATGGAGCTGAATCAGAGTAAGATGGAGTGACTATATCAAATACAAAATAGATGGAGCTAAATCAGAGTAAGATGAAGTGACTATATCAAATACAAAATAGATGGAGCTAAATCAGAGTAAGATGGAGTGACTATATCAAATACAAAATAGATGGAGCTAAATCAGAGTAAGATGAAGTGACTATATCAAATACAAAATAGATGGAGCTGAATCAGAGTAAGATGAAGTGACTATATCAAATACAAAATAGATGGAGCTAAATCAGAGTAAGATGGAGTGACTATATCAAATACAAAATAGATGGAGCTGAATCAGAGTAAGATGGAGTGACTATATCAAATACAAAATAGATGGAGCTAAATCAGAGTAAGATGGAGTGACTATATCAAATACAAAATAGATGGAGCTAAATCAGAGTAAGATGGAGTGACTATATCAAATACAAAATAGATGGAGCTAAATCAGAGTAAGATGGAGTGACTATATCAAATACAAAATAGATGGAGCTAAATCAGAGTAAGATGGAGTGACTATATCAAATACAAAATAGATGGAGCTAAATCAGAGTAAGATGGAGTGACTATATCAAATACAAAATAGATGGAGCTAAATCAGAGTAAGATGGAGTGACTATATCAAATACAAAATAGATGGAGCTGAATCAGAGTAAGATGGAGTGACTATATCAAATACAAAATAGATGGAGCTAAATCAGAGTAAGATGGAGTGACTATATCAAATACAAAATAGATGGAGCTGAATCAGAGTAAGATGGAGTGACTATATCAAATACAAAATAGATGGAGCTGAATCAGAGTAAGATGGAGTGACTATATCAAATACAAAATAGATGGAGCTGAATCAGAGTAAGATGGAGTGACTATATCAAATACAAAATAGATGGAGCTAAATCAGAGTAAGATGGAGTGACTATATCAAATACAAAATAGATGGAGCTAAATCAGAGTAAGATGGAGTGACTATATCAAATACAAAATAGATGGAGCTGAATCAGAGTAAGATGGAGTGACTATATCAAATACAAAATAGATGGAGCTGAATCAGAGTAAGATGGAGTGACTATATCAAATACAAAATAGATGGAGCTGAATCAGAGTAAGATGGAGTGACTATATCAAATACAAAATAGATGGAGCTGAATCAGAGTAAGATGGAGTGACTATATCAAATACAAAATAGATGGAGCTGAATCAGAGTAAGATGGAGTGACTATATCAAATACAAAATAGATGGAGCTGAATCAGAGTAAGATGGAGTGACTATATCAAATACAAAATAGATGGAGCTAAATCAGAGTAAGATGGAGTGACTATATCAAATACAAAATAGATGGAGCTAAATCAGAGTAAGATGGAGTGACTATATCAAATACAAAATACATGGAGCTGAATCAGAGTAAGATGGAGTGACTATATCAAATACAAAATAGATGGAGCTGAATCAGAGTAAGATGGAGTGACTATATCAAATACAAAATAGATGGAGCTGAATCAGAGTAAGATGGAGTGACTATATCAAATACAAAATAGATGGAGCTAAATCAGAGTAAGATGGAGTGACTATATCAAATACAAAATAGATGGAGCTAAATCAGAGTAAGATGGAGTGACTATATCAAATACAAAATAGATGGAGCTGAATCAGAGTAAGATGGAGTGACTATATCAAATACAAAATAGATGGAGCTGAATCAGAGTAAGATGGAGTGACTATATCAAATACAAAATAGATGGAGCTAAATCAGAGTAAGATGGAGTGACTATATCAAATACAAAATAGATGGAGCTAAATCAGAGTAAGATGGAGTGACTATATCAAATACAAAATAGATGGAGCTGAATCAGAGTAAGATGGAGTGACTATATCAAATACAAAATAGATGGAGCTAAATCAGAGTAAGATGGAGTGACTATGTCAAATACAAAATAGATGGAGCTGAATCAGAGTAAGATGGAGTGACTATATCAAATACAAAATAGATGGAGCTAAATCAGAGTAAGATGGAGTGACTATATCAAATACAAAATAGATGGAGCTAAATCAGAGTAAGATGGAGTGACTATATCAAATACAAAATAGATGGAGCTGAATCAGAGTAAGATGGAGTGACTATATCAAATACAAAATAGATGGAGCTGAATCAGAGTAAGATGGAGTGACTATATCAAATACAAAATAAATGGAGCTGAATCAGAGTAAGATGGAGTGACTATATCAAATACAAAATAGATGGAGCTAAATCAGAGTAAGATGGAGTGACTATATCAAATACAAAATAGATGGAGCTAAATCAGAGTAAGATGGAGTGACTATATCAAATACAAAATAGATGGAGCTAAATCAGAGTAAGATGGAGTGACTATATCAAATACAAAATAGATGGAGCTAAATCAGAGTAAGATGGAGTGACTATATCAAATACAAAATAGATGGAGCTAAATCAGAGTAAGATGGAGTGACTATATCAAATACAAAATAGATGGAGCTGAATCAGAGTAAGATGGAGTGACTATATCAAATACAAAATAGATGGAGCTAAATCAGAGTAAGATGGAGTGACTATATCAAATACAAAACTATTACGCCAGGATTGTTGCGGCTGGCAAAGAAACAAGAACTTATATATATCTCTCTCAACAATTTCAAGAGAGGAAGTAAAAGAGGAAGTGAAGAGGAACTTCATATTCCTAATAAGATTCAGATATAACATAAAAGCAATAACATTTGAACACACTGGTTAGATTTTAAACTCTACAACGTTTATTCAATATTCAACACTTGTTTGGTTTTTCCTTTAAAGAAAGAAAAAGTGTCTCATAAATTGATCGCGTCTTGTAATAATTTGAAACACAATGTTCAGTGTATTAAACCAAAGAAATCATCGTTACGGCATTTTCCCATTTCCTGGGTCTGCCGGGTGACTTGTAGGAGATCAGCGTGCTTGAATGCATTGCTGTTTTGTAATATCCTTCATCCAGACTTGCTGTGGGTTGGTTTGTATACACACATACTTTCATAGTTGCTGGTTTTTTAATACTAGAGTTGATGTAAATTTAAATATCAACTTCAAGCAATATCAACTACACACTGCATTATTCCTGCAGAGAGAGCACTGCCTGTTATTTCCGCAAGAGAGAGCACAGCCCATTATTCCACAAGATAGAGCACAGCCCATTATTCCCACAAGAGAAAGCACAGCCTATTATTCCCGTAAGATAGAGCACAGCCCATTATTCCACAAGAGAGAGCACAGCCCATTATTCTACAAGAGAGAGAGAACAGCCCATTATTCCCGTAAGATAGAGCAAATCCCATTATTCCACAAGATAGAGCACAGCCCATTATTCCCACAAGAGAAAGCACAGCCTATTATTCCCGTAAGATAGAGCACAGCCCATTATTCCACAAGAGAGAGCACAGCCCATTATTCTACAAGAGAGAGAGCACAGCCCATTATTCCACAAGAGAGAGCACAGCCCATTATTCCCGCAAGAGAAAGCACAGCCCATTATTCCACAAGATAGAGCACAGCCCATTATTCCCGTAAGATAAAGCACAGCCCATTATTCCACAAGAGAGAGCACAGCCCATTATTCCCGCAAGAGAAAGCACAGCTTTCAGTATTCCACAAGAGAGAGCACAGCCCATTATTCCCGCAAGAGAAAGCACAGCCCATTATTCCACAAGATAGAGCACAGCCCATTATTCCCGCAAGAGAGAACACAGTCCATTTTTCCCGTAAGATAGAGCACAGCCCATTATTCCCGCAAGAGAGAGCACAGCCCATTATTCCCAAAAGATAGAGCACAGCCCAACTAATTATCTAAAACAGGGGTAACAAAAATCTGGCCAGCGAGTCCCCCTATTTGTCAAATTATAGATTTTGTCCCCTCTCGTTTCAACCTAAAACAAATAATAGTAAACTTGTAAACTGATATACCAATATAATAAAACATGTACAAGGGAAATCTAGTGAGATAACTTCAAGACAGTTTTTAAATGAAGTCTGCTTCTTCTGGCATAAACAGAGTTCTTATTCTTGTTTTTTTATTATATTTTTTTTAATCAGGGCAACATTGCCTGCTTGTCGGCTGGTCGCAATGGGAAGGGAGGTACGACAGAACATTTGTACTTATATCTACAGTGTATGTGGCAGTGCGATGGTTGTTCAAGGATAAAACCAAAGTAAAGCTGCCTCAGTTGCGCGGTATAGACGATTTAATATCTTACAAGAGTGCGTGCGTTGACTGGTTTATTACAGGGGTGTGGCCGCACTGCCAGATTTACTGATAAGCTAAATATACCACAGCTTACGGCCACAAAATCCAAGGGGTCTAAAAAAATAGTAAGAATTTGCTTTGCAACTACACTTTTTTCATACAAGCATTATGAGACCTTCTGGTGTTTTATTTTTAAGGGGAGGGGTCTGAAAGATTCATTTAGTATAGGGCCTAGCCAGGTCTTAATATAGCACTCGACGGGGGAAGGTAACGGTTAAGTCTCAACCATACACTCATACACGTGAATAAAAAGCGTGGCATTTTAGTATGAGAGAGACATGTTGAACGTTGTCAAGGTTTGTGGTTAAGCTTACTGAGGTAATCAATTAGAGCCAACCACAAAGAGAGGAAACGAACATACAGCTCAAGATATACATAGACCATATACACAGCCCATTATTCCCGCAGAGAGAGCACAGCCCATATTTGGGAATAATGGGCTGTGCTCTCACTTGCGGGAATAATGGGCTATGCTCTCTCTTGCGGGAATAATGGGCTGTGCTTTCTCTCGCTTGTTGCAGGAGCTACTGAGTTAAGTGCTCTGTGCACACCGTGAGCGGTGTGTCTCATCCGTTTTAATCGTGTTTCGATAGTACAATTGTTCACGATGAATGATGATATCGTATGACAAGGAACAGTTGGCTGTGTTCACTTTCTGCGCGGTTTCTCCTTATGTCTTTTGGCGTGTGCTGAGACTGCTACAATGGGGACTACAGTTACCTTTCTTTGTTTGGGAGATGAGATATTAATTCGGATGATTACACTGGCACGGGCGGTTGAGCAATTATGGATTTTAATTCGTTTGCAGTGATATCGGGGCCTTCCATAAAAAAATAGACCATGTTGAAGTGGAAAACACCAGAGAAACTGAACAACAGCAACAAGTGTCAGTGCTTGAGGCTACCAGAAGAGCAAGAACCACAATTATCTATCAACACCAAGTGAGTTCAGAATAATAAAATAATAATAAGAAACACAGGAAGAAGATTCATCATCATCATTGAGTGCCGTCTCCGCATCAAAGGTTGGCTACTATGGAGCGCCATTCCACTCTGTCCCTTGCTTTGATGGTACAAATTGTCATAGGCTAACTTGTCCATCTTTTGATGTTACTCGTCCATGTTAGTCTTGGTCTGCCTTTGTCTCTTTTACCTCGTATTTTTCCTTCCAATATTACTTTTAGTAGGCTGTTGTGTCTTTAACATGCCCCAAAAATGTCATTTGTCTTGTTCTAAATTGTGCTTAGTAGTTCTCGTTTCCTTTTTAGTCGTTTTAAAACTTCATCGTTTGTTTTCTTTTCTTTCCTATTCTTCTATAAATTCTACCTATTCTTCCATAAATCCACATTTCAAAGGCTTTAAAAATGTGAAGCAGATTATGATGATGATAATGAGAGAATTAGAGCCATATCGTGAGCGTAAAGATCGGCCAACGGGTGTTTGTTACAAATTAACAATTTAAACTTAATTCCGACTTCGTTGCAGGTTATTATGGGTCTCAGATAAATAAAAGCTGCCTACCCATTACGGGATTGATGATTTTAAAAACAAACTACCAACTTTTTGTTATAAACAGCTTTATGTGTACTCTGTTGCTGGTAATTATGAGTGTGGTTTTATCGTAAGTGACCTTTTAACTGTTCACAAAGCAGCCAAGATTTTCCATAAACTTTATAAGTACAGCTACAATAACAACAAACTATGTACACATAATACCAGTCCCAACAACAACAAACCATGTACACATAACCCCAGTCACAACAACAACAAACCATGTACACATAATGCCAGCTACAGCAATAACAAAAAACCCTGTACACATAATGCCAGCTACAACAATAACAACAACAGCAAACCATGTACACATAACGCCAGCCACATCAACAACAAACCATGTACACATAACGCCAACCACAACAACAACAAACCATATACACATAACGCCAGCCACAACAACAACAAACCATGTACACATAATGCCAGTTACAACAATAACAAGAAACCCTGTACACATAATGCCAGCTACAACAATAACAAAAACAGCAAATCATGTACACATAACGCCAGCCACAACAACAAACCATGTACACATAATGCCAGCTACAACAATAACAAGAAACCCTGTACACATAATGCCAGCTACAACAACAACAACCATGTACACATAATGCGAGCTACAACAGCAAGAAACCCTGTACACATAATGCCAGCTACAACAACAAGAAACCCTGTACACATAATGCCAGCTACAACAAGAAACCCTGTACACATAATGCCAGCTACAACAAGAAACCCTGTACACATAATGCCAGCTACAACAAGAAACACTGTGCACATAGTGCCAGCTACAACAAGAAACCCTGTACACATAATGCCAGCTACAACAAGAAACCCTGTACACATAATGCTAGCTACAACAAGAAACCCTGTACACATAATGCCAACTACAACAAGAAACCCTGTACACATAATGCCAACTACAACAAGAAACCCTGTACACGTAATGCCAGCTACAACAACAAGAATCCATGTACACATAATGCCAGCTACAACAACAAGAAACCATGTACACATAATGCCAGCTACAACAACAAGAAACCCTGTACACGTAATGCCAGCTACAACAACAAGAAACCCTGTACACGTAATGCCAGCTACAACAACAAGAATCCCTGTACACATAATTCCAGCTACAACAACAAGAAACCCTGTACACGTAATGCCAGCTACAACAACAAGAATCCCTGTACACATAATGCCAACTACAACAACAAGAAACCCTGTACACATAGTGCCAGCTACAACAACAACAAGTAACCCCGTACACATAATGCCAGCTACAACACCAACCATGTACACATAATGACAGCAACAACAAGAACAATGTACACATAATGCCAGCAACAACAACATCCATGTACACATAATGCCAGCTACAACAACAACCATGTACACATAATTTCAACAACAACAATAACCATGTACACATAATGCCATCAACAACAACCGTGTACACATAATGCCAGCAACAACAATAACCATGTACACATAATGCCAGCAACAACAACAACAACCATGTACACATAATGCCAGTTACAACAACAAGAAACCCTGTTCAAATGATGCCAGCTACAACAACAATAAACCTAGCACACATAACGCCAGTCACTATTGACAACTAAAGGTACTGCTATCTGAAGACAGGCCATCTTGTGATTGAATCAATGGACCACCACGGTCTGGCCACTGTTTCTCTGACAGACGGATCACAGAAAACATTAGAAACACTCCCATATAAAGAATAAGATGTTCCAACTAACTTGTTTAAACTGATGGAGCAGTTACATTGAGACTTAGCAGGCCTTAGTTACAAGGGTCTGTGTTGGTCGCTCTAATTTAATTGTAGAATCACTACTTGTTACACTTGTTTAATGTTCAGTTATGTTGTTTCTTTGTTCGTTTTCATTCACCAGCCTTTGATGAAACCCTTGTAAGCCTTTTTTTAATAGCTTGAGAGCTTTTATTATTTCTTCTTTACTTAGCTTTCCAAAGTTAACTTGCAACTCTTCCTCAGCTGGTAGAGCCTGGAGGGGTATTTGGGCCCGTTCAAGAGTTCTTCAAAGTGCTTTTTCCATCTCTTCATTTGCTCCATTATATTACTAAGCAGATTTCCGTTGTTATCGTTAATATAGGCATGGATCTGTTTATATACTATATTTTTGTGTACTGTTGTACAGTTTTTATATTTACTTTGCTTGCCACCTTCTCTGCTTCTTTCGCTAGCTATTGACGACCATGTCTGGTAGTTAACAGCGCAAAAACGTATCGCGATCATGCCTGCTGTGGAACAGCGCTGCAACCTTAGTCGCCGCTTACGACCATGCCTGGTAGACAACAGCGCTGCAACCTTAATCGCCGCTTACGACCATGCCTGGTAGATAACAACAGCGTTACAACCTTAGTCGCCGCTTACGACCATGTCTGGTAGATAACAGAGCTATAACCTTAGTCGCCGCTTACGACCATGCCTGGTAGGTAACAGCGCTGCAACCCTAGTCGCCGCTTACGACCATACCTTGTAGGCAACAGGGCTACAATTCCTAAATCTCCTTTCGAGCCGCGGCGATGTACGAGATAAACGTATGCTTATTGTATCGATTTTTTATTGTGTTTTCCCCTTGTAGTTGCATTGCCATGGTGAGCCCCTGGGATAGTCATGGTATGAAATGTGATCTTCTGACATGCGCATATGATGTACTCGAGGTTAATGGAACTGACATTTAGAAGGACTCTGTTATAAAGAGAAAAGCTTCACTTAGGAATGACTGGGGACACCATATCAAGACAAACAGAAAAAAAGGATATTCCTTATTGACGGCTTTGTGTGCCTGGGGGACACGAGATTGGCTGATGATGGTTTGATAATGACGAGTTGATTATTATTATTATTATAAACTAACCGAATTAAGATAGAGAGATGAAAAGGAGGCACAATAAAAAAATTCACTTTACAAATGTATTGAAGTAGGTAAACTCCCGCCTTGAATACACAAGGAAGCAACGGATAATATGGTTTGACCATGTGACAAGACAACATAGATATAAATGCAACACAGCGAGCCTTTAACAATCGCTATGAAAGCACAATACACAAAGGTCACAACAAAAAACGATGGATTGTTGAAATATTAAAAACACTAGGAAACATAAGGTCTGGCCTAGCAATAACCATCCGACAGAGAAACGTGAAAGGAGTGATGTGAAAGGAGAAGTGAGAAATGTGAAAGGAGTGATGTGAAAGGAGAAGTGAGAAATGTGAAAGGAGGACAGATATACGTTGAAAGCAATTGGAAGATAACAACAAAGAATGGACAGGCCCCGACTTTGCATAGTCCCCAAGAATTACTGAAGATAGAGACCAAATGAGATAGATGAAATCTGTCAGTGGTGTCGCAACGACGTCCAGGTTGACTAAATCTGTCAGTGGTGTTCCAGCTATCCCCAGTTTTATTGTACGAAAAAAGAAGGAAACATAACAGCAGCAGAGGTCAACAGAGAGAAAAAGACCTTAAAAAAATGTAACTCCCCCTTGACGCTGAAAGGTAAGTGAGGAAAAAAATAAAGACTAAGAATAATAAGATCAACTAAGCGGCAGACTGTATGGAATGTGGTGTTAATTAACTTTTTAAAATGTTGAACAAACATGAAAGCTGCAACAAAACTATGTACGAAATGGTATCTCCATCAAGCTACAAAAATTGTGCTCTTCATTTTCCTAATTATTTTGGTTTCCTAGCAATTTGTTTTATTTTGTTTTGTCCATTAAAAAGGCCTCGTGTATTGTCGACAAGTTGGTCTATTTAGTCTTGTGTTGTCCAAAAAGTTGAAAGATTATATTTTTAGCTATTTTATTTTTAATTTTTTAAAATGTTCGGTTAAGCAACGAGTTAATTATAAAAGAATATCTAGACTGATATATATATGGTCCCACAGCATTTTTGCAAGATAAAACAATTGCAGAATGCTATAAGAAAATTATCCCCGTCATTCTTCTGACTTCAGTAATTCAGTGGGTGCCTTCACATTGAAGGTTCGCTACCACGCAGCGTCATTCGACTCTTTCTCTTGTCTTGGTAGCGTACGTTCTCATATGTTTACCTGTCCATCTTTGATATTATCAGTCCACTTTAGTTTTGGTCTGCTTCTGCCTCGTTTTCCTTGTTCTCTCCCCCTCCAAATCTTTTTTGCCTAGCTCGACATTAATTTTGGAAGACAATTTCATCTCTTGCTTGGTGACACGCCTGTGGTACAACCATGAGGAAAGGTAGACAGTGGAACTGTGGACAAGTCAAACGATGAGAAGAGCGTCAAAACAACCGCAATGGCTGCCATGTAGAGGACTCCGCAAGGAAGGCTGTAGTGAGGTAGACCAAGGATAGACAAAGATGAACAGTGTGGTTAAAACGTGGCCACTCTGTAAAGAATGATCATGGACCGTGTAAAGTGTAGGAACTTTGTTTTGAATTACAAACTGTGACGAGTGTTCTGTTGAACAGTGGCTAGGAAACAGAAAAAGGAAGAAGAAACTACGTACGAAAAAAAGAGAGGAATAAGACGTTGCATAGGAAGAAGTGAAATAAGAGGAAGAAAAAGTTGCACAATGAGAATAAGTGGAATAAGTAGAATAAGTGGGATAAGTGGAATAAGTAGAATAAGTGGGATAAGTAGAATAAGTGGAATAAGTGGGATAAGTGGAATAAGTAGAATAAGTGGAATAAGTGGAATAAGTGGAATAAGTGGAATAAGTAGAATAAGTGGGATAAGTGGAATAAGTGGAATAAGTGGGATAAGTGGAATAAGTAGAATAAGTGGAATAAGTAGAATAAGTGGAATAAGTAGAATAAGTGGAATAAGTGGAATAAGTGGAACAAGTAGAATAAGTGGGATAAGTGGAATAAGTAGAATAAGTAGAATAAGTGGAATAAGTAGAATAAGTGGGATAAGTGGAATAAGTGGAATAAGTAGAATAAGTGGAATAAGTGGAATAAGTAGAATAAGTGGAATAAGTAGAATAAGTGGGATAAGTGGAATAAGTAGAATAAGTGGGATAAGTGGAATAAGTAGAATAAGTGGAATAAGTAGAATAAGTGGAATAAGTAGAATAAGTGGAATAAGTGGAATAAGTGGAATAAGTAGAATAAGTGGGATAAGTGGAATAAGTAGAATAAGTGGGTTAAGTGGAATAAGTAGAATAAGTGGAATAAGTAGAATAAGTGGAATAAGTGGAATAAGTGGAATAAGTGGAATAAGTGGAATAAGTAGAATAAGTGGAATAAGTGGAATAAGTAGAATAAATGGAATAAGTGGAATAAGTAGAATAAGTGGAATAAGTGGAATAAGTGGAATAAGTGGAATAAGTAGAATAAGTGGAATAAGTGGAATAAGTAGAATAAGTGGAATAAGTGGAATAAGTAGAATAAGTGGAATAAGTGGAATAAGTAAATAAGAATACGATGGAGAGGAAAAAATTGCATAATTAAAAGGAGTGGAAGAAGCAATGACCATCATCAAGTGTCGTGCCTGCTTGCGTAGGTGATCATGTCTCTCCACAACTTTTGATCTCGACATTTATTTATCGTTTCTGTTGTTGACCGTTCTGCCTAGCCATTCTCTTAAGCTGTCTGGTATATTTTCTCTTTGCTTTCTCTCAATCTCTTCGTCTCTCAATTTTCCCAGTTGTCACAATATATTCCTGCTTTTCCCTTCTCATTACATGGTCCAAAAATGATGATTGTTTCTTCCTAATATTGGAAATTAGCTCTCTTTTTGGTTTGGTCCCTTTCAGAACGTTTTCATTACTCTTCTTAGCCGTCCATGGTATTCTCAATATTCTTCTGTAAAACCACATTTCTACAGCATCCAGTGATTTTCTTGTCTGTTGTCCATGATTCACATTCTACCATTTTGCATCTCACCTCTGTTGTACATCTACCATCTGAGGTTAACATTCTTCCCAGATATTCGAAATTTGAATTAATTTACATGTTTTAATATTGTTTCACTTGTTTTTGTTGTTTTGTTTTTTGTGTGTGTATTGTGGTGATGTCTTTTTCTTTGTTGTTATCATTACTTTTGTCTTTTTGCTACTAAGGCTGAGTCTTTTATTTTTGCTTTCCTTCACTATAATGTCTAACATTTATTGTAACTCATTTTCACTCTTAGCAATTAAGACTGTATAATCAGCATAACTGAGGTTATTTATATTATGACCTCCAATTATCACTCCAGGCATGTCCCTTATGGATCTTAAAATAATATCATTATGTTTTATTTGTTGAAATTTGCCAGTTGATTTCAATTTCTAATGGCCACTATTTGTTGGCAGTACATGCTCTTTATTATTCTTAGATCACTGCTGTCAACGTTAATGTCTTCTAACCTTGCGATTATTTCTTGGTGCTTTACTTTGTCAAATGCTTTGGTATAATCTATGAAACATAGGTATAGATCTGTCTTCACCTCTTTCTACTAAATTGTTATTGGTTATTGGTTATGGAAGGCCTCGGCATCACTGCAAACGAATTAAAATCCATAATTGCTCAACCGCCCGTGCCAGTGGAATCATCCGAATTACTAAACATCTCCCAAACAAAGAAAGGTAACTGTAGTCCCCATCGTAGCAGTCTCAGCACACGCCAAAAGACATAAGGCGAAACCGCGCAGAAAATGAACACAGCCAACTGTTCTGATCTTTAATGTATTCTGTCCATCGTTCCCTTATGCTTTCTTGTTCAATCAACAGTTCTCCTTCCTTTGATCTTAAACATCCAGTTTTTTATTGCGTTTTTCTTCCTGTTAATTCTTCAATTTGTTTGTATATAGCTTTAGCATCTCTTTTTTTTTAAAATAGCATTTCAATTTCTTTGCATCTCTGCTTTAGCCACGCTTCTTTTGCTTAATTGCATTTTATTACAATTTCTTTACTTAATCTTTTGTACTCATCTTTGTTATCCTTATTTCTTCTTATTGTATCCATTAGCTGTAAAATGTCATCCGTCATCCATTTCTTTGTTGAATTTGTCCTCACTGGTGATATTAACTCTCTTATGTTTGATGCATTTATTGTTTTAGCCTCTCCCTATGTTTATCAATGCTTTGTATCTTCTATATTGCATTGTACCAGTTCTGATTTGTGATGTTATATTTGTCTTGTAGTTTCTTGTCTGATTTCAGTAGATTTAAATTTAACTTGATATTAACTTAGGCTCTTTTTGCTGTTTTTAATTTTACTCTAAGCTTTCCCACAACTGGTGCATGTTTACTATTGTAATCAGCCCCTGGTCTAGTTTTCACACATATCAGACTGTCTAAATCTATTGTTTATCATTATGTAGTCGATTTGAATACCGGCACTCTCTCATGTGCTTTTCTATGTCCACAGACGTCTTGGATGTTGCTTAAACCAGCTATTCCTATCATCATGTTGTGTGTTCTTGCTCAATCAATAGGTTTGTTACCTCTTTCATTTCTCTCTCCTCTCACCAACCACTTCTTCAACTCTTTCCTTTTGTACTTTTGCATTGAAATCCCCTAGAACTATGGTGTTTGCATGTTGCTTTCATTGATGAAGTGCCATATTAAGCTTGTGGCAAAATATATTAACTGTTTTTCTGGACTGTCGACTGTTGGTTCATAAACTTGTATTAGATTAATATCTATTGGCTTTCCATCCAGTTTTACCAAAAAGAACTCTGTAAGATATTGCCCAAAAGCCTTTCACTGTTCTTGCTCTATCTGCATCCAAGATTATACCGACTCCTCTTTGGTGTTCATTACCTCCAGAATAGATGATTTTATGTTCATCAGAATGTATCTTCCCTGATCCAGCGTATCTCATTTCACACAGACCCAATAAATGTAGATCCCTCCTTTTCATTTCCTGTTTGATGTTTTCCAGTTTTCCCTTTTCCACGAGTGTTCTACCATTCAAAGTTCCGTTTCTTATAGTCTGTTTTATCTGTATCTTGCTTGCAGTAGTTTCATGACTATCGAGTAACACATGTAGCACATGGTGTCCCCTAACAAACAAGGGTATCCCATTGGAATCCTCATTAACCTTCTTGTGAATTCTAAATTGGTGCGACCAATAACTATACAAAGAAGTTATTACGGTGGTTTTCTGTTGTTTTACAAGGCAGTGGGGTTGTTTTACTTAGAGTGCCCTCTTTTAGCCTGTTACTCTCCAGTGCATGGGGGCCTCGGTAGCCTAGTTGGGAAAACCACTAGGCTGGGCTACCGACATCTGGACAACCCGTGTTCGACTCCCACTGGATGCAATTTGAGTTGTACTCGTGGTTGGAAAAAAAAAAATACCCCCGCGGTCAACACAGCCGCTGGTAGGAATGGGTACCAGGGTATTACTCTGGGAAGGTGAAGAATACCACATCGCATCGTGAGTTTCGATGCTTAAAGCGACACTAGTAAAACGTCTCCGAACACATCTGTGTAGGCGGCCGAGCACATATGGGTGAAAACTCGCGTACTAAGACGCCGATTCGTTTCACACATTACTGTTACCTTTACTTATATACTGAGTATACCAGCAAGGCAGCTGCAGGTTGTACTGTATACTGCACACAGCAACAGGTTGTTGTTGTTGTTATTGACGGATTGCCACTAGTTGATGCGGGCAGGGTGCCCTTTGACTCATAAGATGTGGCGGATCGTATAGGCTTTCTTGACATTCCCGGCTCTTACTGGAGAAGTTTGAGTTCGTCTATCCCAGGCTATTCTGGGAAACTACTAGTCCAGCCCAGAGGTACTACAATACTGGGTCCTCTATATCAGTAACGGCCACCATTACAGGGAACACGGCGATCCTAGTTTCTGTTAGCCAATCTGTTTTGACGCAGACTGTTACCAGGGGAGACCACGAGGAGGCAGATCTGCTAGGTCTTGGTCAGCTGATGGTGCGCCGACCCTGCTATTGCGACGCAGGTCGCAGGCGTTTCTGCTCCCCCATACAGTAACAGGTAAAAATACCCCACATGACATCAGAAGAAGAGGAAGAAGGAGAATACGAAAAGAGAGGAGGAAGAAGAAGCTGCATTGGAAGAAGTAGAATAAGACATAGATGCGGGAGAAAAAAAATTGCGTAGAAAACAGAAAGAAAGACCACGTTGAATAAGAAAAATACAGAGGAAGAAGAATAATTATAGAAACAAGAACAATAAAAGCACATAATCAACAAATACATCAATCTAAACCAAGATAAATTAATGTTAATTTTTTTTTCTCATAGATCTAATCTGATAAAGGACAACCTCTGTTGTCCAAATACAACAGAATCATTCTTGTCTTTCTGTATCTGTCTGAGTGACGATTGATTGTAATCATTTATTTGATTTGCCCGTCTTATTGTTGAATGAAACAATAACAATTACATTAGTTACTTGACTCGGCCTTTCAAAGTCTTGGGAAAATTGAGAGTTCCGATCAATGCTCTACAGCACAGTTGTTTGTCACCGATACTTTAGTTGATTTCCTAATGTTTGTCTTTCCATATATATATAAATACACAGACTTCTATAATTCATTCAAAGTGTTTAGAAGAAGCTGTCGCTCAAATTGTCACAACTTTTGAGATTAAAATTGGAATATTGTATCCCCTGAAACTCCCAGAATTGCAAATCTTCGATCAATTTATTACGAGTTTTACCTACATATTACATTATCTACTATTACTACATTACCTACTATTATTACATTACCTACTATTATTACATTACCTACTATTATTACATTACCTACTATTATTAAATTACCTACTATTATTACATTAACTACTATTATTACATTACCTACTATTATTACATTATCTACTATTATTACATTAACTACTATTATTACATTACTTACTATTATTACATTATCTACTATTATTACATTAACTACTTGAGGTGCGCATGGCCGTGCGGCTAAAACCATTGTTCCGCTGGCTGAAAAGCTGACGTACTGTGTTCGAAACCGGCGGTAGACAGAAAAGGATTTTTTCTATCGGGGGCGAAATAAAAATCCTGATTCTCACACATCGTGGCGACTACTTTGACCAAGCGGCCTTTATCCCTCTGATTTTATCGTGTGCCCTCCGACATACACTAGCACTGGTAATATGTGTCGTAAAGATAGTTTTTTTTTTTTTTATTTACTACTAAGATAAGATTCACACATAAACATTGACTTTAGCTGCAATTTCTAAGTCTCGTGTCTGGTGTCATCAGTTCAAACTACTTCCGTAAAATATAAAAAAAAAAAAAATAAGAATCAATGGCATGTGCTCAGGACGTCTTAACCCATAAATGCTGTCCCTAAAATGCCATTTTGAGAAGGGACCAGTTGTGTGCAGTGCTCATTTTGATATATGTTATTTCATTAATGCATCGCCTTTTCCCAACTTCCGGTGCTTTGAAATGTCCAAGCTCTCTGAACGATGCTGTCTAATGGTTATCGTGTTACATGTCCATTCATTTGACTTGTTGTTTCGCGATATGATCAAGCACAAAAGTGTGTGCCCCTAATGGTATCTCTATGATATCCTTATATTCTATTGTCTCTTCTTTAGAATTTGTTCAAAGCCTACTCTTTCTTTTATAATATCATTTCTAATTCTGTCTTTTATAGTCACCCCAAGTGCTTTTATCATACATTTCATCTCTGTGGTGTCACGATTTTTTTTATACTTAGTGTTAAAGTGACCATGTTTGGCATTTGGTAGCACAATGTTGGAAAGAAGATACTCTGCAAAATATGTTTCTTGGTGGCAAGAGGTATTGTTTTGTGTTAAAGTATAGTAGATATTTAGGAGCAATAATAACATCAGATGGAAGATGCGCAAAAGAAATAAAAAGCAGAACAGCTCATGCCAAAAAAGGATTTCACAAAATGAAAGACGTCTTATGCATTAGGTCTATGTCAATAGAAGTGAGAAAAAGAGTTCATTGGTGCTATATGGAGCCAATTGTGACATATGGGATTGAATCATGGATAGTAGACAAAAAAACGAAAAGACGATTAGAGGCCACAGAAACGAGGTTTCTCAGAAGAATATTGAGAATTCCCTACATAATTAAAAAGACCAACGAGGAAATTATCAAAAAGCCAAACACAAAAAGGGAGCTCTTAAGAAACATCAGCAAGAAACAATCAACATTTTTGGAGCATATCATGAAAAGAGGAAAGTTGGAATACTTGGTATAATGGCAAAATAGAGCCACACAGGGAAGTTATATACCAAGATAGTTGAAAAAAGATTGAGACCAATTATAGACCCACAACTAAGCGATGCTCAGATGGGCTTCAGGAGGAACAGGGGTTGCACAGATGCCTTATTTATCATAAAACAACTAGCGGAGAAAACAATAGAGCATAATAAAACACTATATATAGATTTGGAGCCGCAATAGCTCAGTGGTTAGTGAACTGGACTACAAAGGAAAAGGGGTAGGGTTCAATCCCAACCGACGGCTTACGGACTCACCCAGCCTTAAATGGGTACCGGATTTTTTCTGGGAAAGTAAAGCAGCACGGGCGTAATACCGACCACATTACCCCAAAAATCATGTGCTGAAGGTCTGTCAAATGACAATCTTCTATTTACAGCTAACGACGTTAATGGGGGCATCACAGCCACCTCGTCCGGTACGGAGCGTCATGTGCTACAGGTGACACCCGATCGTCATCAAGCAACTGTATGCAAGATCAAAAATAAAGAGACACTAGCAATAGGAACTTGGAACATTAGAATCATGAGAAGAGGAAAGTTGGAATACTTGGTTACAACTGGCAAAATAAAAGGAAAGAAGAGAGATCGCGGACGACAAAGAGAGAAAATACTGGATAGCTTGGTGTCATGGCATGGAAAACAGTCAACAACAAAACTGATACGATGCACTGTAGATAGAAGATTGTGGAGGACATGATCGCCTACGCCAACCGGCAGGGTACATGATGATGATGATGAAGGTCTGTAAAATATAGGGTCACTAACACCATATTTCCCTATACGCCACTTGGCGTGACGGTGGTACTTTACTTTTTTACTATATACAGCTTTTATTGACCAAGAAAACGCGTTCGATAGGGTGGACAGGGAACAACTGTGGTCCGCATTGCCCTTGTACGGAGTGGGTCACCACCTATTAGAGATATGCAAGAGCCTCTATGAAAGTAGTCGCACTACAGTAAGATCTTCAGCAGGCTACTCTAAACATTTCACCATTAACTTCGGAGTAAGACAAGGCTGCGTGATTCCCCCTTTACTTTTCATTACATATATGGACAATATATGCAAATTAGCATGCCCAATAAAAGGAAGTATACCAACAAGAATGATAACAAGCGATAACACAAAAGAGAACAAAATACACGTACTAGAAAACAGCAGAAGAGAGGAAAAAATAAATGAAATGCTATTTGCAGACGACCAAGTTCTGATACATGAAACAACTGAGGACCTGCAAGATCATATCAACAGGCTAAACAACACTTGTAAACAATACAACATGAAAATCAACATAAACAAAACCGAAGTAATGGCAATAGCGAGAAAGAAAGAAAAACTAAACATCATAATAGATAATACGACTCTGAGACAAGTAGACAATTTTAAATTGCTGGGTAGCACGTTAACACAAGACAATAACCAAGAGACAGAGATAGATATAAGGTGTAACAAAGCATGCCAAGTTATAGGCCAAGTATCAACACTGTTGAAAAACAAAGCAATAACTACGGAAGCAAAAAGGGCAATATACAAATCAATTGTTCTACCAACTCTGTGCTATCAGTGCCAGAATTGGACGCTGGACTCTAGAACAATAAGAAAGATAACGACCACCGAAATTAAATGTGTCAGAAGAATGACATGAAACAGTTTAAGGGACAGAGTAAGAAACACCGACCTGAGGAAGAAATTCGAAATTGAACCAGCCATCGAATACATAAAGAAACAACAGATAAATTGGTTCGGCCACATAACAAGACAAAAAGAACTAACAATGATTCAAAGAGCCATAAACAAACGCTACGAAAACGCCAGATTAAGAGGAAGACCGAGAAAGAGATGGATAAAGGGAATACTAGAGTTACTAGGAGGGATAACACAAGAAGAGGCCAACAGAAGAGCAAAGAATCGCAGATTGTACCTCCCCTCGACGCCAACGGCAATAGAGGAAGGATAGAAGATAGAAGAAGAAGATGGCAAAATACAAGGAAAGAGAGATCGCGGACGACAAGAAAAGAAGATACTGGTTAGCTTGGTGTCATAGCATGGAAAAAGGTTAAAAACAGAATTAATAAAATGTACTGTGGATAGAGAATTGTGGAAGGATATGACCGCCCACGCTAACCGGTACGACAAATGATGATGATGATTGGGGATAACTGTCACAATATTAGGTTTCTCTGTTACTGTTCTCAGATATTTAAAGTTAGTTATCTCATTAATAACTGGGTGCTCTATAGCTATGTGTAACGTATTTCATCCAGACACAGATTATATGATTAATACATTATACAGAACAATATTGATTCGATAGCAGGAGCTAACGGCCGTCGGTCAGCAGGAACAGCGACCCAAGACTAATCTGGGTCTGACATCACTTCTTGAGCTCATGAGAAATAGACCACTGGCTAATGTGATGACGGCAGTCGTGATCCCTGTAGTGGTGGGGGACTGCTAAATATCAAGAATTGCTTACCCACGGCTACTTGTCACTCATACTTAGTTCATTGACTCGTGTTTCTTCTCAGAAATACAAAACGCAAAGTGTCTTCTATAAATAATGCATAACATTATATTAGAAGAAATGTATACTTTGAATATAAGAAAAAATAAATTGAAATTTGTTTCTTTCAAAAGCGCATTATTACAACTAAAATACCACTCATACACACATTACTGAAGCTTGGAGCTAAACTTTGGTGTGTGTGTTGTCACAGACTGAAATCATTTAACAGAATATATATTTTAAGATTGAGAGGAATGTGTTAAACTCATGCACCAATAATTGCAGCACAATTTGCAAGATAAGCACTAGAATGTTATTATAAAAGTAACGTAAGCTGCTGGACTGGAAAAACAAATTATCTTGTAAGATCATTCCATGTATTCCCCCATCATCTTCATCTCTGCTTCCACCTGTCTTCTCCAAGAATATTTTGGTTTTTCTCTTTGTCTCTTCCCTTGGGGATTCCAAAAAGGGCATGTCATATAATACTCTCAGTTGGCTTCCACAGTGTGTGTCCTATCCAGCGCCATCGTCCTCGCTATGTCAACTTGTCCACTGATATTTTAGGGATTACTTTTCCATAATTCTACGTTTTGTGATTTTGTCCTGCAACTTCCCTCTTTTAAATCTGCGCAAGCATCCATTAATTAAGGTCTGTATCTTTGTGATTGTCATTTGTGTTATTGAGTTATTAGCGGGTCATCTTCATTGCACTCCGGACATGTCCATAGGTGCTAAGATCCCCTCTTCAGCCAGTGTCGCAGTGTTCAGCGACTGACGACTCCAGTTCTGTGTTGGGTTAATTAGTCTCGTTACACGCCCACTAAGTTTCTCGATTCTGGCTGTGCCCATCTTAACTCCCATCTCTTTTATCCGAAGGTGTGACGTGGGCTCATGGTTGTCCAAGTCCTGTGCCCTTCCCACATCTCGGAGGGCATTGACGCCCGATACATTGGTTTATCGTCTTCAACAATAGTGCAGCTAACCAACCTGTCTGCTCTTTAATTTCCCCGTACTCCCGCATGTTCTGGGACGTAGACAAAGGTGGCCTTGCGTATTTTTTTATATCTGCAATGACTCTACCCATTGCATACGTACAGACCCTGCCTCCACTTTTCTTATCATGCTCATCGAATCACTAGGTATACAGGGTATAGTCTTGTAACTCTAACTAGATGAATGCCTTGGTCACAACCATCACCTCCATCGTCATGCTACTCGTGGTCATAACGTATACACCACTGTCTTCCTTGGTTATTCTGCTTGCTGAGCGTGCTGTAAATGCCCATGTACTCCTTTGGTGTAGTATTACAGATCCGTCTGTATAGATGACTGCATCTTTCTCATCGGTGTTATCCCAGATGAGACCGTTGACCTCCGCATTGACCACGTCTAAATTCTGTTCCCTACATAACCTGTTGAGTGTGACTATACATGAGAATGCCCCCCCCCCCCCCGAATGACGTAGGTACCGGTATCCACTCGCCAGTGTTTGCCTCTTTTTAGCCTGACACCCTTCCCTGCGTTGAGCTTATGATGCAATGGATGCTCTTTATCTGTACTGGAGTTAAACACTTTTATGTTTGAATTTAATCTAATTTCTTTGAATTTCCATATGTTGCCCAGTGCAATGAAGGCCCCTTTTGTTTTTTGTATCATTATTTTGGTATCATTTTCTGTTCCTTCTTCTTTGCCTATATTACTGCCCAACTTTATGTAAGATTGTACGTCTGGTAGAGGTATTTCTCCTATTGTTATTTGATTACTGTCAACTGCATTAATTCTCATAATTTTGGTCTTACCTCTAACCTTTGTGTACCATCTTCTCTGCACCTTTGTATAAGTTACCTGTGCCGTGGCTTTAATACATATCCTTTTGCTTTTCTTTATGTTTGCTTTCTTATTCTTTCTTTCTTTAATTTTCTCCAGGACCTCTGTTGTTTCCCATGTCTTATTCTGATATTCTCTTTTTCCAAGTTCCTTCGCATGTCACTTTCCATATATCCTTCACGTCAGGTACTTATATTGACTTTTTGACGTTCCAAAACGGAGGTCACGTACTAATGCTAACCTACTGCAGCTCAAAAAATACTTGGGCACAATAACAGATGGAAGATGCACCACAGAAATAAAAAGCAGTATAGCTCAGGCCAAAATAACATTTCAGAAAATGAGAAACGTCTTACGCAACAAGTTTATGTCAGTAGAAATGAGAAAGAGAGTTAATCGGTGCTATATAGAGCAAGTTCTGACCTAAAACAGTGAATTAAGGACAATGAACAGACAAATGAAAAGATCATTAGAAGCCACAGATTTCCAGGCACATCATGAAAAGAGGAACGTTGGAATACTTGGTTACAACTGGCAAAAATACAGGGAAAGAGAGAGACCGGGGAAGACATAGACAGAAGATACTAGATAACTTGGTGTCATGGCATGGAAAACAGTCCACAACAGAATTGATACGATGCACTGTGGATAAAAAAATGTGGGAGAAAATGATCGTCTATACCAACCGGTGTGGCACATGATGATGATGACGATGATGATGTGTGGTCAATTCGATTCTCCGTATGATTTGATGAAACCCATGTAGCTTTGTGTATTCTTTTAATTTTATGGTTGAATATTGTTCCTTCTAAGCTCACATGATTAAGAGCACATAATTTTACGAAGATCTCTCCAAATCCAAGTTTTGCCATGAACTCTTCGAAGCCTCGGTTATCTGATCCTACTTTTGCGTTTAGATACTCCTTCGGGTCTATAATATATTAGATACTCCTTCGGGTCTATAATATATTTGGCTCGTCTTCCATCCATCTGACATTGCAAGTGTTTATAGAATTCATCTTGAACTAAGTCTTCCTTATCATTGGTTGGTGCATAACATTGGATAATGTGTATTTTTATTTTTTTCTGTGTTGTTTTAAATGCTCTCTTATTAGTCTTCACCCTACTGCTTTCCATTGCATCTGTGTTTTCCGTGCTTCTCTTCATCAAATTATAGCCACTCCTTCACTGTGTTGTGCTGCAGATTTCTGGTGTCCTGATAATAAAATCATCTCTTATGTGTTTAGTTTTATCCTTTCTGTTCCTAACCATCTTGTTTTGCACATTCCTAGAATATCCATTGTGTTTTTTTTTCTACTGACACTTGTGCAGATTGTGCTTGATCATTTAGTCCGTACATTTCCAGTGCCAATTCTGGAGGATTTTCTGGTAGACAAAAGGTAAGTCGGCGACACGGACTTCTTGTGGCTTTCTCTGGATTGCGTCATACATCTCTTAGAGAGAGAGAGAGAGAGAGAGAGAGAGAGAGAGTGAGAGCCCTTATCTTTCCTGGATGGCGCATTTTTTTTCCTTTGACTTGTCCATGTTTGTAAAGCTGTTGCGGATTATTTTTTTTACAGTATAGGCTAGCCAGTCCCATGCCCAACCCTCCTTAGTGACCTCTTACGAATATGCCTGGTAGGGAACAGCGCTACAATTTTTTACTCCCCTTTTACTCCCCGAGCCCGGGCAGCGCACAGGCGAGCCAAGACCATTATGTCAGGAATTGTGAAAGTAGCGAGGAGAAGTAGACAGAGAAAGAGATCGGAATATACCATCAAGGAATGAGCAGGCCTCATCTTTGCAGAGTTACAAATAATGTTGGAAGATATAGAGAAATAGAGAAAGATGACGAAGTCTGTTAGTAGTGACCTACCGACCCTCAGGTTATGGGATGAAGAAGAATAAGATGATGATGACGATGATGACGATGATGATATTTGTTACAATCGACTGCAGTCGTTGCTGCTGTAAAATCTGTGTACAGGCAATCGTCTGACCTGTAGACCTGAGAAAATCAATAATTTATTCCAGCCCTGACGTGAAACAGTCCCAAGCATCCCAACTGTTCGCTGGCACGTCGCCCAGTCTATGACATTTAGGAGCATAATTGCTGACAATGTGTCCTCACGGTACCCCAGCCTCCGCTCCAAAAGTCTGGATTCTCTGCCCAACACTGCCATGAAAAGAGCACAGCAATTTTGGCTAAAGATGTAAACTATGCGCAATTAGATTTGGTAAGTCAGGGTCATGATCCACAAGTGTCGCGTCCGCTGGTAGACCATCGGTCTTTATTCACTGGTTATTTCTATAAGCTTGCCTATTCTACATTACTCTACTTCTCGAAAGCTTAATTAAATTCTTTAATCTGCTGTTGCAAAAAAAGTGGAATGTATTATTATTATTATTACTAGTAGTACTAGTAGTTGTAGCAGTAGAACTAGTTGTATTACTGGTAGTAGTAGTGGTTGTGGTAATAGAGATGGTGGTAGTAGTAATATCAGTAGTAGTAGTGGTACTAATAGTAGTAGTAGGAACAGTAGTGGTAGTTATAGCAGTGGTAGTAGTAGTGATGGTGGTAGTATAGGTGGTGATGGTGGTAGTTGTAGTGCTGGTAGTGATAGTAGTAATAATAGTAGTAGAAGTGGTAGTAGCAGTAATAGTAGTGGTAGTGTTGGTAGTGGTATATAGTAGTAATATTAAAGGTCATATCCCATATTCTTTCCCTTCCTCCTTTCTTCGCTTCCTTCTTTCTTTCTCTTTATCTGTCTGTCTGACTTTTTGTCTGCTCTTATCTTTTTTCTTTCTTTTTTCATCGCTTCTTTCTTTCTTTCTTTTCCTTCCTTTCTTCTTTCTCAGAACAACACCCTGCACAGTAGAACAAACGACAGAGAACAGAAATAAAACTGAATGCATTCAGCACACGTTATGATCTCACACGCAAAGCCACTTTGGCCGCGTGATCACAATGATAAACTAGGCAACTACATAAATCTCCCTTGCAGTCCCGGCTGACCACTTATGCAAGAATTCGGATGATGTTCTCCCCGGAAATAATTTCCTTCGTAATAAGAAGAAGGGCAGAGAAAAATTGGATCAGATAAAAGAGAGTGGGCATTTGTGTTAAAATATTCATGGCCAGCACCCAGCACATACCTCTACATGTCATCCCATCGTCGTTGACGACAAATCCGCGCCGGCACTGGCAGTAGAAACCACCACTTTGGATGTCTGTACAGACGTGTTGGCAAATGTTGGGCACTGTTGTTCCACATGAATCTAAAACAGAAGATAACATCAAAGTTGTCAGAGACTTCTATATAATATAAAATTAAGACAGATATATATTTTTTAAAATCTTATTATTAAATGCGAACGAAATAATAATGAAGAATGACGTGTTCTGGAGCTTAACATGTAACACAGTAACGGAATGTTGACGTGTTTAGAGTAAATTAATTTATTTGTAAAATGTCACATTAAAAATAGAAGGTGGGAGGCATCTTAAAAATGGCGTTGCATGTCGAAATGAGGTTACTGCGCTGGCCTTCCGCTCATAAAATTCCAGGTTTGTATCATGCATGGATGTGTCCATCCCCGGCTCTCCTCCCTCCCTCTCTTTCTCTCACAATCTTTATCTTAATCTCCCTTTCAATCTCTCTGTCTTCCTGAAACTTCTCAATAAACCCACTCTAAATTTATCTCTATATCTCTCAACCTAAACTCTAATCTCTATCTCTCCTTTTCAATCCCCCATTCTCTCTCAATCGCTATCCTAATCTCTCTCTCTCGTTCTCTCAATCTCTCTCCAAATTTCTCACCCAGTCACTCTCTCAATCTCCTTTAAACCTCATTCCCAACCGCTCTCTCAATCTCTATTTCGAGAACTTTCATTCGATCTCGCTCTCTTACAATTCCTCTCAATCTCTCAAGCCTTCTTTTAATCCCACCCTCTTACAATCCCTCCCAATCTTTCTCCGAGTATTTCTCCCTCAATCTCTCTCCTCCATTAGACACATACAAAACATATGTAACAATACAGAATGTCCCGTAATATATAATTTCCCATTACCATACTAAACCAAAGCATATTGAGATGAGGACCCCTTCTTGCTACTGTTACCTTCCTCCAGCCCAGTGAGTCACGTCATGTACCAATTTTTTTTTTTCCAGCTGAGTAAAACTGACATCGGTAAACTGAGATTGAACCCACGCTCACTTATCTCAAGGCCATAGACTAATGCTAACCTACTGACGTTCCAAGACGGAGGTCACGTGCTAAAGTTAACCTACTGACGTTCCAAGACGGAGGTCACGTGCTAAAGTTAACCTACTGACGTTCCAAGACGGAGGTCACGTACTAAAGTTAACCTACTGACGTTCCAAGACGAAGGTCACGTGTTAAAGTTAACCTACTGACGTTCCAAGACGGAGGTCACGTACTAAAGTTAACCTACTGACGTTCCAAGACGGAGGTCACGTACTAAAGTTAACCTACTGACGTTCCAAGACGGAGGTCACGTACTAAAGTTAACCTATTGACGTTCCAAGACGGAGGTTACGTGCTAAAGTTAACCTACTGACGTTCCAAGACGGAGGTCACGTGCTAAAGTTAACCTACTGACGTTCCAAGACGGAGGTCACATGCTAAAGTTAACCTACTGATGTTCCAAGACGGAGGTCACGTACTAATGCTAAACTACTGACGTTCCAAAGCGGAGATCACGTACTAATGTTAACCTACTGACTTACTTAAAAGGAGATCACATATTAATACTAACCTACAGACGTTCCAAAATGAAGGTCATATGTTCAAACAGAATTGTGTTTGGGGAGAGGAAAGAGAAAAAACAATCAGCAATGGGAAATATAACCGAACCGCTTCTGGGGATAAAAAAAATGTCAAAAACAAACAATAATCTCTAGCCAGTGAAATCTACGTGTTGTTTTTAGGAAGTCTAATGACAAACGACAATTCTCAAACAGCAGAGATAGAATCAAGATGCAACAAAGCTTGTCAAATCATTGGACAGTTATCACTACTCTTGTCCAAAAGGAAATAACTCTTGAGGCAAAACGAGCACTATACAATACAATCTTCATCCCAACGTTGTGCTACCAATGCCAGACCTGGACCCTAGATGCAAGAACAATAAGAAAAATAACCTATACAAAGATGAAATGTGTTAAACGAATGACAGGAAACAGTCTGAGAGATAAGATCAGAAATGAAGAACTGAGAAAAAAGCTAGGAATAGCCCCCGCCATAGAATATATAAGGAAACAACAGATAAAATGGTTTGGCCACGTGACAAGGCAGAAAGAACAAAACACAACACAACGAGCCTTCAACAAACGTTGTGAGAACACCAGACTCAAGGGTCGACCACGAAAAAGATGGGTCGATGGAAATATTAGAAGCACTAGGAAACATAACAGCAGCAGAGGCGAACAGAAGAGCAAAAGACCGCAAACTATATCTCCCCTCGACGCTGAAAGGCAGATGAGGAAGGAAAGAAGAAGAAGTGAAATCTAACCAATGAAATGTTTACCACAGGCGTCTTCCGTGGGTGAGTTTATCCTGAGCTTGGGATACACTGATAACAAGTGGCACTGACGGGGACGGGCTAAACGCCCACGGGCGCCTGATTTAACTACACGCAACAATAAATAAAAGATAAATAATAGGTTATGTTAGTGGCACTGTGTTTTAGAGGGAAAAAAGGTTGACAATAAGCTCCCAGAATGATTAGTCTGCCCTTGGTTAGTGGAACAGGCATGATTACTGAGTTGTGAATTGGTCCTTATTTGCTTGATCAGAGAGGGCGAATTTTTGTAATTCTTCTTTTTCTGCCTTTCAGTTCTCATTAGAGTACAGATTTTCAACAAAAACTTTGCAAGCCGTCTCTTTTTATTGATATTATTTTAAGATTGCTTCATTTCTTGCTCATCCTTTTCACCCTGCTTCCATTTGTCTTCGCCAAAGTATGTTTTCATTTTCTATTTCGTCTCATTCACTGGGGATTCAAAAAAACGAGCCTTCCGTGTAATGCTCTCAACTGGCTTTCGCAGCGTGAGTTCTGTCCAGCGCCATCGTCCTTCAAACATCTCCACCCGTATTTGTTTAGTGCTTATTCCTAGTTCAAAGTTAGTGATTTGATCCAATTATTTTGAAAAAAAAAAAGAATCCATTAAAGAAGGTCTGTATCTTCGAGTCTATCGGGGAATATTTTGCTAGCATGGAATTATTTATCCCGCAGTTCACATACAACACACATACAGCACGCAAACAGCACACATACAGCACGCAAACAGCACACATACACATATATAGCCCTTCCTGTAGAACAGCCACAAAACGTTAACCAACCGTATTTTGACCATAACAGAGAGCAACACAAACCTCGTGCTACCAGTTTATTGCAGAAAATAACAGAATTCCGGTCATACGCTGATACTTCATTCTTATTTCATTGTTGTTCGGGTTAGCTTTATAACATTCCGGACCAGTTTATAGGGGCTCAATAGCTTTCAGAATAGTTATGGTTATTCGAAGGCCCCGATATCACAGCAAACGAATGGAAATCCATAATTGCTCAATCACCCGTGCCAGTGGAATCATCCGAATTAACATCTCATCGAATATCCAAACAAAGAATGACAATTGCAGTCCCCATCGTAGCAAACACAGCACATGTCAAAGGACATAAGGTGTATTATAGCACTGACAGTGAACGCATCTGAGCTGCCCTTCGTCATACGATATCATCATTCATCGTAGGCAATCTGAATATAGAAACACCATTCGGATGAAAAACACAGCTCACGATGTGCACAGAGCACTACTCAGTAGCTCCGACAGCAAGCCGGACTTGGAATATGAGGAAACTGCAACAAGGAACTCGTTTCTGACAGTGCCTCAACCGTTTCCTGTCGCCTATCCGCCATATTGACCGGAAGCCCATGTGAAGATGAGTCAAGCCAGGCAGGCAACTGAAACTGTTGTCATCCACTGATGATAAACTGGTTCACAAGTCTACTCTCGACCTCCTCGTAGATCTCTTGAATGTAGACAACATATTTCCAAATTAACATGAAACTCTGGGAGTCGCACCAGGGCTGCAAAGCCACGAACAAAACTCCATTATCTCGCCCTTCATTACGAATGTAGTGCCGGTTTAGGGGGATATACGATCATCCATCATTTATTCTACCATCTTGAAACCGGAAGTCCAACTTCATCATTTGAAGTGGTATGTGCACACCAAGAATTCGCTGGTGGTGATCTCCCTTATTTCGTCTTTGTATATTCTCCCTCCCATTTGCATTCAAAACGGTCCGAGCCTGTGGGTAAATATGGCGGATAGACGACAGGAACCGATGAGGCTCGATCTTAAAAAAGTGTTCGTTGTTGCAGTTTCCTCATACTCTAAGTCCGGCTTGCTACCTGTGCTACTGAGTTTAGTGCTCTGTGCACACCGCGAGCTGTGTTTTTCATGTGGATCGTGTTTTGATATTCTGATTGCTTACGATGAATGATGATATCGTATCACGAAGACAGTTCAGCTGAGTTCACTTTCTGTGCCGCTTGGCCTTATGTCTTTTGGCGAGTGCTGTAGCTGCTATGATGGGGACTGCAACTGTCATTCTTTGTTTGTGTTCCTTCAGTGAGATGAGTTTTAATTTGGATGATTTCACTGGCACGGGCGTTTGGGCAATTATGGATTTTAATTCCTTTGCAGTGGTACCAGGGCCTTCGAATAACCATAATCATAACCATAACCATAAGACTAAATCCTCACTGACAGTCATATTGACTTCCAACATTCAGTTATTGGTGCTTTCAAAACGTCGTATCGCATAGGTGCATTGTTGACCACCTCATCACGTGGACAGCTAAAATCAGCCAGTCTGTTCTTTCACTGCCTTAGAACCCCCCCCCCCCCTTTTTCCCCTTTTTTTCCACCCCGCACGTGACTTAAGCAGTATATACATACGAATCGTTCAAGCAAAGAGGCATTCCAAACAATGAAAAAAGATACTATGTAATCCATTTTGTCGATAGAAATCAGAAAAAGAATCCTCCGGTGTTATGTGGAGCCAGTAGTGGCGTACAGATGTTAATCCTGAACATAAGGATGTCAATCCTGGACAATAGGACAACAGACAAATAAATCGTTTGAGTCCAAGGAAATGTGATTTTACAGAAGAATATTGAGAATACCTTGGTCAGCTAAGAAGAGTAATGAGGACGTTCTAAAGTTGACTAAATCAAAAAAGAGAGCTAATTTCCAACATTAAAAAGGAACAGTCATCACTATTTTAACCAAGTAATAAGAATGGAAGAGCTGAAATACCCTGCGGCAACTGGTAAAACTGAGGGAAGAAGAAGCATGGGAAAATAGAGAGAGAAGATACAAGAGAGTTTGAGAGAATGGTTTGGTAAGCAGTCAAGAAACAATAACGGATATAGAGATGGAAAGTTGTAGTGAGACCTGTTCACCTACGCAAGTAGTCACGGCATTTGATGATGATGATGATGATGATAATGATGAATCCATATGACTAGTGTTAAGTTAGAGATATGTAATTAGGTCATCAGTTGATGCTGGAGACACTGGTTGTGAACTTTACAAGCGAAAACCTGAACGTCACTGACAATACTTGTCCTGTTCAACTGTTTTACGTGGGTAGAATGTTGTACTGAAAGATTCCCAAAGACGTTCTACATGGAGAGACAGATTCCCAAAGACGTTCTACATGGAGAGACAGATTCTCAAAGACGTTCTACATGGAGAGACAGATTCTCAAAGACGTTCTACATGGAGAGACAGATTCTCAAAGACGTTCTACATGGAGAGACAGATTCCCAAAGACGTTCTACATGGAGAAACAGATTCTCAAAGACGTTCTACATGGAGAGACAGATTCCCAAAGACGTTCTACAAGGAGAGACAGATTCCCAAAGACGCTCTACATGGAGAGACATATTCCCAAAGACGTTCTACATGGAGAGACAGATTGCCAAAGATGTTCTACATGGAGAGACAGATTGTCAAAGACGTTCTACATGGAGAGACAGATTGCCAAAGACGTCCTACATGGAGAGACAGATTGCCAAAGACGTTCTACATGGAGAGACAGATTCCCAAAGATGTTCTACATGGAGAGACAGATTCCCAAAGATGTTCTACATGGAGAGACAGATTCCCAAAGACGTTCTACATGGAGAGACAGATTCCCAAAGATGTTCTACATGGAGAGACAGATTCCCAAAGATGTTCTACATGGAGAGACAGATTCCCAAAGATGTTCTACATGGAGAGACAGATTCCCAAAGATGTTCTACATGGAGAGACAGATTCTCAAAGACGTTCTACATGGAGAGACAGATTGCCAAAGACGTCCTACATGGAGAGACAGATTCCCAAAGACGTTCTACATGGAGAGACAGATTCCCAAAGATGTTCTACATGGAGAGACAGATTCCCAAAGATGTTCTACATGGAGAGACAGATTCCCAAAGACGTTCTACATGGAGAGACAGATTCCCAAAGATGTTCTACATGGAGAGACAGATTCGCAAAGACGTTCTACATGGAGAGACAGATTCCCAAAGATGTTCTACATGGAGAGACAGATTCCCAAAGATGTTCTACATGGAGAGACAGATTCCCAAAGACGTCCTACATGGAGAGACAGATTGCCAAAGACGTCCTACATGGAGAGACAGATTGCCAAAGACGTCCTACATGGAGAGACAGATTGCCAAAGACGTCCTACATGGAGAGACAAATTGCCAAAGATGTTCTAGATAGAGAGACAGCTTCCCAAAGACGTTCTACATGGAGAGACAGATTCCCAAAGATATTCTACATGGAAAGACAGATTCCCAAAGATGTTCTTCATGGAGAGACAGATTCCCAAAGATGTTCTACATGGAGAGACAGATTCTCAAAGATGTTCTACATGGAGAGACAGATTCCCAAAGATGTTCTACATGGAGAGACAGATTCCCAAAGATGTTCTACATGGAGAGACAGATTCTCAAAGATGTTCTACATGGAGAGACAGATTTCCAAAGATGTTCTACATGGAGAGACAGATTCCCAAAGATGTTCTACATGGAGAGACAGATTCCCAAAGACGTTCTACATGGAGAGACAGATTCCCAAAGATGTTCTACATGGATAGACAGATTCTCAAAGATGTTCTACATGGAGAGACAGATTCTCAAAGATGTTCTACATGGAGAGACAGATTCCCAAAGACGTTCTACATGGAGAGACAGATTCCCAAAGATGTTCTACATGGAGAGACAGATTCCCAAAGATGTTCTACATGGAGAGACAGATTATCAAAGATGTTCTACATGGAGAGACAGATTCCCAAAGACGTTCTACATGGAGAGACAGATTCCCAAAGACGTTCTACATGGAGATATAGATTCTCAAAGACGTTCTACATGAAGAGACAGATTCTCAAAGACGTTCTACATGAAGAGACAGATTCCCAAAGACGTTCTACATGGAGATATAGATTCTCAAAGACGTTCTACATGAAGAGACAGATTCTCAAAGACGTCCTACATGGAGAGACAGATTCCCAAAGACGTCCGACATGGAGAGACGAATCCTCAAAGACGTCCTACATGGCGTCCTACATGGAGAGACAGATTCCCAAAGACGTCCTATCAGGAGAGACAGATTCCCAAAGACGTCCTATCAGGAGAGACAGATTCCCAAAGACGTCCTACATGGAGAGACAGATTCCAAAATACGTTCTACATGGAGAGACAGATTCCCAAAGACGTCCTATCAGGAGAGACAGATTCCCAAAGACGTCCTACATGGAGAGACAGATTCCCAAACACGTCCTATCAGGAGAGACAGATTCCAAAATACGTTCTACATGGAGAGACAGATTCCTAAAAACGTCCTATATGGAGATACAGATTCCCAAAGACGTCCTACACGGAGAGATAGAAAATGTTCTGAAAGAGGTCAAAGCAAAAAGAGAGCTAATTTCCAATATTAGAAAGAAACAATCATCATTTTTTGGCCATGTAATGAGAAGAGAACAACTGGAATATATTGGTGACAACTGGAAAAATTTAGGGACGAAGAGACATATGGAAGCAAAGAGAAAAAATACCAGACAGCTTAAGAGAATGGTTTAGCAGAAGGTCAACAACAGAAATGATAAATGACTGTCGAGATCGAAAATTGTGGAGAGACCTGAATCACCTACGCCAGCAGGCCCGGTACTTGATGATGATGAGTAGAAAGACTCTGACATAGATGCAGCTGGAGTAGCAAAATGTTGCTGTCTTGATAGTAGGCGAACTCAAATTGAGACAGCAGTCGTTTGTAAAAGGCACGAAGGACAAATATGCAAGATATGACGATTCTTAAAGGAGGTAAAACATCCTTTATCTCAATAAATAACCAGGATACCGACACCACCAACTGGTTAATGTAACAGAAATTTGTTATATTTATTCTGTCGTATTTTCAACTGGATGCACAGTTGCTTGCTTTAATCTAAAAAGTGATATTTTTAGTTCTTAATCTAGAACATGTGGCATCATATACGAATGAATAAGCCTTGAATCTACAATCTTTTATCATCAAGTCGTATGACCTTGCAGAACGTTGCATTCACCACAGCCCGTCTGAATGAATCTCATTCAGATTATATTTTTCTAGCCAGATCTCCAACTTCTTATTTTGTCATGTTCAAGATCTCTTTGACATCTTGAAACAACTTTCTTCTTGGTCTGCCCCTGTCTCGTCATCCAAAACCATGTCTTTGGCGTGATTTCAGTAGAATAATGCTTGAAATAATGAAATTGAAACCAAAGAAAATCACTGGCAGTAATCTAACATTTTCGGACACAGAATTGTTCATCTAAAACCAACGATATGACAAAAATCTCACCTATAACGTACTTCAAACTTGGGGGACTGGTTGGTCTCGAGGCAAGACACCGGCCTCGAGACAGAGAGGTTGTGGGTTCAAATCCCGGCTACACAAGTTGGGATTTTTATTTATGATTTCTCTCTGCGGCAACCACCCCTGATCTCAGCAGCGAGGCCCGGCTTGAGATGTCAATTACTCATCGACGAAAAAAAATATGAGTACCTCCGAAGTCGGAGTTATCTGCCTGTTCGGCGAGGGACCCCTTTAAAAACACGGCTGCCAGGGAAAAATGGATTAACACGCATCATTCAGTTACCTAGTCTCTAGGACTTCGTCAGAGGTAAAAGCTGGCGAACGGGGGGGGGGGGGGGGGAGATAAATTAATAAACTTGACCTTTAAAATCATTCACAAGCTATTCTTCACAAATTATCAAGGCAACTAACATACCAGTGATAAACAGCTTTGCAAGATTACTCCATGCATAATGGGTAGTAGGTGGTAAGTATCGTTATTTATGTGAGCTGAGTGAACGTTTTGGCCATGTGGAACTTATTTATGGCGTTTATCGCTTTCTTGGACACCTCGTATGTGATGTCTATATCATTTTGTTGTATAACTCAGTCTCCTGTGGCTAGCCCGCCTGCCCTTTCCGTACCAGAAATGTTGCAATGCGCTGTTATCAAGTGAATTATGGTCTTTTACAAGGAGAATTTCGGTAGTTTTAGCCTGCAGTCTGGCGGGCCAGTAATTCTATTAGCGTGTATGCTCGCACATAAGGATTGCAGTTAAACCACACCCGTAAATATGACTATTGCTAACTATATGTACCGCGTACATAATTTTCAGTGTTCCATAAAGTTAAAGTTACAATTGAATCCAAATTCCCATAGTCTCTGTTTCATCGACTTTCATCATCATCATTGAGTGCCGTCTCCGCATCGAAGGTTGGCTACCATGGAGCGCCATTCCACTGTCTCTTGCTTTGATGGTGCAGATTGTCATAGTTGACTTGTCTATCTTTTGATGTTACTCGTCCATGTTAGTTGTGGTCTGCCTCTGCCTCTTTTACCTTGTATTTTCCCTTCTATATTACTTTTATTTAGCTGTTGTATCTTTTAACATGCCCCAAAAAGTTCATTTGTCATGTTCTAATTGTGTTCAGTAGTTCGACTTTTCATGCTCCGTTTTACAGACAGTAATAAATTAGTTATCGCTTTAACAAAACAAAAATACGCACTAAGCACGAAGTATATAAATTAGACAAAAATTAACAGTAGACGTATACAATTGTTAGAAAACACTAAATGAGTTTAATTTAGTTTAGTCGATAGATCGAGCATCCTCATTTCTCATCGAATATGTCCATAAAAATATCATATTTCCTCCCCAGTATGTCCCGTCCCGTAGTGAGTGGCGACTGACGACTCCAGCTCTGTATTGATTCGCTATTCTACAGTGCCTTCCCGCGTAGCGCTCCTTCCTTGCATCCCCTGTTTTGACCTGATGTTTCTGCAGTCTGGGCATGGTTGTGCACCAAATGAGTAAAAGCTATTAGTGATCATTTTAAAACTAGCGATACTATCTGCATATGCGAATGCCGAGCAGAGTACAGCTGCTGACTTTAATCTCAAAATGGCATTTTCGTTACAATCTGAAAAGAAGAATTTGAGCACACATGAATGATGTGAGAAGATGACATGAGTTTACTACGAGCTCCTCAATATTAAAATTGATACGCTTGGTCCAAACTTCTGACGATATCAGAGGTGCTTTTTTAACGTAATAAATGACTGTGTCAACACAAAAAGGAAGCTCCCAAAAACACATCTAAAAGGAACAATCAACATTTTTCGGGCACATCATGAGAAGAGGAAAGTTGGAATACTTTGTTTCAACAGGCAAAATACAAGGAAAGAGAGATTGCAGACGACAAAGAGAGAAAACACTAGCAAGCTTGGTGTCATAGCATGAAAAACAGTCAACAACTGAACTGATACGATGCACTGTAGATAGAGGATTGTGGAAGGACATGATCGCCTACGCCAACCGGTATGGCATATTGTGATAAAGATGATGATGAATGTCTGTGTTCGTGATGTTGTCTTAGTATAGTTATGCCAAGAAGAAATGTTTTAAAGATTTATCAGTTTGATACTTTCTGGTACCAACTATTCAAATTGTTAGAAACATGCAGCCAATATGGTTTGTGCATCACCAACATATTTTTTAAAGATCATCATCAAGTACCGTGCCTTCTGGCGTAGGTGATCATGTCTCTCCACAACTTTCGATCTCGACAGTTATTTATCATTTCTGTTTTTGACCTTATGCCAAGCCATTCTCTTAAGCTGTCTGATGTATTTTCTCTTTGCTACTCTCTATCTCTTCGTCCCTCAATTTTCCAAGTTGTCACCAATATATTCCAGCTGTTCCCTTCTCATTACATGGCAAAAATTGATGATTGTTTCTTCCTAATATTGGAAATTACCTCTTTTTTTGCTTTGGTCTCTTTCAGAACGTTTTCATTACTCTTCTTAGCTGTCCATGGTATTCTCAACATTCTTCTGTAAAACCACATTTCTACAGACTCCAGTGATTTTCTTGGATGTTGTCCTATTGTCCATGATTCACATCCATATGCTAAGACGTGCTCTACATAACATTTAGGAACTCTTTTCTTGTTTCTATTGTCAAAAGTGGATTGCACAGTATCTTCCTAATTTTATGGAAAACTGCTTTTGCCTGAGCCATTCTGCATCTGTTGTACATATTCCGCCTGTGGTTAACAATGTTCCCAAATATTTAAATGCATTTACTTGTTTTAATATTGTTACACCTATCTTTATTATGCACTGCAGTGATGTCTTTTGCTTTACCATTACTTCTGTCTTTTTGCTAGATGCTAGGTAGATTTCATAGTAACAAAAAAAAAACAGAGCAAGAATAGAGTAACCAATAGCAGAGCTGTCCCCAATACATTATAGAGGACAAATGGTGATGATTACACTAAGAAGACAGTAGCAAAGAGAATATAAAACTAACAAACAACAGGAACAAGACGAATAGATAAAACAATTAAAATTGAAGAATCAAGAAAAATTTCCGAGAAAAACTAAAAGAGAATTCAGGAAACCCTATAAGGAAGTAAAGTAGGACACAGTATAAGATGAGAGTAGCCAAATTAAGAGAACGATAACCAACTTTGCAACAAGTTTGTGGAGCAAAACTAAGGAAGAAAGAAGGGAAGAAGTACATCCCGTAGTGGAAAGACGCAATCAGAGAAACAGTTGTTTTTGTATTTTTAAAAGGAAGAAACTATACAAACATTAGAAGGAGAAGAAGAACCAAGAAAAATGTGAAAAATACGCCTTAACATGGAAGTTGTGATGAAAGAAGCAAAGCTTGGGCGGAGTTCGTTAAAAACATGGACTTTAAGACAGCAATAAGAGACTTCTAAAACTCAGTAAAAGCAACAAGAGCAAGAAAATAAAACTGCAACCTCACTGAACTAAACGACAAAGAAGAACAAACAATATCAAATAACCACAAAATTCATCATCGTACCAATATGCAAAGCCAAAGGCAGCAAGAGTGACTGTTATCAAGACAGAGGTATCTCCTTACCCAGCCATATAGATAAGTTATACGCCACAATTAGAAATAAATAGCTAAAACCAAATATACAGCTACATATCAGCGACTCTCAAATGGGCATCCAAAAAAAAAAAAAAAACAGAGGACGTCCTGATGCACTTTTCACCGTAAAACAGCTGGCAGAAAGTACAACAGAACACACTCAAATTCTGTACATAGAGAAAGCATTTGACAGAAAAATAGAGAACAACTATGGGAGATACAAACAACAGATAGAATAAGCCAACATCTAGGCACCCTAATTAAAAGTCTCTACATCAACAATAGTTGCACAGTTAGAACAGCAGCAGACTACAGACTACACAGATCACTTCGAAGTAAGATCAGGAGCAAGACAAGGGTGTGTATAATTCCCCCTATTATTTATTACATACATGGACTACATATGTAAGTTAGCCACAACCACGGAGACAGAGGATTAATGAGTTTATATTTTCAGAAAATCGGAAAAATAAAAGACCTACAAGAATATGATTGCATCCACTACAAAATGAAAATCAACACTAACAAGACAGAGATCACAAGCACGACAACAGAAAAACAACATCAGTATAAGGATAGACGACAGATAATTAAAGTGGAGGATTTTAAATACCGAATAAGTCCAGAGACAAACGATTATCAGAAGCAGCAGAAATAGACTAGAGATGCAACAAAGCTTGCCATATCATCGGAGAACTGTCACCACTGTTGTCCAACAAGGAAATAACAATAGAGGCAAAACGGGCACTATACAACACAATCTTCATCCCAAAGTGGTGTTACCAGTGCCAGACCTGGACCCTAGACTCAAGAACAATAGGAAAAAAATAACTACCATCGAGATGAAATGTGTTAGACGAATGGCAGGAAATAGCCTGATTGGCGGCTCAGAGGAGGAATAAAAATAAAGAACTGAGAAAAAGGTGGACAAAAGATAGATTGATGGAATATTAGAAGTAGTAGGAAACATAACAGCAGGAGAGACAGGAAGAACAGAAGATAGACTGATGGAATATTAGGACTAAGAAATATAACAGCAGGAGAGATAAGAAGAGCAAAAGATGGACTGATGGAATATTAGAAGTAGTAGAAAACATAACAGCAGGAGAGACAGGAAGAACAAAAGATAGACTGATGGAATATTAGGACTAAGAAATATAACAGCAGGAGAGATAAGAAGAGCAAAAGATGGACTGATGGAATATTAGAAGTAGTAGGAAACATAACAGCAGGAGAGACAGGAAGAACAGAAGATAGACTGATGGAATATTAGGACTAAGAAATATAACAGCAGGAGAGATAAGAAGAGTAAAAGATGGACTGATGGAATATTAGGACTAAGAAATATAACAGCAGGAGAGATAAGAAGAGCAAAAGATGGACTGATGGAATATTAGGACTAAGAAATATAACAGCAGGAGAGATATGAAGAGTAAAAGATGGACTGATGGAATATTAGGACTAAGAAATATAACAGCAGGAGAGATATGAAGAGCAAAAGACTGCAAATTATATCTGCCCTCGACGCTGAAGGGTAAATGAGGAAGGAAAGAAAAGGAAGAACGATTCAAATTAAAATGTAAGATATAACTTCTTATAACAGTTTATATATTGATATGTAACGTATTACATATATACAACAAACATAACGTACAACATTTAAACAATTTACGATATAATACATGTCAGGAATTCATTGTATGCCTATCACATCAGGCATAGATTATTTCTCAAATGAGAAAATTACTAAAACAGCTAAATTATCATAGACAGAAACATACAAGATATCAAGATCAACACATGCATCTTATTCTTCTTCTTCTTTCCTTATAATTTGCCTTTCAGCATCGAGGGGAGATATAATTTGCGGTCTTTTGCTCTTCTGTTCGCCTCTGCTGCTGTTATGTTTCCTAGTGCTTCTAATATTCCGTCGATCCATCTTTTTCGTGGCCGACCCTTGGGTCTGGTATTCTGGCAACGTTTATTGAGGTCTGGTTGTGTTGTGTTTTGATCTTTCTGCCTTGTCACGCGACCAAACCATTTTATATGTTGTTTCTTTATATATTCTATGGCGGCGGGGGGGGGGGGGGGCCCGGCTATTCCTACTCTTTTTCTCAGTTCTTCATTTCTGATCTTTTCTCTCAGACTGTTTCCTGTCATTTCTCTAACACATTTAATCTCAGTAGAGGTTATTTTTCTTATTGTTCTTGCATCTAGGGTCCAGGTCTGGCATTGGTAGCACAACGTTGGGATGAAGATTGTATTGTAAAGTGTCCGTTTACCTCTAGAGTTATTTCCTTGTTGGACAATAGTGGTGATAACTGTCCAATGATTTGACAAGCTTTGGTGCATCTTGAATCTATCTCTACTTTTGTGAATTATCATTTATCACTAAACTTCCTAGGTTTCTGAATTCCTTTACTTGTTTTAGTTGCCTGCCTTCTATAGTTATGTTGATGTTCTGTTTATTTTTGGCGACATTCGTGACTTCTTGTTGATGTTGATTTTCATATTGCATTTTGTGCCTGTGCTGTTGAGTCTATTTAAGTGTTCTTGTAGGTCTTTCATCTTTTCATGTATTAGTGCCTGAACGTCTGCAAATAAAAGCATAAATGCTGTCAGTATAACAAAAAAAAAAAAAAAAAAAAAAACAGAACTAGTCCTTAAATGGAAACCAGAACACTATGACATTCTCTGAAACGGGAAGGCAGACAAAACTTTCTAGAGCAGGAGGAAACGTTCGTCAGTCCAACGTATCTCAGAGCCTCAAAGTAACGAAGACATTTCTATCTAAAACAAATCAGAAAAAAAAGAATAGAGAGAGAGAGAGCTTTACGACATATATATAAGCCAGACAGAGACAGCACAAACAAGCTCACTTTGCGGTGACCAAATCAAGATCATGGGACTCAGAGCAAGGCACTGCAGCCTTAGAGCACAACTACACAAGATAAGATTCAGCGGCACTGTAACCTGCATTTGAGGAGCATCCAGACTCCAGAGCATAAAAAATGCCCACAGAAACCATTCGTCATTAAATCTATGGGGAACCGGTCAAAACCCCCCAAACATCATCTTGTTTGTGACTCACGCTGGTCTAAACAGTTAAAGGCTTAGCAAAAGCTGAACACTAACAACGAAGAGCTGGCAAACAGGATGTAAGAAACACTTTCACGTGACACACACGAGTGTGTGTGAGCGCGAGTGAGGGTGTGTATGTATGTGCGGACGCACGCGTCCGTGAGTGTGTGTTATGTCTGAATGGAAGTTTTCACTCAACAGCGGAAATTGATTGACTACAATCATTGTGTTTAATTATATATGTGAAAGAGATTGTGTAAGAGAAATAAAAGAGAGAGAGAGAGAGAGAGAGAGAGAGAGAGGTATAGAGAAAGGATGATAGAGAAAAAAAGGATCAGATTTGAAAGAAAAAAGAAAGAGAAAATTAAAGAAAAGGTGAAGAAAAAGACATTATAATAGAGTTAGAAAATAAATACAATGTGATAGAGAAAGTAAAACAAGTGAATGTGATAGAGAACTAAAGAGAGAGATTGTGTGAAAGAGAATGTAAAGAAATCGAACGTGATAAATAATGTCAGGAATGAATGTGATATAAAAATGTGAAAAAAGAGGATATGATAGAGAATGTAAAGATAGATATTTTTGTGTGTGTAGACCTTGAGAAAGTTAGGCTCTATATAAGAAACACTGGACGACAAAATATATGCAAAATACACGTAACCAAAGAGCTATAGAAGCTATCAGTATGCATGTTGTCGTGTACACATGAATAACATCGTTACATTTGTCTAATACCCATTACAATGTTAGTATATGTACGTCGCACAATAAGCCTTATGAGTCACATGACTAAGATATTACTAAAAAATCATCATGCGAAGAGTGCGAAACAAAATCAGTCCAGAAATTAGTGATGAGCAGTGTGGTTTTGTTAGAGGTAAAGGAACAAGCAATGCCATTTATATCATAAGATCTTTATTAGAAAGAGCCATAGAGGTGAAAACAGATCTATACCTATGTTTCATAGATTACACCAAGGCATTTGACAAAGTAAAGCACCAAGAAATAATCAACATTTTAGAAAGCATAAACGTAAACAGCAAAGATATAAAAATAACGAAGAACATGCGTAGGCAACAAAAAGCAGCCATAAGAACTGGAAACCAATTGGGAATGTTTCAACAAATAAAACATGGTGTTAGACAAGGTTGTGTGCTGTCACCAGATTTGTTTAATATTTATAGTGAGATTATTTTAAGATCCATAAGGGGCATGCCTGGAATAACAATTGGAGGTCATAATATAAATAATCTAAGGTATGCTGATGATGCAGTCTTAATCGCTAAGAGTGAAAATGAGTTACAAGAAATGTTGGACACTACAGTGAAAGAAAGCAAAAATAAAGGACTCAGCCGTAATAGAAAAAAGACAGAGGTAATGGTAACAACAAATAAAAAGACCTTTATCACCTCAGTGTAAAATAAAGACAAGTGGAACAATATTAAAACAGGTAAATGCATTTAAATAGTTGGGAACTTTGTTAACCTCGGACGGAAGATGTACAAAAGAGGTGAGATGCAGAATGACTCGGGCAAAAGCAGCTTTCCAAAAATGAGGAAGATACTATGCAATCCATTTTCGACAATAGAAACAAGAAAAAGAGTTTTTAAATGGTATGTAGAGCCAGGCTTAACATATGGATGCGAATCATGGACAGTGCGACAACAGACAAGAAAATCATTGAAGTCTGTAGAAATGTGGTTTTACAGAAGAATGTTGAGAGTACCATGGACAGCTAGGAAGAGTAATGAAGATGTTCTGAGAGAGGTCAAAGCAAAAAGAGAGCTAATTTCCAATATTAGGAAGAAACAATCATCATTTTTTTTGGCCATGTAGTGAAAAGAGAACAACTGGAATATTGTAACAACTGGAAAAATTGAGGAACGAAGATATAGAGGGAAGCAAAGAGAAAAAAAATAACAGACAGCTTAAGAGAATGGCTCGGCAGAAGATCAACAACAAAAATGATAAATAACTGCAGAGACCGAAAGTTGTGGAGAGAAATGATCACCTATGCCAGCAGGCCAGGTACTTGATGATGATGATGATATGTACGTACGCAATGGGTAGAGTAATTGCAGAAGTCAAAAATACGTAAGGTAACCTTTGTCTACGTCCCAGGACATGCGGGAGTACGGGGAAATGTAAGAGCGGACAGGGTGGCTAGCTGCGCTATTGTTGATGATGGTCAACCAATGTATCGCGCGGACATCATCAGTGACCTCCAGGAAGTGGGAAGGACACGAGACTTCGACAACCATGAGCCCACATCACTCCTTCGGATGAAACAGATGGGAGTTAAGATGTGCACAGCCAGAAAAGATAAAATTAGTGGGCGTGTATGAAGACTAATGAACCCAACACAGAACTGTAGTCGTCAGTCGCTGGACACTTCTAGACTCGCTGAGGAGGGAATCCTAGCACCTATGGACATGTTCGGAGTGCGGTGATAATGACCCGCTAATGACTCAATTATTACACAAAATAGCTCTCGGTAAAAGGCATGAACTTTATATCACTGGCGAGTCTCTCGGTCAATACTCCTACCATTTGAGATCTCTATATAACATATCTATGAGGTCTCCGGGGTTATTTAGAATCGTCTCTTGATACTCTAGCAGCAACAGTCTGATCGCTTTGAAGAACCGACTCGTAGCCCGTTTTGGTATTCTCCATCCGAGAGGGTTAAACCCTTTTCACGTTCTGTATTTTTATTGGTGGATTTTCAAGAAGCAATGGTATTTTTTAAAGCTTCATGAGTTCAACATGAAAATGGGACGAACGTTTCATCATCGTTCCATAGGACTAGGTATTTTATACATTCTGCACCTTACTATAGTAAGATCAGAGGTCAGTGCAAAAAAAAAAAACAAAATGACTGCTTGTTATAAAATTCGAACCCAAGTACATATGACCTTGAGTCAAGTACTTTAGCATACAACCACATTTAATTAGCATGGACAGTGTTACATCATATGTAGAGATAAATTGATCAACTAATGGTTCATGTCTGGAGTAACAAGCGCCATTTCGTCCATTCATTAAATCAGTCAGTACGGGCGTGTTATTACCGCCGTGTTATTTCTATGAGAACGAACTGAAGAAATGGTACAAAAACAATAATTATCATGTGCAGTCTTCATGTAGATATGATCTCTTCTTCTTCTTGTTCTTCTACCTTTCAGCTCACTGTGGAGTATAGAGGTCTTCAACAAACACTTTCCAAGTCGCTGTTTCTTGCCATTCTTTTAAGATCATTCCATGTCTTCCCCATCATCTTCATCTCTGCTTCTGTCTGTCTTCTCCAAGATTTTCTTGGTCTTCCTCATTGCCTTTTCCCCCTGGAGATTCCAAAAAAAGAGCCGGTTGTGTAAAACTCTCAGTTGGCTTCCGCAGTGTGTGTCCTATCAGCGCCATCGTCTTCGCTGTATCTCTTTATCCACTGGTATTTGACTCTGGTACATTTCCATAATTCTATGTTAGTGATTTTGTCCTGCCATTTCCATCCTTTTATTCTTCGTAAGCATCCATTAATGAAAGTCGGTATCTTCATGGTTGTCAATTTTGTTGTTCTCCCGTTTTCACAGCCACAGATATGATCTGCTGCTGCTTATTGTTAGCGGGATAGGGGATAGTACAAAGGAGGAATAAGAAGTCCAAATCCTTCGCTTACGGGACGCCCTTGGCCTAATTGAGTAACCGGTTAGCCCCCCCCCCCCCCCTCCTTTCACCATCAGGGTTACGAGAAGCAGGGAGCAGATGGTGGATGTTGTTGTGGGAGGAGATAGTGGATGGTGTTGTGGGAGGAGATAATGGATGGTGTTGTGGGAGGAGATAGTAGATGGTGATGTGGGGGGAGATGGTGGATGATGATGTGGGAGGAGATAGTGGATGGTGATGTGGGAGGAGATAGTGGATGGTGTTGTGGGAGGAGATAGTAGATGGTGATGTGGGAGGAGATGGTGGATGATGATGTGGGAGGAGATAGTGGATGGTGTTGTGGGAGGAGATAGTGGATGGTGTTGGGGAGGAGATGGTAGATGGTGATGTGGGAGGAGATGGTAGATGGTGATGTGGGAGGACATAGTGGATGGTGATGTGGGAAGAGATGGTGGATGGTGATGTGGGAGGAGATGGTGGATGGTGATGTGGGAGGAGATGGTGGAGGAGATGGTAGATAGTGATGTGGGAGGAGATAGTGGATGGTGATGTGGGAGGAGATGTTGGAGGAGATGGTAGATGGTGATGTGGGAGGATATAGTGGATGGTCATGTGGGAGGAGATGATGGATGGTTTTGGGGGAGCAGGTGGTGAATGGTGTTGTGGAAGCAGATGGTGATGTTGGAGCAGGTGGTGGATGGTGTTGGGCAAGCAGGTGGTGGATATCAAAAGAATGTTGAAAATACACCAAGAATGTTGAAAATACACCAAGAATGTTGAAAATACACCAAGAATGTTGAGAATACGCCAAGAATGTTGAAAATACACCAAGAATGTTGAGAATACACCAAGAATGTTGAGAATACGCCAAGAATGTTGAGAATACACCAAGAATGTTGAAAACACACCCAGAATGTTGAGGATACACCAAGAATTTTGAGAATACACCAAGAATGTTGAAAACACACCCAGAATGTTGAGGATACAAGAAGAATGTTGAGGATACAAGAAGAATGTTGAGGATACAAGAAGAATGGATACAAGAAGAATGTTGAGGATACAAGAAGAATGTTGAGGATACAAGAAGAATGTTGAGGATGCATGAAGAAAGTTGAGGATACCAAAAGAAAATTTCAAGACACCAGAATGTTGATGATACCGTAAACCGATGAAGAAGTCAGAAAGATGTTCTTACAGAGGTCATGGCAAAATGAAATTTAAAACCAATATCTGTAGAAACAATCATTATTCTTTGATCAAGTAATGAAATACGAATAGCTGAAACATATTGTGGGAACTGACAAGTTCGAGAGAAAGAGCTGTGCGATGAAACAAAGAAGAAATAAAAGATATATTAAGTGAAGCGCATGAAAGAAAGTAAAACCCCACCTTCCAGAGTGTTCCAGAAAACAAACTCTCCAGCCTGGAGAAGCGAATAGGTATCGACGAGAAGGCAAACCGGCGCGGAAAAATGTCGTGATGAAGTCGGTTGTACTCAACCGAGAGATATCACACGCTATCTGCAAACCACAACATAACGCATCTACACTAACTTATCATCCTTTTAAGGGCAAATGACGAAGAAGACTATTAATTCCTTTAGTAATCGTCGGGAGAATGCCAGAACCTACGCTAACAAGCAGGGTGTACTTGATGAAGATTGCTCTAAGTGTGGTTTCATTATTTATTAATTTGTAGACAATTTCCCAGCAATCCTATCTCGGCTTTCCCCAGCATATACATCAATTTTATTCTCAAAGCCTTGCCATTAATGTTCATGCGTGTCCCCCATTTATTGCCAACATATTACGCTCATTTTTCCTATCCAAGATGGATTGTGGCAGAAATAGCGTGACATCCACTCTGTGAATTACATAACATTACACTGTCACCTTTCACTGATATTTTAGATGCCTTGCTCAATTTTTGCTCTGTTTAAAAATATAATTTCTATATGATTCTTCTATGATACATTTAAACTAAAGGACGCCATAAGTTAAATAGCAAAATCACTTTGGTATCTTTGTTTCTTTCTTCCTTTCTTTCTCACGTTCACCCTGAAGATTAAGGGAATAAATGGCATTCTGCGTCGTCTGAATATGAAGTTAGGTTGGCGTAGATGTGCTGTGTTATAGTATGCAGCAAAGATATGTTATTTGTGTCTTCCGGCACGACACATTCGGCTCCAACACGATGTTTTCAAGTACTGGGTTATCTTTCTTACGTACTCGTGAAGAACTTGAAATTGTGGTAAATTATGAATATCTGGCATCTGTAGAACCAACAATTGAAACTGCCAGAAAGAAATTAAAAGAAGACTTGTTGCAGCATTAACACAAATATCATACCACGAAAAGCTTATAGTATAATACTTACAAAACAGTAAAACTACTAAGGATATGTATTCTCCACCCCCCCCCCCCCCCCATCTCCGTTAACAACATGATCATGAACAATCGCACAAACAACAATGAAGAAAATAAGTCAATTCGAAACAAAATCGAAACAAAATGCTGCAGAAATGTTATAAAATACCGTGGATAATGTAAAGAAATGTAAACATTAAACTGCCTGTAAATTGAAGAGAATTGACATATAAACCACATCCTATAGAGGAAACTAAAATATTACGTCAGCATCACATGGCTGTGATTTTGAAAGAACAATAAAGGAATGCATAGTTCCAGGAAGACGAGAAAGGAGTAGACCAAGAAAACGGTGACTTCAAATTAGCAGAGAGACAGTGAACTTAACAAAATAGAAAGTGGGAGATCTAGCTAGAGACAGAGATTCCTCCAAATGGAATGTGTTGGGAGCAACATTTTGTAAAGGACATGCAACGAGGTGACAGACAACTACTGGATTAGTTTTAATCATCTTATTCAGTCTTCACTTTTAATAAACTTCTTTTTGAACAGATAACTCGTCTTCGAAGACTAGCTCGGATTATCTGCCCTGAAAATTAAGTGTGTCCTAAAGGTCAAGGTATTCCACTGAATTACTGCCGTCGGGGAGTGTAAAGTTTTGTATATTGTAAAGTCTCAATTTCTCTAGTGCATTTTTTTTTTTCCTAACCAAGGCGGTCCCCTTCGGTCCAAGTCATCCGTCTTCGGAGAGAAAATATAATAAATAATATTATTATAGAGGGAAACTTCCTAGGCGATAATCAGCGAATCAATTCATAGGAAGAGGTATGTTTACAGCACTCGAAAAAAAATGACAAATAAACAACATACATAAAAAAACAAACAAAGAACAATATATGAGCTGCAGCAGGATCCAACCCGTACTCAGTGGCACAGCGCCTCGCCACGAAAAGCCAAACGCTAGGGAACAGTGCCACTAACTAGTTAGCTGAGTTGGCAGTGTTTCCTAGCGTTTGACTTTTCGTGGCAAGGCGCTGTGCCACTGAGTACGGGTTCGATCCTGCTTCGGTCCATATATTGTTCTTTGTTTTTTTTCTGTTGATTATTTATCATGACATCCGTCTTCGGCCTGTCATATTTGGGAACCAGGCTGCTTCGACCTACAATGTCTACTCTTAGGCTGATTAGTCTGTTTCCAGTGGGATCATTGGGAGGTGGAGTAAGGCAGGGTTCAGCTCTATTGTTCGCCGATCCGGATGTACGCAGTCAGCTATGAGTTGCCAACATCTTTCAGTCCAGGTGCTAGGTGGTGTCTTGTTCACCAACCAACCCAACGTCATTCCCAACACAAATGCTATCATACATGTACCGACAAAAAGTGATGTATATCTCCTCTTAAAGTGAATTGGTAATGAATACACGGTTAGTGGACAAGACAACCAACACTCATTATCATCATCAAGTACCGGGCCTGCTGGCGTAGGTGATCATGTCTCTCCACAACTTTCAATCACGACAGTTATTTATCATTTCTGTTGTTGACCTTCTGCCAAACCATTCTCTTAAGCTATCTGGTATCTTTTCTCCCCTATACCTCTTCGTCCCTCAATTTTTCCAGTTGTTACAATATATTCCAGCTGTTCTCATCTCAATACATGGTCAAAAAATTATGATTGTTTCTTCCTAATATTATAAATTAGCTCTCTTTTTGCTGCGGCTTCTTTCAGAACGTTTTTATTACTCTTCATAGCTGTCCATAGTATTCTCAACATTCTTCCGTAAAACCACATTTGTACAGACTCCAGTGATTTTCTTGTCTGTTGTCCATGATTCACATCCATATGTTAAGAACAATATCTGAGCTAAAAGTGGTGACCGACTTATGGCTGACTGCTTCATCAGAAGCAACACCAAAAGCTGATCAAGATCCTACTACACCTCCACGCGGTGTCACTGGAAACAGACTTAGCAAGCCTGGCTAATCGAGTTGCAAATGAAGAGGAAATGCAACCCGGTACCAAAATAGCCTAGCTGAAGTCGGATACATTGAGCTTCTAGTACACCACAACACAATGCAGATTCACTCATGTAATGCTCTTATAATGAGGTGGTGAATATAAATCTTCATACAAACGCAGAATACATGGTTTCATAACATACAAATGTTTATGAGACCAAAGAATAACAGATTAGAAAAAGTCATCAATAAATACAGTTTCAAAATTGTCCTTCAATAAATGTCTGTGACACCAATAACGATGATTAGTCCAACGGGTTATCCATCAAACGGTGAGAACCACTTTGGGACATAATGGATATGTTATATTTCTGTAAGAAAGAAAGAAAGAAAGAAAGAGAGAGAGAGAGAAAAGAGAGAGAGAGAGAAAGAAAGAAAGAGAGAAAGCAAAAAAATGAAGGAAAGAGAAAGAAGAAAGAAAGAAAGAAAGAAAGAAAGAAAGAAAGAAAGAAAGAAAGAAAGAAAGAAAGAAAGAAAGAAAGAAAGAAAGAAAGAAAGAAAGAAAGAAAGAAAGCAAAAAAATGAAGGAAAGAGAGAAAGAAAGAAGTAAGGAAGGAAGGCAGGAAATAATCCCGTCGTGTCAAATTGCGATTAGGGATTATCGTGTTTAAAGCCAGCAGGCTTTACCATCGACAAATCTATTTGTAAGATGATCAGCACTACGCCAATTCTGATTCCCATAAACAAATAATCAACTGTAGCCATTTTAGAGTGGGTAATCCTGGAAGCTGTCGTCGAGACTGAGCCCAAACATCTTGATCTCTCAATAGGGACCAGTTCACTGCTCTACCACACACCCATCACGTCACGAAACGTAGAGGAAATTTGGTGTAAGACACCATATTGTAGAGGCATTTGGTATATTATCCTTTTTTTTAAATAATCTGGTCAGTATTACGCCCGTGCCGTTTCTCTTTCCCATAAAAATTCGGCAATCATTTAAGGCTGGGTGAACCTGGAAGCCGTCGATAAGGACAGAACTCAACCTTCAGTAATCTCGTCCATTACTACCGAGCTACCACAGTTCCCTAAATACCGCACAAACAAAACTTAAAAATAAGAAATAGCTTTCTGTACGTTTCTCAACATATATTATTTACAAATACCAATGCCACTTGTTGATAAATCTCTAGGGCTTTATACAGCACACTGAAAACCACTGACCGACACAGTTATCTTTTCATGTTTCTGTGAAAAAAAAAGAGACAAAAGTGAATTCGGGTCGTTCAAACAAAGACAGAACAGAAAAATAATTTGATCTGCAAAAATCCAAACAAAAGACTTAAAGAAATACAGGAAGTTAAAATATTCTTTTTTGAAAGAACCACCTCGCGTATGTGAGATAGTGCAGTCCATAAACGTCCTTTGTTCTCAGTTAATGCTTAACTCATAAATCTCATCCTAACAATCAAATACCGTTCTGCTATCAAAGGACACCCAACTTGAATAGAAGCAAAGAAACAATGAAAAGATAATTCGACACCAGTGGCGACTGGGAGACCGGGAAAGCGGCGAGGGCTGAAATCAATAATCAACAAGGCTAGGCCATTTATTTGCTGCCAAGAAACAGCTTAGCATGGCCAGTGCTACATCAGAGACATTCTGAAGACCTGATTTTTTTTTTTATTTCACTTAATTCCAGGGAATGAGTGAGGAGACCCCAACAGAAATCTTTTTTTTTATTATTTTATTCCAGAGGAGCATTCTCAACAGTTTGCTGAAGTGAGCGCTCACCAAATCAGATCTGTCGGCGGTCAAATGGAGTTTGAACTTTGGCTCTGATCCTGCCTCTAATCCCCTCTATTTGGCTGCATTTAATCTCTTACCTCGAATCTCTTATTAGCAGCATTTACTCACTAGCCTTTAATCTCTTATTAGCTGCAATCAATTCCTTACCTCCAATCTCTTATTAATAGTTTGCAATTAACCACCTGCCCCTAATCTCTTCTTAGCTGTATTTAACCACCTGCCCCTAATCTGCTCTTCTTAGCTGTATTTAACCACCTGCCCCTAATCTGCTCTTCTTAGCTGTATTTAACCACCTGCCCCTAATCTCCTCATCTTAGCTGTATTTAACCACATGCCCCTAATCTCCTCATCTTAGCTGTATTTAACCACCTGCCCCTAATCTGCTCTTCTTAGCTGTATTTAACCACCTGCCCCTAATCTCCTCATCTTAGCTGTATTTAACCACCTGCCCCTAATCTCCTCATCTTAGCTGTATTTAACCACCTGCCCCTAATCTCCTCATCTTAGCTGCATTTAACCACCTGCCCCTAATCTCCTCATCTTAGCTGTATTTAACCACCTGCCCCTAATCTGCTCATCTTAGCTGTATTTAACCACATGCCCCTAATCTCCTCATCTTAGCTGTATTTAACCACCTGCCCCTAATCTGCTCTTCTTAGCTGTATTTAACCACCTGCCCCTAATCTCCTCATCTTAGCTGTATTTAACAACCCTAATATCCTCTTATTTTTCTTCCTCCCACAACAAAAAGGGTCGTTGTGTCATCACTGACTGACTTAGTCAAGCCATTCCAATTCTCTCTATTTTAAATAACTTTTTTTGTACTTTGAAAAGTGAACCCTGTCCATCCTTTAAAGTTATCTAATCTTATTAGATTCATTTAATCATGTTTTCAAAGCCATCTGACTTCTCCTATGATTCCTATCTGAAGTGTGTTAATTTTGTGTGCAGAAGAATGTTATATACCCACAACTACAGAAGCTGGACTAGTGACAACAAATCTGGCTAGTACTGTGGTTAGTCTGCCCAGTTGAGATCATTATTTTATCGACACTAATCCTCGTTTAATTTCATTTTATTGATATAATCTGTCGTGTTCCTGTCTTTTATTCTCCGTCTATAAAAGAAGACTTTATAGTCGAAACGTTTATTACTGAATCCTGCCTTATCGTGTAAATCTTTCATGTACAATTTCGATGTAATTATTTTTCTCTAGCAAAAATGCGACGTGAACGGACATAAAGGCAAGGTGGGCCAAGATGTAGCAACTGGACACCCAAACAAAAATATTTTTTTTTAATTACCGAAGCAACAATGTGCATAATAAAAAAAAAACAGAATATATGAATGCTATGCTAATTTAATTATATCATTTATTGTAGGGATAGGCATAGAGTTATGCGCAGTACAAATGACGTCATGGAAACATCACATTTTAAAAATCGTGTATTGTTACATCTCTACCGGATGAAAGGCGCCAAAAGAGACAATGCCCACATGGCACCAATGACCTTGTTAAAGAGAAAGGAAGAAAAACAGGAAAAAGTCAACATAATGAAATAGGTTAACATTATAAGTTAATAACAGGTCAGCTGTGAGAATAGTTGAGCGAGTGGGGAACATAATTTACTTTAACTTTACTATTTCGTCCTATTGTAAATCACTGAGGAACAATAAGAACCACTACTGACACTAAATGTGTTAGACGCATGACAGGAAACAGCCTTACAGATCAAATCAGAAGTGAGGGACTGAGAAAAGAGCTAGAAATAACCCCCCCTCCCCCACTCCGCAATAGTCCAATAGAAAACTTAAACATACTTGAACAAAACACTACACAATGAGCACTTATTAAACGGTATGAGTACAGCAGACCTATGGGTCAACCAAGAAAATGATGGACTGACGGAATATTAGAAAGACTAATCAACATAATAGTAACAGAGGTCGACAGAAGAGCCAAAGACCACAAACTATACCAGCCGTCGACGTTAAAATGCAAATGAGGAAGGAAAGAAGAACTTAAATGTACTTGTTGCAAGCATGTTCGAAAAATTAAAAAGTCGATTATCTCTTTAAGTCCGAATTTCTGAACTAAGTTTTGTTCATGTCTAGCGTATCCAAGTAAACAATATGAAAAAAAACATAATACGATATTTCTTATTAATAATTTATTTTACGTTTTATTAAATGTCATTATTAAATTCACGAATTGTATCGTACATTTATGCTGTCACGTTTTTATGTTGTTTATTTAATTGTTTTCACTATTTATAAATCATCTGAGCTTTTCTTCGTGTGGCAGTCAAATTACCATTCATTGATTCTTAACAAGCCCAGACTGTTTATTGATTGCATTTGACATTTGATATATTGATTCTCTAGCATGCCCCATTATATGACTCTGCCATGCGTTTTTAAGGCTGATTTGTGTGTATGTTAGTGAATAACTAATCACCTAGCATATGATAAAAAAAAAGTGCAACTTGCTCCTGGCATTATTGTCGCACCAATGAGGATTCTCAATTGTGAACATGCCAGCGTGTAACAAATTTGACAAAAATTATAGTTTGACATGCTCTTTATTTAAAAAAAAAACGGAAATAACACAATAACACGATAATTCAAAACAACGTCACTACGCTACACATATTTCTCATGAAAGAAAAGATGTACATAAATATAACGCTTCTTCTTGTTCCTTTGTTTGCAGGCATACATAGCAGTCAATGACATGTTTGTCTTGTGGAGTTATAGATAGTCATAGCAGTCAATGACATGTTTGTCTTGTGGGGTTATAGATCGTCATAGCAGTCAATGACGTGTTTGTCTTGTGGGGTTATAGATCGTCATAGCAGTCAATGACATGTTTGTCTTGTGGGGTTATAGATCGTCATAGCAGTCAATGACATGTTTGTCTTGTGGGGTTATAGATCGTCATAGCAGTCAATGACATGTTTGTCTTGTGGAGTTATAGATCGTATGGTATGTTAACCATGTGGGGTCATAGACAGCTAAAGCAGTCAGTGATGTTCGGTTTGTGAGGTGAGAGACCGTCATAGCAGTCAATAGCATGTTTAACTTGTGAGGTCATAACAGCTAATAGTGTTCGCCTAATGGAATCTGAGACCGGCAAGCAGTAAATGGCATATTTGACTTCTGGGGTTAAAGACCATCATATCAGTCAATGACATGTTTGCCCTGTGAATCAACACCAAAGTTCTTCCTTTTCCCACAGTCCGTTGTCATCTTTTCCAGGATGTTCCAAGTTTGGCCCACCCTAATCAACTCTTTGTTTTCAGGTTGTTTATGATGATTATCGCTTTCAAATCGTGCATAGTACACGGTATACACTTTTGAGAGAGCTTTCAGATCTCTTCCAACTCACCATCCACATGTCGTCACTGTTTTTATCTGTTGCAATTTTCAAGCAATTTTGTATTGCTGAATCTGTCAATTGAAAAATATTATGAACATTTTCCTCAGGTAGAATGTATGAACTTACCACAGCTGTAACGTTTCTTTCTCTGTTATCTCAAGAATTGAGATTCATAATTTAAAAAAAAAAAAAAGAAACACCGAATGCACGGAGCCTTTATATATTTAACATAATTCACCATACATATTTATAATGGCATCTCCTATTATGAGAATCTCGATACACGTAAAATGAGTGTTCACATTACCAACAACAAATAATATTTAAAATAAACGTATCTTGTTTTGATCAGGTTCAAGATGTCAAGTGATTTTGCTGACAGAGATAAGCGGCACACGACTGAATGATTACGTAACGATCAGTGAATCAGTGCTGATTAAGACCTGCTGTACCTCCACGCTGTGGGCCCGGAAAGAGCAGACTAGCTGGTCTGGTCAAGCGAGATGGATCAATGAATGGAGGCTATTCTTCTACCTTTTAGCTCCCAATGGAGCATAGGTCTTCAACAAACACTTTCCAAGTCGTTCTGTTTTTTGCAATTCTTTTAAGATCATTCCATGTCTTCCCCGTCATCTTCATCTCTGCTTCAATCTGTCTTCTCCAAGAATTCCTTGGTCTTCCTCTTTGTCTTTTCCCCTGGGGATTCCAAAAAAGGGCCTGTTGTGTAATACTCTCAGTTGGTTTCCGTAGTGTGTGTCCTATCCATCGCCATCGTCTTCGCTGTATTTCTTTATTCACTGGTATTTGACCGGTACATTTCCATAATTCCACGTTTGTGACTTTGTCCTGCCATTTCCATCCCTTTATTCTGCGCAAGCATCCATTAATGAAAGTCTGTACCTTCGTGATTGTCAATTTTGTTATTCTCCATGTTTCACAGCCATATAATAGAACCGACTTAACATTGGAGTTGAAAATTTGTATTTTTGCATTTAGCCTAATTTCTTTGGATTTCCATATGTTTCCCAGTGCAATGAAAGCTCCTCTTGCTTTTGATATCCTTATTTTGGTATCGTTTTCTGTTCCTCCCTCTTTATCTATATTACTGCCCAGATATATATAAGATTGTACGTCTAGTAGAGGTATTTCTCCTAGTTTTATTTGGTTATTGCCAACTGCATTAATTCTCATAATGTTGGTCTTATCTCTATTAATCTTTAGTCCTAGCTGTTGTGATCTCTCATCTAATGTACTCATTTTATCTTGCATCTGTTGGTGGCTGTGTGATAGGAGAGCTATGTCATCAGCAAAGTCTAAATCATCAAGTTGTTTGGTCAGTGACCACTGGATCCCATTTCTGTTGTTTTTAGTTATTTTCATAATCCAATCTATGGCCAGTAGAAAGAGAAATGGAGACAGAAGGCATCCTTGCCTTACTCCTGTTCTTATTTCAAATGCTTCTGTAAGCTGTCCTTCACGCACCACACTACATTTTGTTCCTTCATACGTTGTTTTTATCAGGTTAATAAACTTTATGGGGATTCCATAATGACTCAGCAACTTCCAAAGCATTCTTCTGTCTAAACTATCAAATGCCTTTTCGTAATCTATGAATCCAATATAAAGTGGGGATTTTAGTTCTAAACTTTGTTCAACTATTATACGTAGAGTAGTTATTTGATCAGCACATGATCTGTTCTTCCTAAAACCTGCTTGTTCATCTCTCAAGTGTTTCTCTATAGCCTCTTTTAGTCTCTCCAGAATGATTCTGCCTAATATTTTTCCTGGCACTGATAGTAGCATAATTCCCCTATAATTTGTGCACTCCTGTAAACTTCCTTTCTTTGGTAGTTTGATCATATAACCTTCTCTCCAGTCTTTAGGTATTTCTTCCCTCTCCCAAATTTTATCCAATAGATTATGTAACATCTTGGTAGAGGTGATAATATCTGCTTTGATGGCTTCCGAAGGAATTTCATCTGGTCCTGTGGCTTTACCATCTTTTAATAGTTTGATGGCTTTCATTATTTCTTCTTTGCTTGGTTTTCCGCAGTTAACGTGTAATTCTTCTTCTGCTGGTAGTATATCTGGAGGATTATTTGAGCCAGGTCTGTTCAAAAGTTCTTCAAAGTGCTCCTTCCATCTCTCCATTTGTTCCTTTATATTACTAAGCAGATTTCCTTTCTTATCTTTGATAAAGGCGTTGATCTGTTTGTATTTTCCACCTAATTTCTTTGTGCTGTTGTACAGTTCTTTCATATTCCCTTTATTTGCTGCTTCTTCTGCCTCTTTAGCTAATTCATCTATATATTTCCTCTTATCCCTTTTAATGCATCTTCTCACTTCTTTGTTCACCTCTGTGTAAGCTTCCTGTGTCTTGGCTTTATTACTTCTTGTTTTGCTTTTATTTATGTCTGCTTTCTTGTTCTTTCTTTCTTTAATTTTATCCAGGGTCTCTGCTGTCATCCATGCCTTATTCTGGCGTTCTCTTTTCCCCAGTGTTTCTTCGCATGTCTCTTTCCATATATTTTTTACCTGTTTCCAATGATCTTCTATATTTATTGTATTTTCTAGTTGTTGGAGGACTTGGTATTTGTTTGATATTGTGACTGCGAATTTATCTTTAATTCCTTGTTCTTTAAGAAACCCTACATTGAAATACTTTCTGCCCTTATTCGTTGTAGTATACCTTTTTAATTTAATTTTAAGTTTGGCTAACAGAAGATGATGATCAGAAGCTATATCTGCCCCTCTATATACTTTTACATCCTGTAAGGATGACTTAAACTTATTATTAATACATATGTGATCAATTTGATTTTCCGTTCTATGATCTGGTGACACCCATGTAGCTTTGTGTATTCTTTTATGTTGGAATATTGTTCCTCCTAGGCTCATTTGATTAAGGGCGCAGAAATTCACAAATATCTCTCCATTCTCGTTTATATCTCCAAGTCCATGTTTTCCCATAATCTCTTCAAAGCCTCTGTTGTCTGATCCTACCTTAGCATTTAGGTCTCCCATCAAGATTATAATATCCTTGGCTCGTCTTGCATCCATCTGGCATTGTAGCTGTTTATAAAAAACATCTTTAACTGAGTCATCTTTATCGTTGGTTGGTGCATAGCATTGTATAATGTGTAATTTTATTTGTTTTTGGTTGTTCTAAATGTTGCTCTCACCAGTCTTGGTCCCACTGCCTCCCATTCTATTAGTGTCTTCTGTGCATTCTTTGATAGCATTATAGCTACCCCTTCGCTATGTTGTGCTCCTGATTCCTGGTGTCCTGATGATAAAATCATCTCCCCTGTATTCAATTTTATTCTCTCCGCTCCCAGCCATCTTGTTTCACACATTCCCAGAATATCTATCTTGTAGTTGGTCATTTCTGCTGCCACTTGTGCCGCTTTTCCCTGTTCGTTAAGGGTACGAACATTCCAGGTGCCAATTCTGGATGATTTCCTGGTAGACAAAGGGTGAGTCGGCAACCCGGACTCCTTATGGCTTTCTCCGGATTGCGTCATACGTCTCTTAGACAGAGAGCCCTTCTCTTTCCTGGTTGACGGATTTACTTTATCTTTCTTTGACTTGTTCATGTTTGTGAAGTTTTTTTCGGCTTATTTTTTTTACAGTATGGGATAGCCAGTCCCATGCCTAACCCTCCTTTCTCGCCTCTTACGAACATGAATGGAGGCTATTGAGAGCCTAAAAATGGCTTACAGAAAGGCGGATGTGTTCAGTCAAATATGCAGCTTGTTGTAAATGGCAACACAACGCCGCATCCCCCACCTCCCCCCCCCCAATTTAACGTCATTTAACGATGAAGAGGAGTCGTCGAGCAAAAACATACAAGTAAGTTTCAATTAATTTGTTGATTATTTTACAGATAATTTCTTGACATTTTTATATGGAGGGATTGGTGAATAGAAAAATAGATGGGCAAGATGGCGTACGAGTGGGCTGGCGTACGAGTAGGCTGGCGGATAAGTGGGCTGACGGACGAGTAGGCTGGCGGACAAGTGGGCTGGCGGACGAGTAGGCTGGCGGATGAGTGGGCTGCGGATAAGTGGGCTGGCGGGCGAGTGGGCTGGCGGACGAGTAGGCTGGCGGATGAGTGGAGTGGCGTACAAGTGGGCTGGCGGACGAGTGGGCTGACGAACGAGTGGGCGGACGGACGAGAGGATTGACGGACGAGTGGACTGGCGGACAAGTGGACCGACGGACAAGTGAACTGACGGACGAGTGGATTGACGGACAAGTGCACTGACGGACAAGTGGGTCGACGGACAAGTGAACTGACGGACGAGTGGGCTGACGGACGAGTGGGCTGACGAACAAGGGGACTAAATGATGAGTGGGCTGACGGACGAACGACAGACAAATTGATAGACGGACGGGGACAAAACACAAATATACGGAATACTTATATATATGCGCACGCACCAGACAGACGGCTAGACACAGATAGACCGGCGGACGCAGAAAACCTAAACACACATACAAACAATACATTTATAAGCGCACACACACACGAGACAGACGGACAGATATGCGAACAGACAGGTTAGGCAGGTAGGAAAGTAGGTAGGTATGTAGGAAGGTAAGTAGGTAAGTATGTAGGTAGGTAGGTAGATATGCATGTATGTAGGTGGGTATGTAGGTCGGTATGTAGGTAGGTAGGCATGTATGTAGGTAGGTAGGTATATAGGTAATAGGTAGATAGGTATGTAGATAAGTATTAGGTAGGTATGTAGATAGGTAGGTAGGCAAGTGGGCATGAATATAGGTAGGCATGTATATAGGTAGGCAGGTGGTAGGCAGGCATGTATATGGGTGGGTGGGTAGGTAGGTAGGTGAGTTGGTAGGTAGGTATATATGGGTTGGTGGGTAGGTAGGTGAGTGAGTAGGTACGTAGGTAGATAGATAGATAGATAGATAGGTAGGTAGGTAGGTAGGTAGGTAGGTAGGTAGGTAGGTAGGTAGGTAGGTAGGTAGGTAGGTAGGTAGGTAGGTAGGTAGGTAGGTAGGTATACGGACAAACAGTGAACTTGACAGATAAATTAGACAAAGCAAATTTCATTGTGGCTGCATCTTTGTCTATGTATGATCTTATTCATGATGTTAGTGAACCTTATTGTTAGTCCTGATATTGAGAAACGTTTCTGGCCGTTATGACGAGTTTGTTTGATAATGCTCTTAAAACTTTAAACTTAATCATGGCCTTCAGACAGTGTCCTTTAGTGGTTATATCTTTTTTTCATAATCACACAGGAAGTTCTCAACACAGTCTACAACCTCCGTAGCAGATCATATTCCCTGTTATTGCGTTTAAGTACAACTACTTCGCTGATTTAACCGATTACAGGACAGTTTCCGGACAGTGCGCAGGTTGAAAGCAAACAATAACTCATAGCTGACTGATCAGAGAGCAGGAACTGATCAAAATACTATCCTACCTTCCGGGAAGTGGAATTTCAAACAGACTACACAATCTGCCAAAACATGTAGGAATCGATAAAGGATGGCAAACTCGGTACCCAAAAATGTGCTAAAGTCAGATGTCAGAGGCCGAAAGGTAAACTACAACACAACGCAGGACGCCCAGTTAGCACACCATTTAAGATGGGTGATAAAAGATGTAGCCGTTGGAAGAACGGAAAGGAAAAGGAAAGTCTATTATGAGAATAAGTAAAAACTATAATTAAAGGAAAATACAGAAATACAAGGTAAACAAGAACAAACAATTCATTTATGGAAAATCTCGTTCTGAAATTTGAAAGAGAAAAACATGATGGTCGAACTGAATGTCTACATCAGCATATCAAAAGAGAACGCTTCACCTAAACACTGCAAACTGGAAGTCTACCTTAAAAATGACTGAAAGTGAACACCTAACATACACACTAGAGATGAATGCCTACCTCAACTGACTGAAAGTGAACACCTAACATACACACTAGAGATGAATGCCTACCTCTACTGACTGAAAGTTAACACCTAATATACACACTAAAGATGAACACCTACCTCAACTTACTGAAAGTGAACACCTAACATACACACTAGAGATGAATGCCTACCTCAACTGACTGTAAGTGAACAACTAATATACACACTAGAGATGAATGCCTACCTCAAGTGACTGACAGTAAACGACTCCCTACAACTAAGTTATGTTAAGTTCATCTTCACTACACTCCAGACACATCTATAGTTGATCAGATCTTCTCCTGGAAATACTGAGCACCTTCGAGAAGAAACCGCACCTACATGCACGAACTCTGTTGTACGATATCCATCATTTGACGGATGCGTTACTTGCCAAATTTAAATGAATTAAACCTAACTTAAGAATATCATGATTCATGAAGTTAATCTGTTGAATTGTGTCAGATCTGACAGGCTTTGGGTGCGACCGTTTGCGCCTTCCGAAGCATTAATGGCATCAAATGTGTTATTCTATAACAACAAATAATAATTAGTGAATGCCTTATATGTTTCTCTCCTATCTTAATTAAAAGCTGGTGAATGGGTGAATACTTTAGCTGTTTCTCTCCTATCTTAATTAAAGGCTGGTGAATGGGTGAATACTTTAGCTGTTTCTCTCCTATCTTACTTAAAAGCTGGTGAATGGGTGAATACTTTAGCTGTTTCTCTCATATCTTACTTAAAAGCTGGTGAATGGGTGAATACTTTAGCTGTTTCTCTCCTATCTTACTTAAAAGCTGGTGAATGGGTGAATACTTTAGCTGTTTCTCTCCTATCTTGCTTACAAACACAAGACGTAGACTATTCAAATCAAATGTACTATCAACCCTTACGTATGCGTATGAAAGCTGGAAAACAACAAGGGACATAGAAACAAAGTTGAACGCATTCGAAAATAAATGTCTAAGGAGAATACTTGGTATAGCGTGGAACGAATTCAAAACAAACGAGGAAATTAGAGAAATCGCCAATCAACCACTAATATCTTCAGTAATAAAGAAAAGAAGATGGTCATATGTTGGACATGTGATGAGAAGAGATAATAAACAAAGAGCAAAGCATGCCCTTACGTGGGAAACAACAGGTAAGAGGAAAAGAGACCATGGCTGGGCTTAGTAAAGACCATGGTTGGGCTTAGTAAAGACCATGGCTGGGCTTAGTAAAGACCATGGCTGGGCTTAGTAAAGACCATTCAGCGAGGAATTGTGAACGGGGCAAAAAGGAAAAATATATAGAGAAAGAGATGGGAAGATAACATCAAAGATTGGACAGGCCTCGACTTTGCAGAGTACCAACGAATGACCGGAGATAGAAAGAAAAGTGGAAGGTTGAGGAATTCTGTCAGTGACGCCCCAATTATTTATGGGACGAAGAAGAATGTTGCCAATTGGCTCCTACACTCCAGAAATTAAAATGTGGTCTGTTCTCCAAAAATATGTCCATCGACTTGAACAGCCATGTGCATCTAGGTTCGTCTGTGATACCTTGCAACTTTTTATCCTTTCTAGCCTCGTCTACCTGGTACCATATTCACCATACTAATCTTATCTAGACTAGAAACTTGTTTCGTGCGTCTAGATTACAGAGTAAAAAAAAATAAATAGCTCCGCCACGCCAAGTGGTGTATAGGGAATATGGTGTTAGTGACCATAATTTTTATAGACCTTCAGCACATGATTGTTGGGGTAAAGTGGGCGGTATTACGCCCGTGCCGCTTTACTTTCCCTGAAAAAAAATTCGGTACCCATTTAAGGCTGGGTGAACCCGGAAGCCGTCAATCAGGATCGAACCCAACCTTTTGTCTTTTGCAGTCCAGTGCGTCTAGATTAGCCAAGCCTTAAATCGGTACATGAAGAGCAATGTGGTCCACACCCACCTCCCTGGAGGAGAAATTATATGGGGCAATCGAATCACTTAAACAGGCAGCTGCCTTCGTGAGAGAGTCTGGAATCCTACTCTGATTGAGTCTTGATCGCAGAGAGAGAGAGAGAGAGAGAGAGAGAAAACGGTACATATGATTGTTGAAAGAGGCTGAAATATAACAGTGGCGTTGTTCTGAAAATATTGCCTCAATATGTGCTGTTAATATAATCTGGGCACTAACACCATATTGTCTTGCGTCACACTTAATATGTGGACCCGGTGCTCTTTCCTCTGCTGACCTTACGTAATCCGCAAAACCGCGGCCTGATTGCCTGTTACAGTAGACAGAAGAAATTAATCAAGAAATTATTTATGGAAGTTGATGGGAGGTCTGGTGAAGGCGTTATCACAAATCTTCATAAACTACTCGGCTCGTATCATGTGTCAAGTTATCAGTGGTCCAGTGATTTATGATATTAAGAAAGAGGACCGTCACACGCAGTGGCGTGTTGGGAATATAGTGCTAGTGAGGATAAATATTGTGTTACTATCGGTTTATATTAGGATGAAAAAAAAAACTAACAGACTTGATATCACGAACAAATAAAACATCTATACCGATACAGTACTTTATCGAACCAAGGCGGCTTTAGTTGCCAATCATGGACACTAAAAGAGACACAATGTCGGATAGAATCATATAGGTTTTCAGAAGGATGCTAAGATATCGTAGACATATGTACTATAGTTCGTTCAGAAATTCGTGCCCACAGTTTATTAATTATCTCGGAAACTGATGAATTTCTGTAATTCTTTTTCGTGAAATCTTATTTTTTCACCGACCTTCAGTCTCATTTTTTGCCCTACTGTCATGCATTTAGGAAAGATTTTTGCTTATTTGAGGTATATAAAAATATGATTTTCTTGCTTGTCCTAAATTTTAGGATTTTACAATACCCACAATTGTTGTGATCAACTCACCAATTAAAAAGGCAAATTTCACGTGCATACCACACAATCTTAGCACCGTTTCGTACTCTTAACTTGTAAGACGACGCCACTCCGAGACTTTTTTTGTTAATTTCATTTCTGGTTTCTTGTTAAATTGGTCCAGAGGCGTATTTTGACAAAACATTTATTATTAATGAATATTCCTGTGTGTGTGATAATTTGTAAGCTGTTGTGAAGTGACTACTTGATTTTATAAAACTTGAAGAGTTTAAAGTGTAAATTCATCACTATGCAAAAGGTAACTGTGTTATTGTGCATGCACTTTTGCAAGGAATCTTAAAGGGGTCGGTTATATTACTATTCAATGTAATACGGATACGTCTTTGGCTTGCATTGTTAGAAAATTAACATAATTTACAGTAAAATCTAATGTTTAGAGCACGCGGTTTCATATTTTCCTAAAATTATATAACAAAAAACGATTTCTGCAAAATTCAGACTACTGTTGTACTTAAATGTTATAAAATCTGAAGATCGAAAAAAATAAGATTTCATGAAAAAAGAATTACAGAAATTCACTAAAGAGTTTCCGAGACAATTGATCAACTCTGTGGGTACAAATTTGTGGACGAACTATACCACTTTACTCCACAAGACAAGATAGTCTCAAAATATATGAACTAACACAATATTTTATATACATCACACGTGATCATTTTTTTTTCTTGCCCTTTCTTTTTCTGACCGATTCTTTCCTTTCGCTCTCCTCTTTTTTTCTTTCTCTTCCCTTTTCCTAACGTTTATTTCTTTTCCCTTTCTTTCATTTACTTCGCTTTTTTTTATCTTTTCTTTCATTTCCTTTCAGATTTTGTGCATTTTTCTTACCCTTTAGTTCCCCTTTTTACCCTTCCTTTCCTTTCCATTTCTTTTTTACCGTTTTTTTCCCTTTCATTTCTTTTCCATTTCACCCTTTTATCTTTCGCATTTCTTTTCATCTCCTTCCTTTCCTGTTATTTCCATTTCAGTCCTTTTCTTTTCTTTCATTTATTTTCTTTTTCTTTCTATTTCCTTTTATTCCATTTCCTTTCTTTTTCTTTCTATTTCCTTTCCTTTTATTCCATTTCCATTCCTTTTATTCCATTTCTTTTTATTCCATTTCCTTTCCTTTTATTCCATTTCCTTTCCTTTTATTCCATTTCCTTTCCTTTTATTCCATTTCCTTTCTTTTTCTTTCTATTTCCTTTCCTTCCATTTCCTTTCTTTTTCTTTTCCTTTACTTTTATTCTATTTCCTTTCTGTTTCTTTCCACATCATTTCTTTTCATTTACTTTTATTCCATTTCCTTTCTGTTTCTTTCCACATCTTTCCTTTCCTTTTTCTTTTCTGATACATAGTTATTAAAAAAAAAAAAACAGGTTGTCAAGGAATTGCGAAATCCCAAATAATACAATGCAATACACCTGGACAAAAAAAAGGACAGACGCCTACATGACAACAAGATCGATAACAAACAAATATGAATAGTGGAGGCAGGATCAAATACAGTAATTTCTGGTCCGTAGAGAGTATTATTATAGTGAGAACAGTCTCGTGACTGTTACTGTGATGGCACAGAAGTACCAAGACGGCACTTGTCAGTTGCGATAAATAAATAAGAGGATGAGTCAGTACCCAGGCTAGTGTTCTCAGAGAATAAGGAAGGCAGGGGGCAGGGTAGGTCAGGAGGGGGCGTTTAGACCCAGAGATTTTATTGATTGCAATCCTTTCCGCCAGCAGTCCTGGCTCTTGTGCCACATATTGATAGAATTATGCCCTGCCTTGTCTGCGGGACATTCAGGACAAACAAATCAAGCTGTGCGACTTAAGGGCTGCAACACCAAGCAATATGGTATATATAACTGGTCTGGCTTTTTGGCAAACAACACTAAGTGATGAACCACGAATACAAATAAGTGATGGCAGATAAAGACGTTTTACACGGCTGCTTGTATTCACATAAAAGTGGTATTTTAGTTACATTTTTACATAATTCTCCAGCATTTTATAGATGAAGAGTTCCTAAGCATAGTGCTTTACCTTGATTCTTAAAACTGATATTGCACGAAAATGGCTTCAATTTATGACACTATACACAAAGTATGAAACAGGTTAGCTAAAGTAGACATTTATGTTTTAATAATATTATAATGTCAAAGTCAGACTGATTATATTCTAATAAGAGTGAAATGAAGATGCAACATTCTTGATGTAAAAGCCTCTACGACACTGATCATAAGAATGTAATGGTAAAAACAGCCAGAATAAACATATTCAACGACAAAAGGAAAATGCAGACACAAATCAAGACCTAATCAAGCTGGCAAACCTTGCAGATGAAGGAATAAAAGAGCACTTGCAACAGACAGTAGAAACAGCATTTAAACACTTACCACCAGAAGTGAGTAATGTGGAGGAGGAGTGGACAAAATGCAAATCAACTTTAAAGGGCAGAAGAATTATGTGAGAAAAGGAAGAACGGAAAGAAAAAAAGAGAGAACAAACATACACTATGGTAGAGTGAGGAAGTACAAGGAGCAGTAAAGAAGAAAAACACTATATAAAGTGTGGATACACAGTCATAAAATGAAGATGAATACATAAATTACAGGATTCAACGCAGAGAAACAACCACAATAGTCAAAACAGCGAAAGAGGAATCATGGGAATGTTTCAGAAGGACATTAACAAAAAATAAGAAAACTGTTGTTAGAACTATTTTTTTCAAAATAGTTAGAAATATTAGAGAAAAATATACAATCTATATACCAACAGAATAATTAATGGCCCAAATGGAAATCCTGTAATAGATATAGTAAAAATAACAAACAGATGGAGGGAATACTTCAAGGGGTTTCGCAATTCCCTGAGTGAGATATAGAATATAACAACACAAGACCAGGAAATGACGTCACTAGAAACAGAAATACTGCTGTCAGAGGTAGAAAGAGTGGATAAACAGTCACCGAAACACCAAATCGTCAGGAGCAGATAGATTATCAGGGGAAATGATTCAAGCAGCAGGAGAGTTTAGCAGGAGATGCTTACATAGAATTGTCATTGTAGCATGGGTACAGCAAGAACCTCGATAGCTCAGTGGTTAGTGAGCTGAAATACAATTGACAAGAGGTAGGGTTCGGTCCCAACTGACGGCTTCCGAGTTCACCCAGCCTTAAATGGGTACCGGATGTTTTTCTGGGAAAGTAAAGCGGCACGGGCGTAATACCGACCACATTACCCTAAAAATCATGTGCCGAATGTCTGTTAAATGCATGGCCACTAGCACCATAATCCCTTCTTGTATTTCATTTATTATTTTTTTTTAATATTATTATTTCACTATTTCTTGTAGTTCATTCTCTGTCTCTGCTATTAAGACTGTGTCATCCGCATATCGCAAATTATTTATGTTGTGACCGTTTACTTCAATTCCTTTTATATCTACCGTTGATCTCATATTTTAGCTGTAAAGTGAAAACAAATTCGGCGACAGAACAAAGCCATGTCTGACTCCATGTTTTATATATTGGAACTGTCCTGTTCGGTTGCTAATTCCTATAGCTGCTGTTTGTTGCCAGTACATGTTTTTTTTTTTTTTTTTTTTTTTTTTTTTTTTTTTTTTTATTCGCAGATCCTTGCTATCAATGTTTAATTTCTCCAGCATATTATTCTGGAGTGGATCTCCCAAGAAAGATTAAGAAGAGCCCAAGAGAGGAGAGAAAGTAAAACCGAAGTTAATAACAGAATAAAAAAGAAAAATCGCACAAAGAATACGACAGCTAATAAAACAGTAGATACATTTTATATTTCTCATCACTTTACTTTAAGCATCATTGTTTTTTTTTACCCAACATTAACTTAAAATATTCATCAATTAGTGTGTTGGTCATTGTAACTAGATAATCCTATTAGATAATAGTTTTTTTTTTAAATTATATTTTGGTCTTCCTCCCCTCTTCTTACTGGAATTTTTCCAGCGATAAAGTTCCAAATCCTACAAAGTCACATCATTTTAATTACTACGTAGTCACTTCATAGGGCGACTTTTCGTGGTTCCAGTCACACGGACTATCATCTTCTTAGTTCTCTCGTTAGGGGAACTTGGATGCGTTTTGTCGCTAGTTGACAGAGAAACCGCGACCTGAGCCTTTAGGCCCAACACATCCGTTTTCAACACCGGTAGGTTTGCTTAACAATTATTTTGCCCGGACTGCGTCCATTTCTGGCCTACTCTTTTCGACTTTTAAGTACCAAGGTTTCTTGAACGAGCCCGAGCGCATACAGGACCTCCTGTTTTTAGCACTTTTCCGAGAGGGCTAGACATCAGATCTTACCGCCCAGAGATCAGGGATTGATAAAGCCACAAGTAAACCCCGGTCTCGAAGTGATCAAATCCCACTACTTATTGCGCAATTCAAACCCGGACCTTACAGTCCAGCGGCCGACGTCTTACCTTTAGATCACCCGGTACCCCACACATAGAAAATAAATGGACCGCTTGTCGTAAAAAATACGAGAGTCCGTTTCAAAATAGTTAGCCACTATTTAATAATTACAGAGATATTTCTATGTAACCACTTGATCGAAATTGTTCAAATTTTGCACATGACTTAACAATCTCAATGTCCCCACGAAAATATTTTTTTTCCTAAATAAAAACGTATGATTTTTAATTTTCTTTATTTAATGTATACAAATTTACTACCTCCTAGACAAACCATTATTTTGTATGGTTTATTGCTTCAAAATTCTGACCTATTTCGTTTGCTAATCTTTCACACAATTCCCGTGATTTGTGTAGTTTCTCAGCACATTTAGCACGATGTTTGAATGACAGGTAAATTGTAGATGTTTATAAACAGCTTCCGTTTCTATTCATTGGCGTTGTATAAATCGATGGTGTTCTATGCATTTATTGAAATGAGTGTTATTATTAACATTCGAATTATGATAAAATGCCGGAATAAAAAAAAAAAGACATCACCTCAGTGCACAATAAAGACAAATGGAACAATATTAAAACAGGTAAATGAATTTAAGTATTTGGGAACTTTGTTAACCTCAGACAGAAGATGTACAAAAGAGGTGAGATACAGAATGGCTCAGATAAAACAGCTTTCCAAAAAATGAAGAAGATACTGTGCAATCCATTTTTGACAATAGAAACAAGAAAAAAAGAGTTCTTAAATGTTATGTAGAGCCAGTCTTAACATATAGATGTGAATCATTGACAATAGGACAACTGACAAGAAAATCACTGGAGTCTGTAGAAATGTGCTTTTACAGATGAATGTTGAGAATACCATGGACAGCTAAGAAGAGTAATGAAAATGTTCTGAAAGAGGTCAAAGCAAAAAGAGAGCTAATTTCCAATGTTAGGAAGAAACAATCATCATTTTTGGCCATGTAATGAGAAGAGAAAAGGTGGAATATATTGTGACAACTGGAAAAATTGAGGGACGAAGAGATAGAGGGAAGCAAAGAGAAAAAATAATAGACAGCTTAAGAGAATGGCTTGGCAGAAGGTCAACAACAGAAATGATAAATAGCTGCCGAGATCGAAAGTTGTGGAGAGACATGATCACCTACGCCAGCAGGCCCGGTACTTGATGATGATGATGCCGGAATAGGCCAATTGCTTAAATTACGGTAAACTATTTTCTTCAACCACAAAGTAATTGCATTTGTCGAAAAGATTAAAGGAATTATCCTTTGCAGATGAATGGCACTAACTGCAATATTGCATTTTAGAAAACTTTTGGGACATTATCATGTTTGTGTGTGTAAAAGTTATGGAGATATTTGAAGTCGTGGACAAACCATTTTGAAACGGACTATAACACTATATTATTCTATACGCCTTTAGAACACATGAGGGAATCCTTACCTCCTAACTTTATGTGTGGTACTTTCTCCAACACCACACTAAGTTGCTGCGATTTATCTTACCGGCTCTATGGCAAATAACAGTCCACAATTCACACCCCAATTGCTACTGTTAGTTTATATAGCCTACTTGTAAGTATCCTCTTCACATTTCAAACAGTAACAAATTTGTGTGTACGTTTTCATTTCCTGTAAGTATGCGCCTGGGAGCATCACAAAATTATATTTCTGTTGAAATTCTTCTCCATTATTGCGAGTGTTCCTAGATATTTGTACTCTGCCTCTAATTGTATTACCTTCTACATAAATCATACATTTTGTCTGGGTATTTATTGTCTTACAACCATTTCACTTATGGAAACAAGATCGTTCTCTAGGCTGGATATGTTTATTGTATTTCCCTAGTGAAAAGATCGTCTCCATCCTCTGTAATAATTACTGTGCTCTCTGCATTACCTAACTTGTTGACCTTTCAAAGGACTATCCATGACGATATCATCCAATGTCTGCGGTCTACTTGGAAACGGGAGAGGCGAGGTTAGTTATGTGTGTGTGTGTGGTTAGGGGGGGGGGGAGGTGTTAGAATTTTTTTTTTAAAACACCTTCTAGCCAAGCAGTCATCGCGCAAGTTACAGATTATGTTTGACAATTTCATCATCATCATCATCGAGTGCCGTCTCCGCATCGAAGGTTGGCTACCATGGAGCGCCATTCCACTCTGTCTCTTGCTTTGATGGTGTATATTGTCATAGGTTGACTTGTCCATCTTTTGATGTTACTCGTCCATGCTAGTCTTGGTATGCCTCTGCCTCTTTTACCTTGTATTTTCCCTTCCAATATTACTTTTATTAGGCTGTTGTGTCTTTTAACATGCCCCAAAAATGTCATTTGTCTTGTTCTAATTGTGTTTAGTAGTTCTCTTTTCATTTTTTTAAGTTGTTTTAAAACTTCATTGTGTGTTTCCTTTTTTCTTTCCATCCAATTCTACCTATTCTTCTATAGATCCACATTTCAAAGGCTTCAATTTTCTGTTCTGTTTTCTGGTCTAATGTCCATGTTTCTGCACCATACAGGAATATTGAGAAGATGTAGCATTTTGCTATTCTTAATTTTGAGCCCTGGTGTTATTTCTTTTGATGTTAGTATATTTTTCATGGCATTAAAATTACTTTTTGCCACACCTATTCTTTTGTTTATTTCAGTTTTACATTGTCCATCACTGGTTATAGTATGTCCCAGGTATTTGTAGTTCTAAACTGTCTCCAATTTGACAAATTATACATTTAAAAATAACAATTCTTGATCCCATCTTGAAACATGCCCCCCACCATAGAAACGACAGCTTAAAACAGTGTAGGCACCTGCTACCTTACCGTGCAGCGTTCAAATATTAATTACAATCACACGTTCTTCCCTTTTATATGCGTTCTTTCTTTACAAGTCCACACATCCTCTGTAATAAATATTTCTTCTTTACAAGTCCACACATCCCCTGTAATAAATATTTCTTCTTTACAAGTTCACACATCCCCTCCAATAAATATTTCTTCTTTACAATTCCACACTCTAATGGTTCTTTCTTCTTTACAATTTCACATTGCTCCACAAATAGTTCTTTCTTCTCTACAGTTACACGGCGCTACACTGGTCCTCTAATCGTTCTTATAAATCATTCCATTTCCACACTGCCTCTCAAATAGTTCATATTGCCCAGTACAATTCCACACTGCCCCTCAAATAGTTCTTATTTCCCAGTACAATTCCACACTGCCCCTCAAATAGTTCTTATTTCCCAGTACAATTCCACACTGCCCCTCAAATAGTTCATATTGCCAGTACAATTCCACACTGCCCCTCAAATAGTTCATATTGGCCAGTACAATTCCACACTGTCCCTCAAATAGTTCATATTGCCAGTACAATTCCACACTGCCCCTCAAATAGTTCATATTGGCCAGTACAATTCCACACTGTCCCTCAAATAGTTCATATTGGCCAGTACAATTCCACACTGCCCCTCAAATAGTTCATATTGGCCAGTACAATTCCACACTGCCCCTCAAATAGTTCATATTGCCAGTACAATTCCACACTGCCCCTCAAATAGTTCATATTGGCCAGTACAATTCCACACTGCCCCTCAAATAGTTCATATTGGCCAGTACAATTCCACACTGCCCCTCAAATAGTTCATATTGCCAGTACAATTCCACACTGCCCCTCAAATAGTTCATATTGGCCAGTACAATTCCACACTGTCCCTCAAATAGTTCATATTGCCCAGTACAATTCCACACTGTCCTTCAAATAGTTCATATTGCCCAGTACAATTCCACACTGCCCCTCAAATAGTTCATATTGGCCAGTACAATTCCACACTGTCCCTCAAATAGTTCATATTGCCCAGTACAATTCCACACTGTCCTTCAAATAGTTCATATTGCCCAGTACAATTCCACACTGCCACTCAAATAGTTCATATTGCCCAGTACAATTCCACACTGCCCCTCAAATAGTTCATATTGGCCAGTACAATTCCACACTGCCCCTCAAATAGTTCATATTGCCAGTACAATTCCACACTGCCACTCAAATAGTTCATATTGGCCAGTACAATTCCACACTGCCCCTCAAATAGTTCATATTGGCCAGTACAATTCCACACTGCCCCTCAAATAGTTCATATTGGCCAGTACAATTCCACACTGCCCCTCAAATAGTTCATATTGGCCAGTACAATTCCACACTGCCCCTCAAATAGTTCATATTGCTAGTACAATTCCACACTGCCCCTCAAATAGTTCATATTGGCCAGTACAATTCCACACTGCCCCTCAAATAGTTCATATTGCTAGTACAATTCCACACTGCCCCTCAAATAGTTCATATTGCCCAGTACAATTCCACACTGTCCCTCAAATAGTTCATATTGGCCAGTACAATTCCACACTGCCCCTCAAATAGTTCATATTGCCCAGTACAATTCCACAATGCCTATCACTGTCGTTTTTCAAATTACATCTACAAAAGTGGATTTTTTCCACACTGCTCCTCTAATAGTTCTTCCTATTTAAAGATACTCCCATTGCTTCTCTCAACTGCAAGGTTATAATATTGTGTTATTTTTTCTAACACTCTTCTTTACTTCATTATTTTATCTCCTATATTATTTGTTGTGCTTTTAAATTCTAAAATTCCATTTTCAGCTTGGTTAACAGCAGTTTGTTTCCCTCCTCTCTTCTATTCTTCTGTTTATGTGAGACTAACAGTATATTTATCGTCTTTTGGGGCACACAATGTTCTATATTGCACAGTTCTTCTTTGTATGTGTGCCTGTATGTGATTAAAGTTACTTCATTAGTTCTAAAGCTGTGTTGGTCAATAGAGCACGTATGACGTCGTCGTCACATTTAGCTCCAGACATTCACAACTGATCTAAACCTTCACAACTGATTTAAACCTTCACAACTACTCCAAACCTTCGCAACTACTCTAAACACTCACAACTACTCTATTAAACCTTCACTACTAATCTAAACCTTCACAACTACTCTACTAAACCTTCACAACTACTCTACTAAACCTTCACAACTACTCTACTAAACCTTCACAACTACTCTACTAAACCTTCACAACTCCTCAATTAAACCTTCGCAACTACTCTAAACCTTCACAACTACTCTATTAAACCTTCACTACTAATCTAAACCTTTACAACTACTCTACTAAACCTTCACAACTACTCTTTTAAACCTTCACTACTAATCTAAGCCTTCACAACTACTCTACTAAACCTTCACACTTACACTACTAAACCTTCACAACTACTCTAAACCTTCGCAACTACTCTATTAAACCTTCACAACTACTCTAAACCTTCGCAACTACTCTAAACATTCACAACTACTCTATTAAACCTTCACAACTACTCTAAACCTTCACAACTACTCTATTAAACCTTCACAACTACTCTATTAAACCTTCACTACTAATCTAAACCTTCACAACTACTCTAAACCTTCGCAACTACTCTATTAAACCTTCACAACTACTCTAAACATTCACAACTACTCTAAACATTCACAACTACTCTAAACCTTCACAACTACTCTAAACCTTCACAACTACCCTAAACCTTCACAACTACTCTTAACCTTCGCAACTACTCTATTAAGCCTTCACAACTAATCTAAACCTTCACAACTACTCTAAACCTTCGCAACTACTCTATTAAACCTTCACAACTACTCTAAACATTCACAACTACTCTAAACATTCACAACTACTCTAAACCTTCACAACTACTCTAAACATTCACAACTACTCTATTAAACCTTCACTACTACTCTAAACATTCACAACTACTCTAAACATTCACAACTACTCTATTAAACCTTCACAACTACTCTAAACCTTCGCAACTACTCTAAACCTTCACAACCACTCTATTAAACCTTCGCAACTACTCTATTAAACCTTCGCAACTACTCTAAACATTCACAACTACTCTAAACCTTCACAACTACTCTAAACATTCACAACTACTCTATTAAACCTTCACTACTACTCTAAACATTCACAACTACTCTAAACATTCACAACTACTCTAAACCTTCACAACTACTCTAAACATTCACAACTACTCTATTAAACCTTCACAACTACTCTAAACCTTCGCAACTACTCTAAACCTTCACAACCACTCTATTAAACCTTCACAACTACTCTAAACCTTCGCAACTACTCTAAACCTTCACAACTACTCTAAACATTCACAACTACTCTACTAAACCTTAACAACTGATATAAACCTTCACAACTACTCTAAACCTTCAAAGCCGTTCTAAACCTTCACAACCGAAACAAAGAGAAAAGATACCAGCCATTTTGAGAGAATGGCTTGGAAGAATGTCAACAACAGAAATGATAAATAACTGTCGAGATCAAAATTGTGGTGAGACATGATCACCTACGCCAGCAGGCATGGTACTTGATGATGATGGTGATTTTTGTACACACTGACAACATAGACAAGTGATTTGTGAACAATGACAATATATCTCTAACCTTACACAATAAAAAAAAAAAAGTAAAGTACCCCAGTCACGCCAAGTGGCGTATAGGGAAATATGGTGTTAGTGACCCTATATTTTACAGGACTTCGACACATGATTTTTGGAGTAATGTGGTCGGTATTAAGCCCGTGCTGCTTTACTTTCCCAGAAAAAAATCCGGTACCCATTTAAGGCTGGGTGAACCCGGAAGCCGTCGGTTGGGATCGAACCCTACCCCTTGTCCTTTGCAGTCTAGTTCACTAACCACTGAGCTATCGTGGCTCACCCTTACACAATACATGTTAATAATACCAGGGACAGCGAGAAGGAACACTGGGCATGTCTTCTCAGAGAGAACTTTCACAAAGTATTAGAGAAGAAGAAGAAAAGTCTATTTTTAAAATTGGTCTTGTCATGTGAAGGGCAAATAGAAAACAAAAATGCATCAACGGCAGGAATAAAAGGAATGATAGACACTAGAAAGTAATAGCAACAACAAAATAACTGAACGGTAAACTATTAGCTCAGTATGAACATAGACCGGTATGAATACAGGGACCCCAACATTTGACAGAAAAGAAAAACAAAACTACTGTCAACTGTTATCCATGCACATGTAGCATGAGAAAACTACGGAGTTCGAGGGTTAAGCCAACGACCTTTCACCTATTTAAAAAAAAAATCCAAAAAGTTACAAAAACACAGACATGGGGACCAAAATAAGACTATTTAATTCCAAAGTATCAACAGTCACAGTTGCTACTGAGACAAGAATGGTGAATAATACAAAGAGACAAGGGTTGCGGGCTAAGCCGCGATAGCTCAGTGGTTAGTGGACTGGAGTACAAAGGACAAGAGGTGGGGTTCGATCCTGACCGACAGCTTCCGTGTTCATCCAGTCTTACATTGGTGCCGGATTTTTTCTGGGAAAGTAAAACGGCACGGACGTAATATCGACCACAATACCCCAAAATCGTGTGCCGAAGGTCTATAAAAATTATGGTCACTAACGCCCTATTCCCTATACGCCGCTTGGCGTGACGGGACTCTTTTCTTTTCTTTTTTTATTTGAACATCAAACGGCGCGGACAAAATGAACATCAAACGGCGCAGACAACTCCAGAGATGAACATGTTCAGAATAGAACAAAACAACAGCATTTCAAAAACAGCAAATTGAAAACAGGATTTTGAATCGGTAAAGGAGATGTACTAGACACGGTAGGGCAAGGTTTGCCGTTGAACTCAGGGATTAAGTGGAATCAGGGAAGGCGCAAAGATACACGAAGAGAAAACATGAATAACCATTAAGGTTACTGACCTTGACTAGAAGGAAGTAGAGAACATTTCCAGGAATAAAGATGAATGGAGATACCTTGACCGCGACCAACACCCCCAAAAGATGCCGAAGAAGCTTTTATTTGACTGAAACACACGAACGGTAGAACTGACAAGAAACACCAGTGATAGGTACTATAGTAACTGCACAGGGACTCTTTATTGTATTTGTTCATAAGGCATATTGCATTTATTAATCATCAACATTATTCAACTTACGTTCATGAGGAATGTGAAACACAATTTGAAATACTCCTAAAAACACTTCACGACACTAATGTTCATATTCTCATTGCTATACTCCTACTCTCTATCAACTTCTACTAATAACTTCTTAACTGACTTGAACTACAACTTGGAGATTCTAACTTCCTAACTAACTGGCTTCACTTTCTAATCTTAACTTTCTAATTGTTCTAACTCTATCTAACTGCCTTCGGCAGTTCGGCCGAAGCCAGACTAAGCTTACTTAGTCTACACCTTGACTATTCTCATTCCTGACTAATTTAATCCTGACTAATTCATTTCTGACGGTCTCAAACCTATATTGTTGAGGTTTATATACTCCAACCACTCTCTTCGTCTGAAAATCTGCAGCCAATCAAAACTGCCGCAAAGTGACTTCTGGTCACTTAGTTGGTCACTCCTCGTTATTCTGTGACCGATACTTGAACTATCTCCTGGTTTGATGAAAAAACACCTTGTTTTCGTGAATCTCTATGACCCATTTGTTGGATGACCACTCATTTATCATACGACCAAAGTCATGGGGTCAATGCATGCGCTAGTCATGCGTCTATGGTCACTTCCACAACAACCTGTTGTTGTGGAAATCGTGGAAATTTCCATTAACTATTATGTCCAGGATAATTCTGGACCTTCCTACCTTAGCTTGGTGGGTGTCCTTGTTATGTCTGAGGTCCCTACTCCTACAAACACTGCCTTACCTTCTAATTTCCACAACCTGCTGCGTGGAAAATTCCATGAACCTAAACTCTCTGTATAATTATACTTTACTTCCTCACCTCTGTGTTTGTCTACCACCCACTATAAACCTTTGCTCCCTTAACTTCGTCTCTACAACTTGTCATCTGGCTGGAAATTTCCATACTTAAATGTATGTCCTAACTACTGCTGGTCGCTACCATTTGTTACTGCTATTGTCTATTGAGAAGCGGGTAACAACTAAGTTACCCGTCCCCATGCTTTTACTAGCTTACTATTACATAGGAATATTAGAGGGACATGATCGCCTACGTCAGTGGACATGGCACCTAATGATGAAACTAAGAACAGCGCCCTATACAGATAGTCATGGCCCGTTAGATCTGACACCATTCAATCCAATAGATGTTCAACTTATGCTAGGATTTATTAAGTGAAATCCAACCAGTAACGCATCCCTACAGTTGATGGACCCCAGGCCGTAAAATGGAGTTTGTGCACGTGGGTTAAGGTCCTCCTCGAAGATTCTCAGAATATCGAGATGAAGATCTGAGCACCTATGAGTGTGTCCGGGGTACATTGATGATGATCCTAACATAACATAGCCATCACCAAATCTAATTTCATTTATTAGCGCAGAGCTCTACCCAAAATGGGAGATTAGGAGCATACTAGCTCAGACACGTGCTGAATTATAACAAATCAAATGATACACAGTCCATATTTGACAACTGATGTAACAGAGAAAACAAGAGAGTTCTTCATTATTATGTAGAGCCGCGTTGTGACATATGGAAGTGGATCATGGGCAATCGGACAACCGGCAAGCAAATCATTGCAAGCCGCAGAAATGTGTACTGTGTTTACAGAAGAATGTAGCCATGATGATGTTCTAAAAGAGGCCAAAAGGAAATGTACTGCCAACGCCCAGAGGAAACAACCATTAGTCATATAATGAGGAAACGAGACTGGCTGGTCTCGAGGCAAGACGGCCGGCCTCGAGACAGAGAGGTTGTGGGTTCAAATCCCGGCTGCACCGGTTGGGAATTTTATTTTTATGATTTCTCTCTGCGGCAAACACCCTTGGTCTGTGATAACCACCCTTGGTCTCAGCAGCGATGCCCGGCTTGAAACGTCAGTTACTCAATGGGCGGAAAAAATATGAGTACCTCCGAAGTCGGAGTTATCTGCCTGTGCGGCGAGGGACCCCTGTGCACACGGCTGCCAAGAAAAAAATGGATTAATACGGGACTAGGTCTAGGGACTTCGTCAGAGGTAAAAGCTGGCGAACGAAAAAAAAAATGTAAAAAAAAATTATAATGAGGAGCCGGGAATAGCGGGGATGTATTGTGACATCTAGAAAAATGGAAGGAAGAAACGATGTAGAGAAACAGAGCGATAAAATATACCATAAAATGTAAAAGAATGATTTGGTATGACGTCAACTAAGGCAGTGAAAAACAATTGTAGAGGTTAAAAGTTGTGTAGATACATGATCATATACGCAAGCAGTCACGGCACTCGATGATGTTGATATCCAATCAATAACAGATATCCAGTAAAATGGCATGAATAATTTTGTTGAAAACTCATTCCCATTATTTATAACTACTCTAACAATACTAGTCCGCATGATTATTCATTCTTCACATATCCCAAAATAGGAGTCAGATGCACAGTTCTTACTCGGGAGACTAGCGAGGATTCAAGATAATCTCAGCCAATATTCTGAACATGATGAGTGATCCGGAGCCACTCAAACAATATAAATATTTATATAAATATTATAAAGAGATAGTAAGTATTTTAACAACATGGAATAGGCGGGCACCATACGTGAAAGAATTAATAGTAACACGATGGTCTGATATGCAAATGAGGTAATTTTTTTTTCTTTCGTTCGCCAGCTTTTACTTCTGGCGAAGTCCCCAAATACCAGGAACGGAATTTTCTGAGTTAATCCATTTTTCCCTGGCAGCCGTGTGCACAGGGGTCCCTCGCCGTACAGGCAGATAACTCCATCTTCGGAGGTACTCATATGTTTTTTGTCGATGAGTAATTGACGTTTTAAGCCGGGTCTCCCTGCTAAGACCAGGGGTGGGTTACCGCAGAGAGAAATTATAGATAAAAATCCCAACAGGTTCACCCGGGATTTGAACTCTCAACCTCTCTGTCTCAAGGGAGGCGTCTTGCCTCGAGACCAACCAGTCCCCCAAAGTAAAAATAATAGAAAAAAAGAGCGTTTCAAGGTTACCTATTACACGCGAATTAATTAATGTTCCTCTCGGGCCGAAGACGGCTCATAGGACGAAAGTCATAGTTGCAACGATTGACGATTTGCTGCTAGTTCCTGGTTGTTTCTTAGTTCCATGGTTGAGACTTGCCATGTAATTGTTCTACATAGTCAGATGCTCTTGGTCTACCTTGTTTTCTTTTACCAGATGGTTTCCCCGTGAATGCCTGACGATGGTTTCCCCGAGAATGCCTGACAATGGTTTCTCCGTGAATGCCTGACGATGGTTTCCCCGTGAATGCCTGACGATGGTTTCCCCGTGAATGCCTGACGATGGTTTCCCCGTGAATGCCTGACGATGGTTTCTCCGTGAATGCCTGACGATGGTTTCCCCGTGAATGCCTGACGATGGTTTCTCCGTGAATGTCTGACGATGGTTTCCCTGTGAATGCCTGACGATGGTTTCTCCGTGAATGCCTGACGATGGTTTCTCCGTGAATGCCTGACGATGGTTTCTCCGTGAATGCTTAACGATGGTTTCCCCGTGAATGCCTGACGATGGTTTCTCCGTGAATGCCTGACGATGGTTTCCCCGTGAATGCTTAACGATGGTTTCCCCGTGAATGCTTAACGATGGTTTCCCTATAAATGCCTGACGAAGGTTTCCCTGTGAATGCCTGGTGATGGTTTCTCCGTGAATGCCTGACGGAGAAGGCATTCTTTATTCATTCTCAGCACATCGATTAGCTCAGTGGTTAGTGAACTGGACTACAAAGGACAAGGGGTAGGTTTCGATCCCAACCGACTGGCTTCCGAGTTCGCCCATCCTTAAATGGGCACCGGATTTTTTTCTGGGAAAATAAAGCAGCACGGGCGTAATACCGACCACATTACCCCAAAAATCATGTGCTGAAGGTCTGTAAAATATAGGGTCACTAACACCATATTTCCATATACGCCACTTGGCGTGACGGGGGTACTTTACTTTTACATGACCGATGTATTTCCAACGCCGCCTTCGTATAAAGCTAGACACGTATTTTTACCAAGCTATTTACACAGGAATAAAACTATACAGTAAAACTAAGAGTCAAAGGAAGAAAAAAAATATAAACAAAACATTGAATTCATTCTTTAACAATTGCAGAAATACTCTTCCATTTAACTCGCTAAACTGACCAGTAACAGGAGACTCTTTATATAGAGCTTTTGCAACGAGAGATACTCTGATCATCAAAAGTGCCCACACCCTCACATTCAGGCGTATTCCTCCCCTTGCGAAAGCTCTTGATCGAATCTTCTATCAGAATACTCGTACACAGCCAGGCTACTCCTTTCAACTGCAGCCTGCACAGATATTCCCGAATTAATCTTGTAATGTCCACCTCTAGACACAACTATTGTGCAGTCACAGCCATATTACATACACAAGCATATATATATATATATATATATATATATATATATATATATAGAGAGAGAGAGAGAGAGAGAGATCTTTTATCAGTGCTTTTTTCAGGAAAAAAGGTACTGGTAATAACCCTGAAGATGTTACTATATCTACTTCTACACTTTTAACATATCCTCCCTCTTATATTCTTATATACATTTGTCGTCTCTAGATCGCTTCTTGCTTTGAGTATACTGCAGAATAAGAACCGAGGAGCAGATCTCTACATAATTGCTAGAGTTGAATTTAATTATATATAACATGACAGTGTGTTTTATGGGGGGGGGGGGGGGGGAATCCGTTACTCACAGTGAAGATTTTACAGCAACTTCCACACTTTCAACATATCAGATCTAACCTCGCCGTCTCTAGATCACTTCTTGGTTTTGGTATCCACTATAGAATGACGACCTCGGAGCAGCCATAAATCCACATATTTTCTAGGAATGAATTTGGTGAGAGGAGGACTCACTGTCCTGATGAACATCAGCGCAAAGGTTGTCCATACAAGCAGAGATGACCTAGATGAAGTTACTGTCAGGTTCATCTGAGAGAAACCACTTTCACATTCACTGGAAGATACTACAATTGTGTCCAAAGTGTGCTTTAGAGGAAGTTGCATGTCTGGGGATTTATTTTCTTGAAGACATTCACGAAATAATACACAAAAACCTGCAAGTGGATAGCAAGTTGAAGGAATAGACCTGGCGACAGTTCAAAACTACAACTACCTTGAACATGCTATAACCAGTGATGGAAAATGTAAAACTAGAATAAACAAAAGAATAGGAATGGCAAAACGTAATATTAATGCAATGAAAAATATGCTAACATCAAAACAAATAACACCAGGACTAAAACTAAGAATAGCAAAATGTTATATCTTCTCAACATTCCTGTATGGTGCAGAAACATGGATAAGACACACAAAAAACAGAACAGAAAATTGAAACCTTTGAAATATGGATTTATAGAAGAATATGAAGATTTGGATGGGAAAAAAACGATGGAATCTTAAAACAATAAAAAAAATTAAAAGAGAACTACTAAACACAATTCAAACAAGACAAATAAGATGTTAAAAGACAGCACCCTGCTAAAAGTAATCTTGGAAGGGAAAATAGAAGGTAAAAGAGGCAAAGGCAGACCAAGACTAACATGGACGAGTAACATTAAAAGATGGACAAGTCAGGCTATGACAACCGCGCTATCAAAGCATAATACAGAGCGGAATGGCTCTCCATGGTAGCCAGCCCTCGATGTGGTGACTACACTCAATGGTGATGATGATTCACGAAAACAACGAACTGCTTCTCTTTCATTTAAGCGGAATTTGCGTGCTAACCTTATAATCTCAGCTTCACCAAATATCAGGTGCTTACCAGGATTTTCTAGCCAGTACTTAGAATCGAACATCTTGGCCCATTCAGGCAAATCACCAATAAATAAATCGACATTTGAAAGCAGTTTAACAACGTTAGTGCGTGCCTAAGTATTAGGCCGAGAAGGGACTACAAGAGAGGGAGGTTATTTTAAACATTTGAACGAAGGTGGTCACTGCACGCTTACGCAATAGTTTCACACTTAATACACATTGCACAGATGGCCATGGATGACACCTTGACAGCAGAGAGAGTATATTTTTACTCTCAATAAATTGGAACGTTGATATGAAAAAACACTCTTTTATACATATAAACTTTTGGTTCCGAACGTAAGGACTTTGTCCTTCTTTCAGGACGCTTCAAAGAGGAGCCGAGAAGGGGGGTAATACGTTTTGGGCAAAGCACTATCTCCATTTTATTGGCCCAGGCATATCAAGCAAAACAGAAATGTCAGTTCCATCCTCGTTAGGACACAGCAGAAGGAAAACAATATTTCTCATACTCGCCCCAAAGTAGAACAACTTTACCCGTTGGGCTATCTACATACACGCATTGGATCTGACTATCATTCATGGCCATCATGGTATTGGCAATATGATCGATAACGGTCAGACTTCTATAATATTGTTCCCTTAACAACCTATGTGCTACAATACCCTTTTTTTTTAAACTTAAAAATCCGACAAAAAGCAACACAACATGGCGCCACCCAAGTTCAGGGCATTGGCAGCGGCTGGACTTTGTCCTAGTTCTCAAACAGCACTTAAATTAAGTTACAATAGCCCGAGCACACCATAGTGCAGACTGTGACTCATACCACGCACTTGTTATAAGTAAAATAAAGGTAACTACCAAAGGATGTACACCAGTGCTGAGATAGAAGGAATCACTTGAGGGAATGTTCTATCAGTGAAAGAAACTGGGTAAATCTGGCTGCAGATCGTAGCACGTGAACAACAAAAGTATAACAAATGGCACGGTCATTTTCCAGGCTATGCTGATATCAGATTCGGAAGACAAAAGGCGCAGGAGAAAGGAGACAAGGCTAGGCACCACAAATACATCATGTTCATTCGGTAGACTGATCTGTCTGTCCAATATTGGCAGATTCAGTCACAACAGAAGCTGTTCAGCAAAGCAGCACCCAGCATAAGACACTAATATTTGACTAAACTACTGACTTACCATTATTACTTCCTAACAACCGTCTGTCATGAAGCAACAGGACATTATGTGTGTGTGTGCGTGCGCACGCAATCTTTCCCTGCCTTTTACCAACAGGGTAGGCCCCGGTATCCTAGATAGGAATACCACCCAACTAGGCTGCCGACGTTCGGACAACCCGTGTTCGATATCCCCCTGGAAACAGTGTGAATTGTACTCGTGGTTGGGAAAAAAAAAATTACCTACGCGATCGACACAGCCGCTGGCAGAAATGGGTACCAGTGTATTACTCTGGGAAGGTGAGGAATACCGCCTCGCATCGAGAGTTTCGATGTTTGAAGCGACACTGTCTTGAAGTATCCGAACTTCTGGATAGACGACCGAACACATAATGGTGAAAACTCGTGTGCTAAGTCGCCGATTCAAGTCTCGTACTTTACCGTTACCATCACTTTTCTTCAGTGTGTTCAGTGCACAAAATATATCTCGAGTGCTTGTTAAAATTATAATAATAAAGTAATTTAACTCCTTATATCTTATCAATGTTGTCAAATGTCATACAGGACTCGCACTGTACCTCACCCGAAGTCCCTATTCTGGGCGAATTACTTAATCTACTTACAGAAGTTGACGCATGCTATTTTGCCTATCTTGTCCGAGTTCTTCTCAGTTTCTCTTGAGGTCAGTCCTTTTTTCTATTCTTCATGTTTCTCATTAGAGGCTTGCTTTGTGACATGTATAAAGTATTGAAGGTACAGCACAATAATCATTTAGATAATATTATGTGCATAGACAGTGTAGACTTCAGAGCTTCCACAAAGAAAAATAGTGAGGTCTCATAAATATCTGTTTATTTATGACAATGAAAAAAACAACAAGCAACATCACGTTATGACATTCAAATTATGACCCATATCACATTGGCATCAAGTGTCTTTAACAGCTTGACAAGCATTTGGCGATATATATATAAGCTGAGCAATATGTGCCATATATGTGCCAGCTGTTCACAGAGAAGAGACAAGCAATATGTGCCAAGCTGTTCACAGAAAAGAGACAAGCAATATGTGCCAAGCTGTTCACAGAGAAGAGACAAGCAATATGTGCCAAGCTGTTCACAGAGAAGAGACAAGCAATATGTGCCAAGCTATTCACAGAGAAGAGACAAGCAATATGTGCCAAGCTATTCACAGAGAAGAGACAAGCAATATGTGCCAAGCTATTCACAGAGAAGTGACAAGCAATATGTGCCAAGCTATTCACAGAGAAGAGACAGCCATATATACCAGCAATGTGCTCAAAATATGTGAAAGAAGATTCCTACACCAGGCTTTCATGTGGAATCTGGATGGACAAAGAAAACAAGAAAGATCAAAAGAAACCCTAAAAAGAACAATTAATAGAAAGAGCTCAGCTTTGGCAAGACCTAGGACTGAACCATCTGAAGTGGAGATCTATGATTCCTGCTCTATGTATTGTCCACAGCCTGAAAGAACTAACTGACCGACTGCAACATTTTGGGAACAGGGTACTTGAGTAAAAATCTTATTTTGCCACAAGCAATTCTTGAGTAATGGAGAAACAATCACGACCATACAGACACAACGTAAATAAAATTGCAACCATAAATAGTTGCGGTATCAGAGACAAAGGAGAACAATTAATCGACGCAATGATAAAAAGAAGAATCAAAATACTCGGAGTAGCAGACACAAGAGAAATGTGTCCGAAGAATGACAGGAAACAGCTTAAGGGACAGAGTAAGAAACACTGACCAGAGGAAGAAACTCGAAATTGAACCAGCCATCGATTACATAAAGAAACAACAGATAAATTGGTTCGGCCACATAACAAGACAAAAAGAACTAACAATGACTCAAAGAGCCTTAAATAAACGCTACGAAAACGCAAGATTAAGAGGAAGACCGAGAAAGAGATGGATAAAGGGAATACTAGAGTCACTAGGAGGGATAACACCAGAAGAGGCCAACAGAAGAGCAAAGAATCGCAGATTGTTTCTCCCTCGACACCAACGGCAGCAGAGGAAGGAAAGAAGAAGAAGAAGAATTCTTGAGTAATAAGTACAGTATTGCGTCAGTGTTATCTTTTATTTTCAATTCTGATGAAGAGCCGATCTCTCTCTAAGACTCCATGAGTCACATTTGATCAAACAAAATGAGCATCAGGGAGGGCTGATCACAAAAAGGTGTAATTTGCAAATTATTGGAACCATTAGTATACGTTTGTCACATCATCAATTGCAAAGACTAGTTGGGTCAGTTTGTGATCCAGCAGTATATGGAACCATTTGCCCAATGACATAAAGACATTTTATATGGGAAAATGTATGCCCATGAAGGTAATGACCCAATACTATAAAGATATTTTCTACACTAGAATGTCTTCTGTGGACCTCTGCCAACCGAGGTCTTTGGTCTAATACCATAAAAACGTATTCTATGCTACAATGTAAGTGGACCTCTGCCCACTGAGGTCTTTGGTCTAATACCATAAAGACATTTAATACGCTAAAATATATGCCCATTGAGGTAATAACCAAATACCATAAAGACATTATATAGCGCTAAAATATATGCCCATGAAGGTAATAACCCAATACCATAAAGACATTTAATATGTTAAAATATATGCCCATGGAGGTAAATATCCAATACCATAAAGACATTTTATATGCTAAAATATATGCCCATGGAGGTAATAACCCAATACCATAAAGACATTTAATACACTAAAATATATGCCCATGGAGGTAATAACTCAATACCATAAAGACATTTTATACGCTAAAATATCTGTGGACCTCTGCCCACCGAGGACTTAGACTCAAAGATATTTTCAACAATGTTTGCAACTTTCGGCCTAATACATCCATCTTTGGTAAGGACAGAGTGTTCATTGCTAAATATTTCTATCCAAGCAGCAGGAAGCTTGGGGGCTTACTCTTCATTATTTTTGTCTATCCAAAGACTGAGGAAGGGTAAAGCCATGAAGAAATAATAGATTCAAAGAGAAAACATTTCCCACCGCTTGAGGCAAGGATTTGAACCTTGCACCTTCCTATCTAAATGCTGATATCTTACCTGTAGGTCACCCAGTACATTTCTGATTAATAGTTTTTGTCTGATCTGTCATCTCACGTGCTCATTCTTATTAATTCTGAATTTGCTTAAAAATATATCAACATTAGCCAAAAAAATACAGACATTCACAATGGCTAAAAGAATAAAAATGTAGATACAATCAAACGCTGACTGGTTAAAATATATATCTGGGGAAAGAAAATAAAATGTTTCATTCCCACAGACATGTGTCTCATCAGATGCATGCACGCTTGATCGATAAATAATTTGGTTTCAAAGGATAGAGAGGAGAATGATTGAGAAAAAGTAGTAGGTTAATCAGCAGTCTGGTTACACTGAGACAACAAAATTAGATTTGACTTCATATTATTTGAACGACTGGCCAGCCACAATAAGTTTTAAATTAGCAAAGTACAGGCTTTGTAAGGAAGTGTTAGTTGAACACAATTTTGAATAATGTCTATATATGTATGTATGTATATGGCCCTTTTTGTTTTGTCAGATGGTTTAGTGGAGGCTATTGTGTAATTTTTTGGGGAGGCTTTGTTTTTGTCGAACAGCTTCTCTCATGGCTGTTTCTACCAATGTTTAAATAAACACATTCGACCACAGAATGAAAAAGTCTGGCCCGCTGATCCACAGGATTTTCCATATATTTTTCGGTAGTGTTTTCTCTCCCAAGTTTTACCAAAGTACAGTCTCAAATGATGCTATACTCAATACATGCTCTCCATAGTGTGCGATCGCTAGCCAGATGTTCCCAGTCATTTTAATAGATGGAGAAGTCATTCAGAGGTGATTTACAGATATCTCTATATCGTAGCTTAGGCCTGCAGATTTATCTTTGTCCATGTATTAGTTCACCATATATACATATATATATATGCTAATCCTAAATGAATGGAACAACTTGTGTTTGAGTCCTTATTACAAAAAACTACCTGTTATAGAAAAAATGTAAGGCATCAACAGTGAGGAAAACTCTCAAAACTATCTTCATTACTTACATTATAAGAAATCAAAAACATTCAATGTGAGAAACACAATAGATGTCCAAGCAATATAGTCAAGGACTTGCCATATAGGAGCCAGCATGTTTGCATCTTTGAACCAAATAAAAGAAAGTAAGAATGTGCATGCATAACAAGTACTGATGTCAATTTTTAGTATTCCTCTTCCATAATGGTTAATATGCTTCTATGACAGATAGGTTGTTTTTTTTTGTAGTAAACACAAAGTTGTTCCATTATTTATGTAAACCCTGTACGTGTGTATGTATTCCTAAGTCGTGAATAATGTGCAATATTTGTTTATTCATAGTTTTTTCTTCAATAAATTTTAGCAACCAAGTAGGTAATATCATCAGGTCGTATGTCATTTGCAAAATGTTGCATTCACCACAGCCTGTCTGGAAAGATCTGTCTCTAACCAGATCTCCCACTTGTGTTGTCATGTTCAAGGTCTCTTTGATGTCTTAAAAACCACCCTCTTCTTTGTATGCCCTGATGCGTCGCCCAGGAACCATACCTTTCATTATTGTTCTTTCCAGCCCACTGTGTCTTTTAATGTGGCCATAGTATTTTAATTTTTTCTGCAGAAATGTGTTTATAAACCAGTCCTTTTTCATGTTTAAATCTTTTAACATGTCTTCATTGCTCTTTTTCACTATCCAAGTATCTTAAAGATTTTTTTAATAGGCAGTGAGTGAAAAGTGAAGGATTATTCACAAACATCAACATAAGCGGTCATAATAATCAAATTAATCATAATAATCATTATTGTGACGGTGAGCAAAACTGATATATTGTGAGAGGATGATATACAGTAAAGAGATCTACATAAAACTGCCATTTTCTCTTGTCTAATCATGACTCCATAAATTTGAGTCTCTGTAGTATAGTAAGATCTAAAAAGAAGTAAGACAATGTCAGAGGTTTGTTATGAAAAAGAGGCAAGTGAGATTAGTTAATGGGGGGAAAATTGGGTGGGGTGGAATATCAAAATAATAGAATGAGGGAAAAGGAGAGTAATGGAATTTTTAAAAGCATAAGAAAAAAGAATAGTGTAATGGAAAAAGTAGAACAAAGGAGAAAATGAGAGAAGTGCAACAAGGGAGAAAAATTGAAAGAGTAGAACAAAGGAGAAAATGGGAGAAGTGCAACAAGGGAGAAAAATTGAAAGAGTAAAACAAAGGGGAAAATATTAGGAGCGGAGCAAATGAAAAATAGTTGGGAAAGTGGAACATAGGGGAAAGGTTAGGAGTGGAGAAAATGAATATAGTTGAAAAGTGGAACATAGGGAAGATGTTCCCTTCAAAAGGTCTCTTTCAGTAGGCTGCTGTGTCTTTTAACATGCCCCAACAAATCTCATTTGTCTTTTTTGAATTGTGTTTAGTAGTTTTCTTTTCATTTTTAGTAGTTTTAAGACTTCATCGTTTCTTTTCTTTTCTTTGAATTGAATTCTTCCTATTCTTCTATAATGCACATTTCAAATGCATCAATTTTCTGTTCTGTTTTCTTGTCTAATGTCAATGTTTCTGCACCATAAAGGAATGTTGAGAAGATATAACATATTGCTATTCTTAGTTTGTTTTGATGTTTTTTATTTTGTTAGTACATTAAAATTACTTTTTGTCATTCCTATTATTTTGTTTATTTCACTTGTACAGTTTCCATCACTGGTTATAGTATGTCCAAGGTAGTTGTAGCTCTGAACTACTTTTAACTGGTGATATAAATTTATTAAAATTATAACCTCTTCGGGCTTTTCCACTCCTCGCCCTTCTTTCCTTTAATTAATATTATTATATATAAATTACCACAGTAAAGATACGACAATGAAAGTGAAAGTGATACTGATAGTGATGTACATTCTAAGGAACAATATTAATGTCATTAAATAAACAACATTATTTTTATTTATTAAATTTATTATTATAAATGAAATTTAATTAAATTAATTATTAATCTTTCAGGTTTAGGTTTAGCAGGCATATGACCAGATGACATCTCATCAGGTCTGAGTTTTCAATTCAACAAGTCCATGATTTATTTTATTTTTTAATTAAAATAAATGTTCATATTAATTAATATTATGGATGGGTGAATATTTTAGAATATGATAATAATAACTGATTGATGATAAATTATCAACAAATAATTAAATTATTTTAATTTAACTATAAACTATTTTATTATTATATATAATATTAATAATTAATTTAAATTTAATTATTATGATCATTAGTAATTAGACTCAAATGATTTTTTCTCTATTCATTTATATGATCTTTAAATTAAATACTTACTTTGAAAGAACGCCGCGACCCTTCCTCGCTGGTATGCCGAATTATCACTATAACACGGCACAGTTGGAAAAGTAAATATCAAAGTACAAGAGAAACACATGTAGGAGCGTTGACGGCCATAATCATGAAGCTGAACTAGGCAATAGTCCGAGCATCGTCTGCATCGATCACATCAAGAGAGTTACTTCGCTTTGTTGGATTTCTTGACCAAAATAGAATTAATGTATTTGTCAATTTGGTTCTAATGTTGTATATGACTGATATTTCTTGTCCTATAGTAATATATATATATATATATATATATATATATATATATATATATATATAATTATAATACAAGAAATAGCCTTTAACAAATACAATATGATATCATGATTCATTATCTATATTATATCATCAATAAATGAAGAGGTAAGAATAATTAATAATATCTCACAAAAATGTGATGGTTATATATACTTGTATTGTTATAAGAGAAAATACTGAAAGAGAGAAAATACTGGATAGCTTCGTGTCATGGCATGGAAAACAGTCAACTACAGAACTGATACGATTCACTGTGGATAGAAGATTGTGGAAGGACATGATCGCCTACGCACGCAACCGGTATGACGCTTGATGATGATGATTGTTATAAGTATCTTTTTTAAAATATCATCATGTGTCATACCGGTTGGCGTAGGTGATCATGTCCCTCCACAATCTTCTATCTACAGTGCATCGTATCAGTTCTGTTGTTGACTTTTTCCATGCCATGACACCAGCTATCCAGTATTTTCTCTCTTTTAAATATATGTATATATAATCTTAGTACATAAAATTGGAGTTTAAATGTGTTTTATATATATTTATTTCCATTTTGATTAATAAAACGTTATTTTATTGTCAATGAAGAAATACATATTTAAATATTAAAAGCAACCATACTTCTAAACTAAAAGAAACTTTAAAAATAAAACTATCAACAAAATAAAAGCTAACACGTTTGTTTACACACATGTATGCTGAGTGTTTAATCTCAGTTAACCCAACTCTTGGAGTGTGAGGACACGTCGGTTTTCCCCTACAACGACCAAGCTACTAGCGCATTCCTAGAAACTGAAGGACTCGTCAAAAGCCGCGCTAGAAAGTCCTGCACTGTGCTGGGAGTGCGTTATTGATTATCGCCCACGAACGAACTCCCAACGATAAGCGGGCGAGCAAGTCATCTATCATTCCTAGTTCTGGGTTTATGGTGGAATGAGAAAAGATTATTTGTTGGCTTCCACGATTAAAGCATAATAAGGAAATAAAACAAACTGGGGAGGTGGGAGAGTAATATTAATAATATGGAAATAAAACAAACTGGGGAGGTAGGAGAGTAATATTAATAATATGGAAATAAAACAAACTGGGGAGTGTGGATAGTAATATTAATAATATGGAAATAAAACAAACTGAGGAGTGTGGATAGTAATATTAATTATATGGAAATAAAACAAACTGGGGAGGTGGGAGAGTAATATTAATAATATGGAAATAAAACAACTGGGGAGTGTGGATAGCAATATTAATAATATGGAAATAAAACAAACTGGGAGGGTGGGAGAGTAATATTAATAATATGGAATAAAACAAACTGGGGAGTGCGGATAGTAATATTAATAATATGGAAATAAAACAAACTGGGGAGGGTGGGAGAGTAATATTAATAAAAGAAATAGTAATAACATGTTTGAAGCTGATAACGAGTTTTCAATTGAAGCGATGCAGTTTCGAGTAAACAGGAAAATGGTCTTTGTCTCCATATTTATTATTACATTTGACACATTTTAATAAGGTGGCACCACTACGCCAAATCACTTATTTTCCCTCAAAACACATCCGGTACTTGTTTAAGTCTATTCCCTGATGTGGTGATATATTTTCAGATTGACAAGGCTTCGTCATTTATCATCATCATGTGCCGTACCGGTTGGCGTTGGCGATCATGTCTTTCCACAATCTTCTATCTACAGTGCATCGTATAAATTCTGTTGTTGACTGCTTTCCATGCCATGACACCAAGCTATCTAGTATTTTCTCTCTTTGTCATCCGCGATCTCTCTTCTTTCCTGTTATTTTGCCAGTTGTAACCAAGTATTCCAACTTTCCTCTTCTCATGATGTGCCCGAAAAATGTTGATTGTTTCTTTCTGATGTTTTTTAGGAGCTGCCTTTTTGTGTGGCCTCTTTGAGAACTTCCTCGTTGGTCTTTTTTAGCTGCCCAGGGAAATTTTCAACATTCTTCTGAGAAATCCCATCTCTGTGGCCTCTAATCGTCTTTTCATTTGTTTGTCTACTGTCCATGATTTGCTTCCATAGATCAGAATTGGTCCTTATAGCACCGATGAACTCTCTTTCTCATTTCTATTGACATAGATATGTTGCATAAGATATTTTTCATTTTCTGAAATGCTATTTTTGGCCTGAGCTATTCTGCTTTTTATTTCTGTGGTGCATCTTCCATTTGATGTTATTATTGTGTCCTAGTATTTCAGATGTTGCACTTGTTTCAAATTTGTCCTGTTTATTTTTATGCTGCATGCTGGTGATGATTGTTTCTTCGATATGATTATCCAGCCTCTTAAAATAGGTGCCGGAAATTGACCTTAGTAGCAAGGCCGGCCGGGCGTGATATCGACCTGAGAATGACTTCAATTCTAATATTGTAACTTTCAGCCCCTTATTGTGATCAAAGTATCTGACAAGCAAAGGAAAAAATCTTGATTTCCTTGTGGTTGGAGGCATTTGTCATGATGGACATAAATGTTGAGTTTTCTAGGTCACATCTCAACTCGTTTTGAACATGGGGTGTGAACACATTTCGAATAATAGCAACTGTTTTCGTACATGCATAAGCAAATGTTGGTTCCAAAGTAACCTGAAGTAATTTGATGTGCAGTCCATAGATCTAAATGTATATTGTGTATCCATGTATGACAGGCAAATGTACCTTCTGTAGCAGCTAATTGTTCTTCTTTGTCAAAAATCTGTTCATCTCGGACAAATGTTGTTAACGACGAGCTTGATGCAGCTGTAGCGACAGCTCTCTTATGTTTCGCACTATTTATGTGACTCTTAATATCACCTGTGTGTTACCGGGGCCTCATTATGAAGGAAGTAAAGAATAGTAACACTGTGACCTTCCAGGCATGTCGTAAGAGGCGACTAAGGTGATTGATCGATGGCTTGACAAGCTGTCATTGTAAAAAGTATTGTTATGGAAACAGTGCTATATATTTTAGAAGTCGTGATCTCTGCAATATGTGCCACTTTGGCACGCAAGGTTTCTGTTTTTGAGATTGTGGTTCTGCCCTATGTGCCGTCTTCGGCTCGAAAGGACAATAGATAGATAGATAATATCACAACGTCCACTATGGTTAATCGAAAACCAGAGGCACATGTTTGATGTACTGCATCTTACAATGAAGTCTGATGTAGACTTTTTTAGAAAGGAGTATTCCTTTTTTAAATCTCGATTGAAACTGCATTTACGTTTGATGCCATTTGTTGCAACAATTACAAACTTTACAAACTAACAGTAGTTTAAATAATAATTTTCTATGACTATACAATATGCATGGCATAAGTTCTTAAACTTTAAAATGTCAAGTAACTGAATAATAGCACAATGTAAATAAAATATAATGAATGCAATAACTTCTATCACTAAACAACACAATAAAAAGAATTTGTTCGTCGGTAAAAGAAAGTAATACAATGAATATACAAGAATATGAAATGTCGTGGCTGCAAAGATCCTACATGTGTTTCAGTTTCAGTATACAAGATTTAAAACTTGGGGCGCATTTGACTGTTACTGTTTCGCCAAATGAACAGCCAGTTCAACTTTTTAAACGTTTTCTACACAACAACGGAATAATGTCTATTTTTAAGTCGAAGAGACGTTTACCATATTGGCAAAGTTGATAAATGTTTGTGTCCCTAATGTATTTTTAACAAATCAGGGACAAAAGCTAAACAAATCGGCCAAAATCGGGACAGTAACAAATCCGGGACTAAGGTTAAAAAAAACAGTTAAAAATAGGGACTGTCCCGGAAAAATCCAGACGTCTGGTCACCTTATTTATATAACTTTCTTTCATTTTTATTTGCGCATTTCGGTCATCTTTCTACTAACGGTTCTAATATTATATTATGTGGTACATTACGTCTTTTGTGTGTGTGTGTGTGTGCACTTACAAGAATTAACGCCATCTATAGATTTCCAAAGGCCCGCTGGCTGAAATAAAACCTGAAAACCCTCCAACTAGAGTGACGGTATCATCTATAGGAGCTAAAGACGTCGCTCTACCCACAATCGCCCCTCCTCGCGAAACTGAAAATGTCACGCTAATTGGAGGTTTTCCTGGAATTTTCTGACAGCCTGCAGGCCTTTGTAAATCTATAGATGACTTATGGTAAACACTCTGGCTAGTTCAGGCTTTAAAGTAAAAAAAAAAAAAGAAAGTACTCCCGTCACGCCAAGTGGCGTATAGGGAATGTGGTCTTTGTGATCATCAATTTTACAGACCCTCAGCACATGATTTTTGGGGTAATGTTGTCGATATACGCCCGTGTCGCTTTACTTTACCAAAAAAAAATCCGGTACCCATTAAAGGCTGGGTGAATGGAAGCCGTTGGTTGGGATCGAACCCTACCTCTTGTCCTTTGTAGTCCAGTTCACTAACCACTGAGCTATCGCGGCTCCCGTTCAGTTTTTAGTTTCTTCTTATTTGTAAGAATTTGTTTTTTTATTTGTTTATTTTCATTCAAGTCGAAACGTTGACACGTTATTTCGTTTTGTCTTGTTGGCCAAGCTGAAACACATTATAAAGGTACTATTTGTTATCTCACAAAAATTGCCAAGAACTGGATTACAATAAACTGAATTGTCTCTTCTCCATGTGGCTACCTGGGCCCACACGGTAACTATCTGTACGACACATAGTACCATTGCTGGTGTATGTCGGGGTGCACACACGGTAACTATCTTTACGACACATAGTACGGGGGGTGGGGCATACGGTAGAACCTGAGGTATAAAGGCCGCTTGATCAAGCAGTCGCCACGACGTGTGAGACTCAGGATTTTTATTTCACCCCCGATAGAAAAAAATCCTTTCTGTCTACCGCGGGCTTCGAACACCGTCGTCGACTTTTCAGTCAGCGAAACAGTGGTTTTAGCCGCACAGCCACGTGCACCTCAATGCCCACGTTGTGAGGGGAGAAAGAAACAGATCCATTATTACCTGCCACACAAAGTCGTAATAAGCGGACTAAGGAGGTTTGGAATAGTCGCCTGTGCAGTCGAACATGACGTGCACGGAGAGATTTTGTCCATAAAATTTACTGAAATTTTTTTTTTAATGCAGTGAAAAGTTAGTGATGGAGCGGATATGAGGAATTCCTGATTGCAATGAAACTGGTTCCATCGTTAAAGATAGAATAGCAGTCTCTGAACCCCAAACAAAATAGAAGTGATCAAATGCCTGTGTAGTAGATGCGCATGCAAAATCCATTACAGCAACAAGCATATGAGCTGTAAAGTGGGGTATTTCCCTCTCAGACAACTATAACATGAGTGATGATGCAGACAGCAGAGGCCATCCCTGGAGAAATATGATATTCGGTGTTCTCAATACTGGAAGATTTATCATTCACAGCTAACATCGCATTACTTCCTCCCATTATATCAACATCGCATTACTTCCCCCATTATATCAACATCGCATTACTTCCCCCCCCCCATTATATCAACATCGCATTACTTCCCCCATTATATCAACATCGCATTACTTCCCCCCATTATATCAACATCGCATTACTTCCCCCATTATATCAACATCGCATTACTGCCCCCCTCTCATTATATCAACATCGCATTACTCCCCCCCATTATATCAACATCGCATTACTTCCCCATTATATCAACATCGCATTACTTCCCCCATTATATCAACATCACATTACTCCCCCATTATATCAACATCGCATAACTTCCCCCCCCCCATTATATCAACGTCGCATTACTTCCCCCATTATATCAACATCGCATTACTTCCCCATTATATCAACATCGCATTACTCCCCCCCCATTATATCAACATCGCATTACTTCCCCCCCCATTATATCAACATCGCATTACTTCCCCCATTATAACAACATCGCACTACTTCCCCCCCCCATTATATCAACATCGCATTACTTCCCGCCCCCATTATATCAACATCGCATTACTTCCCCCCATTATATCAACATCGCATTACTTCCTCCATTATATCAACATCGCATTACTTCCCCCCCCCCATTATATCAACATCGCATTACTTCCCTCCCCCCATTATATCAAAATCGCATTACTTCCCCCCCAATATATCAACATCGCATTACTTCCCCCATTATATCAACATCGCATAACTTCCCCCCCCCCCATTATATCTACATCGCATTACTTCCCCCCCCCATTATATCAAAATCGCATTACTTCCCCCCCCCATTATATCAACATCGCATTACTTCCCCCCATTATATCAACATTGCATAACTTCCCCTCCCCCATTATATCTACATCGCATTACTTCACCCCCCCCCCCCATTATATCAAAATCGCATACTTCCCCCCCCCATTATATCTACATCGCATTACTTCCCCCGCATTATATAAACATCGCATTACTCCCTCCTCCTCCCCCCATTATATCAACATCGCATCACTCCCCCCCCCTAATCAACATCGCATTACTTCCCCCCATTATATCAACATCGCATTACTTCCCCCCATTATATGAACATCGCATTACCCCCCCCCCCCCCCATTATATCAACATCCCATTACTTCCCCCATTATATCAACATCGCATTACTTCCCCCCATTATATCAACATCGCATTACCTTCCCCCATTATATCAACATCGCATTACTTCCCCCTCCCATTATATCAACATCGCATTACTTCCCCCCCCCATTATATCAACATCGCATTACTCCCCCCCCCTCCCCATTATATCAACATCGCATCACTACCTCCTCTGCTCCCCCCCCCTTCCACCATATCAACACAATTAAAAGAACATTACTCTACCGTAGGCTGACCAATTTATTTGAGAAACGACGAGAGGTCGGGTTGGCAAACGAGGGACTTTGGGTTGGTGAAAAACTGGACGTTGGGTTGGTGAAAAACTGGACGTTGGTTTGGTAAAAGACTGAACGTTGGGTTGGTAAAAAACTGGACGTTGGGTTGGTAAAAAACTGGACGTTGGGTTGGTAAAAAACTGGACGTTGGGTTGGTAAAAAACTGGACGTTGGGTTGGTAAAAAACTGGACGTTGGGTTGGTGAAAAACTGGACGTTGGTTTGGTAAAAGACTGAACGTTGGGTTGGTAAAAAACTGTACGTTGGGTTGGTAAAAAACTGGACGTTGGGTTGGTAAAAAACTGGACGTTGGGTTGGTAAAAAACTGGACGTTGGGTTGGTAAAAGACGGAACGTTGGATTGGTAAAAAACTGGACGTTGGGTTGGTAAAAGACGGAACGTTGGATTGGTAAAAAACTGGACGTTGGGTTGGTAAAAGACGGAACGTTGGGTTGGCAAAAAACTGGACGTTGGGTTGGTAAAAGACGGAACGTTGGATTGGTAAAAAACTGGACGTTGGGTTGGTAAAAGACGGAACGTTGGGTTGGTAAAATACTAGACATTGGATTGGTAAAAAACTGGACGTTGGGTTGGTAAAAGACGGGACGATGGGTTGGTAAAATACTAGACATTGGGTTTGTGAAAAACGGGACGATGGGTTGGTAAAAAACTGGACGTTGGGTTGGTAAAAAAACGGGACGATGGGTTGGTAAAAAACGGGACGATGGGTTGGTAAAATACTGGACATTGGGTTGGTAGAAAAAACTGGACGTTGGGTCGGTAAAAAACTGGACGTTGGGTCGGTAAAAAACTGGACGTTGTGTTGACAAAAACTGGACGTTTGGATGGTGAAAAACTGGACGTTGTGTTGACAAAAACTGGACCTTGTGTGACAAACTGGACGTTGTGTTGACAAACTGGACGTTGTGTTGACAAAGACTGGACTTGTGTTGACAAACTGGACGTTGTGTTGACAAACTGGACGTTGTGTTGATAAAAACTGAACTTTGTGTTGACAAAAACTGGACGTTGTGTTGACAAAAACTGGACGTTGTGTTGACAAAAACTGGACGTTTGGTTGGTGAAAAACTGGACGTTGTGTTGACAAAAACTGGACGTTGTGTTGACAAAAACTGGACGTTGGATTGGTTAAAACTGGATGAACGTTGTAGTGAAATTTGAATAGGAGAGTGTTCATTGTGTGAGAAATTAAAATAATGTGTATGTAAAGAGAGAGAGAGAGAGAGAGAGAGAGAGAATGTGTGTGTGTGACGCCTAAATGTTGCGACCATTGAGTAGCGCAATTTGTCTGGCGCGCCTCTCAACTGAACCACAGTCAATTATAGATTTACTTAGGCCTGCGAGTTGAGAGAAAATTCCAACTCGCGTGACGATTTCAGCTTTTCGAGCTTGAGGCGATTGTGGATAGAGTGACGTCAGCCATCTATATCTCCAGTAGCTGAAAACATCACGCCTGTAGGAGGGTTCTATGGTTTTATTTTCTGTCTGCGGACCTTAGTAAATCTATAGTTGGCTGTTTTCGTTTCTTTGTTTCATCGTTTCATCTCTTATCCATCATGGGGACCAGTTGGTCTCGAGGCAAGACTCCGGCCTTGAGACAGAGAGGTTGTGAGTTTAAATCCCGTCCCGACTGATTGTTGTCCAGTTGGGATTTTTATTTATAATTTCTCTCTGTGGTAACCACCCTGGTCTAAATAGAGAGACCCGGCTTGAAACGTCAATTACTCATCGAAGTAACAAAATATAAGTACCTCTAAGGACGGAGTTATCTGCCTGTACGGAGAGGGACCCCTGTGCACACGACTGCCAGGGAAAATGGATTAACACGGAAAATTCAGTTCCTAGTCTTTAGGGACTTTGCCAGATGTAAATGCTGGCGAACACAAAAAAAAAAAAAATCTCTTATCCCTATATTTATTTCTCCTAGTTTTACCTGCCCCGCTCATCACAGATGTTGTAGAGTTGTTCTTTATTTCGTTGTTCGTTTGTTCTAGCTTTCTGAGGAAGGCCGCATGTAAGCCCAAATCTCAGCATTTTGTTGTGTTCCTTTCTTGTTAAGCAGTCACCATACCTTGTAGGAGTCTACACACCACTCCTGCTACCAGCTTTACCGCAGCACTGCAGTTATTTGTCTGCCTCCTATAGTTGGATGTAGCTGGACTCTGTCTCTTGGATGAGGATGCCAATACATAAAGGTGTCGTTCGTGACTGTTAGTATCCATTACCTGTGAGTTCACACATGACACCTGGAACATGTTTCTGTATACTCTTTAGGAATGAGTGTTAGTGTCCGTTACCTGTGAACTCACACAGGACACCTGGAACATGTTTCTGTATACTCTTTAGGAATGAGTGTTAGTGTCCATTACCTGCGAGTTCACACAGGACACCTGGAACATGTTTCGGTATACTCTTAGGAATGAGTGTTAGTGTCCATTACCTGCGAGTTCACACAGGACACCTGGAACATGTTTCTGTATACTCTTTAGGAATGAGTGTTAGTGTCCGTTACCTGCGAGTTCACACAGGACACCTGGAACATGTTTCTGTATACTCTTTAGGAATGAGTGTTAGTGTCCATTACCTGCGAGTTCACACAGGACACCTGGAACATGTTTCTGTATACTCTTTAGGAATGAGTGTTAGTGTCCGTTACCTGCGAGTTCACACAGGACACCTGGAACATGTTTCTGTATACTCTTTAGGAATGAGTGTTAGTGTCCATTACCTGCGAGTTCACACAGGACACCTGGAACATGTTTCTGTATACTCTTTAGGAATGAGTGTTAGTGTCCGTTACCTGCGAGTTCACACAGGACACCTGGAACATGTTTCTGTATACTCTTTAGGAATGAGTGTTAGTGTCCGTTACCTGCGAGTTCACACAGGACACCTGGAACATGTTTCTGTATACTCTTTAGGAATGAGTGTTAGTGTCCGTTACCTGCGAGTTCACACAGGACACCTGGAACATGTTTCGGTATACTCTTTAGGAATGAGTGTTAGTGTCCATTACCTGCGAGTTCACACAGGACACCTGGAACATGTTTCGGTATACTCTTTAGGAATGAGTGTTAGTGTCCGTTACCTGCGAGTTCACACAGGACACCTGGAACATGTTTCGGTATACTCTTTAGGAATGAGTGTTAGTGTCCATTACCTGCGAGTTCACACAGGACACCTGGAACATGTTTCGGTATACTCTTTAGGAATGAGTGTTAGTGTCCGTTACCTGCGAGTTCACACAGGACACCTGGAACATGTTTCGGTATACTCTTTAGGAATGAGTGTTAGTGTCCATTACCTGCGAGTTCACACAGGACACCTGGAACATGTTTCGGTATACTCTTTAGGAATGAGTGTTAGTGTCCGTTACCTGCGAGTTCACACAGGACACCTGGAACATGTTTCGGTATACTCTTTAGGAATGAGTGTTAGTGTCCATTACCTGCGAGTTCACACAGGACACCTGGAACATGTTTCGGTATACTCTTTAGGAATGAGTGTTAGTGTCCGTTACCTGTGAGTTCACACATGACACCTGGAACATGTTTCTGTATACTCTTTAGGAATGAGTGTTAGTGTCCATTACCTGTGAGTTCACACATGACACCTGGAACATGTTTCGGTATACTCTTTAGGAATGAGGGTTAGTGTCCATTACCTGCGAGTTCACACATGACACCTGGAACATGTTTCTGTATACTCTTTAGGAATGAGTGTTAGTGTCCGTTACCTGCGAGTTAACACAGGGCACCTGGAACATGTTTCGGTATACTCTTTAGGAATGAGTGTTAGTGTCCGTTACCTGCGAGTTCACACAGGACACCTGGAACATGTTTCTGTATACTCTTTAGGAATGAGTGTTAGTGTCCGTTACCTGCGAGTTCACACAGGACACCTGGAACATGTTTCTGTATACTCTTTAGGAATGAGTGTTAGTGTCCGTTACCTGCGAGTTCACACATGACACCTGGAACATGTTTCTGTATACTCTTTAGGAATGAGTGTTAGTGTCCGTTACCTGCGAGTTCACACATGACACCTGGAACATGTTTCGGTATACTCTTTAGGAATGAGTGTTAGTGTCCGTTACCTGTGAGTTCACACATGACACCTGGAACATGTTTCTGTATACTCTTTAGGAATGAGTGTTAGTGTCCGTTACCTGTGAGTTCACACAGGACACCTGGAACATGTTTCGGTATACTCTTTAGGAATGAGTGTTAGTGTCCGTTACCTGTGAGTTCACACAGGACACCTGGAACATGTTTCTGTATACTCTTTAGGAATGAGTGTTAGTGTCCGTTACCTGCGAGTTCACACATGACACCTGGAACATGTTTCTGTATACTCTTTAGGAATGAGTGTTAGTGTCCGTTACCTGCGAGTTCACACATGACACCTGGAACATGTTTCGGTATACTCTTTAGGAATGAGTGTTAGTGTCCGTTACCTGCGAGTTCACACAGGACACCTGGAACATGTTTCTGTATACTCTTTAGGAATGAGTGTTAGTGTCCGTTACCTGCGAGTTCACACATGACACCTGGAACATGTTTCGGTATACTCTTTAGGAATGAGTGTTAGTGTCCGTTACCTGCGAGTTCACACATGACACCTGGAACATGTTTCGGTATACTCTTTAGGAATGAGTGTTAGTGTCCGTTACCTGCGAGTTCACACATGACACCTGGAACATGTTTCGGTATACTCTTTAGGAATGAGTGTTAGTGTCCGTTACCTGCGAGTTCACACATGACACCTGGAACATGTTTCGGTATACTCTTTAGGAATGAGTGTTAGTGTCCGTTACCTGCGAGTTCACACATGACACCTGGAACATGTTTCGGTATACTCTTTAGGAATGAGTGTTAGTGTCCGTTACCTGCGAGTTCACACATGACACCTGGAACATGTTTCGGTATACTCTTTAGGAATGAGTGTTAGTGTCCGTTACCTGCGAGTTCACACATGACACCTGGAACATGTTTCGGTATACTCTTTAGGAATGAGTGTTAGTGTCCGTTACCTGCGAGTTCACACATGACACCTGGAACATGTTTCGGTATACTCTTTAGGAATGAGTGTTAGTGTCCGTTACCTGCGAGTTCACACATGACACCTGGAACATGTTTCGGTATACTCTTTAGGAATGAGTGTTAGTGTCCGTTACCTGCGAGTTCACACAGGACACCTGGAACATGTTTCGGTATACTCTTTAGGAATGAGTGTTAGTGTCCGTTACCTGCGAGTTCACACAGGACACCTGGAACATGTTTCGGTATACTCTTTAGGAATGAGTGTTAGTGTCCGTTACCTGCGAGTTCACACAGGACACCTGGAACATGTTTCGGTATACTCTGGAGGAGAGAGTTTTTAACGATGATACCATTAAAGAAATGCAGAGTTCGGTAGCGAGTGAGACACTCCACAGTGATCTATAGTTTTACTAAACTGTCGACACCCTGTTTTGAGTTATCAAGAGAAATATTATCGAACTATACGACGTCATGATTGCACGAACTACTGATATCCACGATGTCAATATAAGATTATATGTAACGATTTGTGATTGATCAAACATAGTGTAATTTTATTTATTTTTTTTTTAAACCACTGAAGAAGTCAAATCTATTAAGAAACGGGTCAAAACTTATATTTTTTTTTATTAAAACAACTGGATAGCCGGATAGTATGAATTAAAAAAAAAAGATACTGTCCCGTTCAAAACGGACGTATACTTTAACTATACGTCCCTTTACTTCTGTTGTCATTCAACGTTGAGGGAGATTGAGTGTGTTGGTGTAATGTTCTGTTATTGAGTTATTGAGTTATTTGCGGGTCATCATCATTGCACTCCTGAAATGTCATAGGTGCTCAGATCTACTCCTCAGCAAGTCCCGCAGGGTCCAGCGACTGACAACTCCTGTTCTTCGTTTGTTGATAAGTCTTCTTACACGCCCACTAAGTTTTTCGTTTCTTGCTGAGCCCATCTTAACTCCCATCTCTTTCATCCGAAGGAGTGACACGGACTCATGTTGTCGAAGTCCTTTGTCCTTCCCACATCTCGGAGGGCATTGGTGCTGTCCGCCCGATCCATTGGTTGACCGTCTTCAACGACAACACAGCTAGCCAACCTGTCCGCTCTTTCATTTTCTCGTACTCCCGCATGTCAAGGAACGTCAACAAAGTGACTGCGTATTTTTGACTTCTGCAATGACTCTACCCATTGCCTACGTATAGAGCCCGCCTCCATTTTTCTTATCATGCTCATCGAATCACTTGGTATTAATGCATTGGTGTAGTCTTGTGACGCCAATTTTCAGTTGTTTGCTGTACTTAGCTGTTGTTTCGTAATTCACTGCCTTCTAAACCTATCTTTTCCCCGTCTCTTTCGTTTGTGTGTTAATGCTCTATTGGAGATGCCTTATGGTTGTGATCGTATTACATATACATTATTGTATCTTTCTAGGATCCATCACTGGCGTAATCCCAACTACTGCTTTAATTCGGCAGTATTCTATTCTGTCTTTTTTTTTTTTTGTTGGTCATATTCACCATTATTTTTATATAGTTTTTGTTGTGGCAGATATTCGCTTTTATATATTTAAATGGCCAATGTTGTCACCAGTAGCAGACTATTATGCTAAATAGTAGGTACATATTGTTCTCTTAATATTTAAATTTACATGATTATTCTATAATATCATAGTCAAATTAACTTGTGTCTATTCTATTCTATTCTATTCTATTCTATTCTATTCTATTCTATTCTATTCTATTCTATTCTATTCTATTCTATTCTATTCTAGTCGTGCTGCCTTTGTCTTTCATCTAGGCATAAGCCATCAACCAATGTTTTCTATCCTTTGTTGTCGCCTCTGTTTCCATGTATAAATTAGCTTTTTTTTACTCCGTTTCAAGGTTCAATTTCCACATGCTCCTAGGTCTTCCCTGTTTCCTCCTTCCTAGTTTGTTTTAGGTGAGAGCTTGTCTGGTAATGCTTGTCATTTGGCTTTCGAGATGTCCTATCCAAATTCACAGACTTTCTCTTGTAATGTCTTCAACTATCAATCCGGTTTGCTTTACAGCTTCTGTATTCAGTCTCTGCTTAGACTTCACTATTGAACGATGCCAAAAATTATTAATTATTTCTTCATCTTCATTTTCATCGTTCACCTTTTAAGTGGCGTAGATGCATTGTGTTCGATTGTTTGCAACAGAGTCGCCATATCTGCGTTTTCTGGCCCGGTTCATCCGTTCTCGACACGATTACATATTTCAAATCAGACAAACTCAATAAATGCAGCCAATGAGTTGAATTTAGCATAAACCTTAAGAAGAAGTCAGTCATGAAGCTCAAAATCGAGGAGGAAAAGTAGATGAAAATAAAGAAATTAACAGCGGTAGTTACATTCACATACTCTGGAAGTAAAGTATGCTAGATAAGCAGTGCCCGCTGAATTTTTTGTTTTAATACAAAAACAGCTAGAATAACGGTTATCATCTATTTTTTTTTTAAAAACCTGGTCCTATACGTCTCGCGGCAGACCCCAAAATGTGAAAATGTCGTAAAGATAGATTTAACCTTAAAAAATCCGAATGAAACACAAAAAACAAAATGAAAATATACGAGAGCAGGCTATGTATTTTCAGAGATGTTGATTAGATCAGAATATTGTAGAAATAGAGAATAGGAAACTTGTTATGCGTTATCACCAAGGAGAATGTTCATAATATTCAAGCCAAACAAATTCAGAAATTGTTCAACAAATGTGACCCAGGAGAAGAAGCGTTCAAAGATAACATGACGATATTGGGCATGAAGAGGATACACACAACGTTTATCAAGTAGTGGACTTTGGAGAAAGATGATAAAGAGGCAGACCGAGGATAATCTGTCGGAGAAGTTGGAGAATATGAAAGAAGGAAGGATGGGGTGGGGGGGGGTAGAGAAAGAAGAAGAATAGAAAGAAAAAAGAATGTAAAGAGGAAGATTAAGTGAAAGCAGAAGTAGCTGTGGAAGAAGAAACAAAGATAAAGATAAAGAACAAAATGAAGGGAAAGTGGAAGATTAAGTGAAAGAAGAAGTAGCTGTGGAAGAAGAAACAAAGATAAAGAACAAAATGAAGGGAAAGTGGAAGATTAAGTGAAAGAAGAAGCAGCATTGAAAGAGGAAGGGAAAAAAGAAGAAAGTGATAATAAGAAAGAAGAAGAACAGCGATCAGTCAACATAATTTGAATATTATCTCCTCGGTGCATCATCATAAGTGCTCAGTTAAGCGTTGAATGACATTTCAAAGCGAATTAGTAGCGCAGTGATCAAAGCTGTGGTACAGCGATAAAGGAATAAAACACGGTTCAATCCCCAGCCAACACTTCCCACTTAACACTTAACCCAACTGTAAAAATGATTGCGGCAACACAATTTTCTGTTTAATGCTGTGAAGTGATGTGATATTTAACTGTATTCATCCGCCTTTGATCGCTAAGTAACTTCTCCTTCTTCCCCCCTCTATCTCTCTCTCTCTCTCTCTCTCTCTCTCTCTCTCTCTCAAACACACACACATGTGCATTTTGCCATGGAAACGTGGGTGCCAGGCTTACGGGGGTTTCCCCGACATACCCCCAATCTCTTCTCCCCACTCCCATGATTGTCCAGCCCTTGATCACCCAATTATCTCGGCTTTGCGCCCACTGCTTGGATGATGTTACACTTTGGCCCGTATTTGTTATCAAAATAAACACAGTAAACCTCAGATAGAGGAACGACCAGGAAAGCCAGAAGTTCAGGATCTAGATTCTCAGGGGCAAATAAATCTGTTTGAAAATATAATTGTGGTAATCCCGTTTTATATTAATACCCAAATATGTAATCATACGGGAGTCGCGATACCTCAGTGGTTAGTGAACTGGACTACAAAGAATAAGGGGTAGGGTTCTATCCCAAATGACGGCTTCCGGTTTTACCCATCCTTTAATGGGTACTGGATTTTTTTTTTTTACTGGGATAGTAAAGCGGCACGGGCGTAATACCGACCACATTACCACAAAAATCATGAGCCGAAGGTCTGTAACATTTATGGTCACTAACACCATATTCCATACACGTCACTTGGCGTGACGGGGGTACTTTACTTACTTATGTAATCATAGATTAAGTCATCTTTTAATATCTTGCAAAGTATCACATTCATTGCATTGTAGAGGTACCGGGACCACATCTTTAACATAGAGAAACATGTTTTACAGCAAGTCCTTTGATTGCGTACAACATCAGAAACTGTGGAACATCATGAAAGATACGGAGTTTCCAACACACCTAATATAACTTATCGAATCACCATATCACGAACTGCAAGCAGCTATCAGAATAGCGGACGAAATATCAAATTCAAATTGATTGAAGTACAAAAAGGGGTGAGGCAGAGATGTATCTTCTCTCCATACATGATCAACTTTTATACGCTGCTAACGTCAGGAGAAATGTCAGAGACGATGAGAGATTTGTGTAATTCAATCCTTTCACTATAGATGGCAACATAATTCCAGAACTCAGATACGCTGATGACGCAGTCCTCTCAAACAGTGCAGAGTGATTAAAAGAGACAACTCAGTGTCTTAAAAAACACAATTAAGAGGAAAACCTCATTCTAAACATACAGAAACCTAAGATAATGTCCATTGACAAAATAAAAAGCCAGCCCATAATCATCATCAACTGTGAAGAACTTGAAATTGTAAAAATGTAAATTATGAAAATCTGGGATCTGTAGTGACTAACAATGGAGGCTGGCAGAAAGAGATCAAAAAAAGATTGGCAACAGCAATAGAAAAAGAAAAAGCCACAAACATGTGGCACAATTCCAGCAAAGCATAAAAATTAAAATTAATGAGGACTTGTATCTTCCCGACAACTTATCTCGGTCATGTTTATCTCGTGATTCTACCAACAATGATGCTTGGTCAGCTTATCTCTGCTCTGTCTATGTCGTTTATCTACAATGATTATTGGTCAGCTAAACTCTGCTCTGTCTATATCGTTTATCAACGATGATGCTTGGTCAGCTTATCTCTGCTCTGTCTATGTCGTTAATCTATCAACAATGATGCTTGGTCAGCTTATCTCGGCTCTGTCTATGTCGTTTATCAACAATGACGCTTGGTCAGCTTATCTCTGCTCTCTGTCTATGTCGTTAAACTATCAACAATGATTATTTGTCAGCTTACCTATGCTCTGTCTATGTCGTTAATCTATCAACAATGATGCTTGGTCAGCTTATCTCTGCTTGGTCTATGTCGTTAATCTATCAGCAATGATTATTGGTCAGCTTATCTATGCTCTGTCTATGTCGTTAATCTATCAACAATGATTATTGGTCAGCTTATCTCTGCTCTCTGTCTATGTCGTTAATCTATCAACAATGATTATTGGTCAGCTATTCTCTGCCCCGTCTATGTCGTTAATCTATCAACAACGATTATTGGTCAGTTTATATCTGCTCTGTCTATGTCGTTAATCTATCAACAATGATGCTTGCGTTAATCTATCAGCAATGATGCTTGGTCAACTTATCTTTACTCTCTGTCTATGTCGTTAATCTATCAGCAATGATACTTGGTCAGCTTATCTCTGCTCTGTCTATGTCGTTAATCTATCAATAATGATGCTTGGTCAGCTTATCTCTGCTCTGTCTATGTCGTTAATCTATCAGAAATGATGCTTGGTCAACTTATCACTGCCCTATCTATGTCGTTAATCTATCAGCAATGATGCTTGGTCAACTTATCACTGCCCTATCTATGTCGTTAATCTATCAGCAATGATGCTTGGTCAACTTATCTCTGCCCTATCTATGTCGTTAATCTATCAATAATGATGTTTGGTCAACTTATCTCTGCCCTATCTATGTCGTTAATCTATCAATAATGATGCTTGGTCAACTTATCTCTGCCCTATCTATGTCGTTAATCTATCAATAATGATGCTTGGTCAACTTATCTCTGCCCTATCTATGTCGTTAATCTATCAATAATGATGCTTGGTCAACTTATCTCTGCCCTATCTATGTCGTTAATCTATCAATAATGATGTTTGGTCAACTTATCTCTGCCCTATCGATGTCGTTAATCTATCAATAATGATGTTTGGTCAACTTATCTCTGCCCTATCTATGTCGCTAATCTATCAGCAATGATGCTTGGTCAACTTATCTCTGCCCTATCTATGTCGTTAATCTATCAGCAATGATGCTTGGTCAACTTATCTCTGCCCTATCTATGTCGCTAATCTATCAGCAATGATGCTTGGTCAACTTATCTCTGCCCTATCTATGTCGCTAATCTATCAGCAATGATGCTTGGTCAACTTATCTCTGCCCTATCTATGTCGCTAATCTATCAATAATGATGCTTGGTCAACTTATCTCTGCCCTATCGATGTCGTTAATCTATCAATAATGATGCTTGGTCAACTTATCTCTGCCCTATCTATGTCGCTAATCTATCAGCAATGATGCTTGGTCAACTTATCTCTGCCCTATCTATGTCGCTAATCTATCAGCAATGATGCTTGGTCAACTTATCTCTGCCCTATCTATGTCGTTAATCTATCGACAACGAGTCATCGTCGACGTATCTCTGACTTGTCTCTAAAGTCTATTCTCGAGGCTTTCCATCTTGTTTCTTCATTTTCATTATCTCTCAAGTTCTCTCCCTGATCACTCTTGTTATCCGATAATTCATTTCTATAACTGTCTTTTATCTGTTCTCCGCTTCCCGACCCCTTTCTGCCCTCAGTTCCTCTTTATACTCAACCCTTGTCTTCTTGGCCTCACATTGTCTCCCTGGCAACAAAGCCACAAGTTCCCCAATTCCCCACACGAGGCCAATGACATATTTTTAACCTTTACACGCATGTCGAAAGTCCAACCAGACAAATAATATAACTAGGATGACAGATGATATTCTGGCCCTTCCTATTTCAGTTCTGATCCACCAGAAGGCTTACTTCCCTTGATCAACCACACCTTCTTCTGGCGTGGGAGAAATTGACTCCGGGAATTCCACTGCAATTGTATTGCTAGTCCCTGTACTGATTATCCCTAGCTAACTAACTTAACCGTCATATTGTTCCATCCGGTTGATGATCAGTACTCTAAACATTTCAAGTTGCTGTTGGAAAGTGGTATTTTAGCCGGGGGGGGGGGGGGGGGAATGAAAGATGGCTTTGCACTACACGTGTGACGTACAACAGATGGTTACAACCAGAAATTCCTCGGACCTGTTAGCCAGGGCAAGGTTAAGATGTTCAGCAGGACTTTATTTTTTACTTTTAATTGACATAGGACGTCAGAACGACGCCAAGAAAAATAGGAAGATAGTCATGGAGTCACGGTCCACATTTGTGGACATGTGTGGAGAAGAGGCGAGTTGGAATATTTAATAACAACATGAAAAGTAGAATGCCGGAGAGTTAAAGGTAGACAAAATGCTAACAGACAATAAAGATATTATAGATAGAGGGCAGGAATATATAACATAACTATTTTATGATCAAAGAGACAAGAAACCAGTCATAAAATGTACATCAGGCTATACAATCTTAAAATGTGAGGTGGAAAAAGCTATAAAAACAATGAAAAAGGGAAAAGCTGCAGGACCTGACAGCATACAGATATAGATGATACAGGCACTAGAAGATTTTGGCATTGAAGTGATTACAGACATATGCAACGACATATACCACACAGGATACATACTAAATGAACTAAAAACATCAACTTTCATTGCATTGCCTAAAAAGAATGGCGCAGTTGAATGCAATGACTTTAGAACAATAAGCCTAATGAAGCATGTTACAAAAATCTTGCTAAAAGTTATACAAGGAAGGATTCAGAATAAAATCAATACTGAATTAGATGAGCAGCAATTTGGATTTAGGAAGAATAGTGGGACAAAATAAGCCATATTCTGCATGAGAACATTAATCGAAAAGTACACAGAAGTAAACAAACCAATATATGCCTGCTTCATAGACTACATCAAAGCTTTTGATAGAGTACACCATAAACAACTTATAGAATGCCTAAAAGAGATACATCTAGATGACATGGGCATACGACTAATATGCAATCTATACTGGGAGCAAACAGCAATAATAAAAAATGACAAAGAGAACTCTACACCTATTGATATAAAAAGAGGAGTAGGACAGGGATGCATCCTTGAGATCTCCTTTCGTGGAAGACACTACTGCAATAGCAATTTTTTAGTTGGCTGCGTGGCAGTGTACCAAGCGTTCGGCTTCTCGTGGCAAGGCGCGGTGCCACTGAGTACGGGTTCGATCCCACTTCGGACCATATATTGTTCTTCGTTTTTTTCTATTGTTGTTTGTCTGTCAATTTTCCGAGTGCTAACACATACTTCTTTGTTCTATTATTCCCTATTATCGCCTCGGAAGTTCCCCATATAATAATATTTATGTATTATTATTTGTACCCAGTATATAACCACTGGGAACTACTATTCGTGCTGTTTCGTCCAATAAATGTTTGTCTACAACACAAGTATTCAGCCCTACTGGGAGATACTTGCATTAATAGGAAAGTACAAATATACAATTTATTTCCGGTCTGTGATCGTTACCCTATGCTATAGTCATTGAGATCGCCTTTCGTGGAAGACACTACTGCAATAGCCAATTTTTTAGTTGGCTGCGTGGCAGTGTACCAAGCGTTCGGCTTCTCGTGGCAAGGCGCGGTGCCACTGAGTACGGGTTCGATCCACTTCGGACCATATATTGTTCTTCGTTTTTTTCTATTGTTGTTTGTCTGTCAATTTTTCCGAGTGCTAACACATACTTCTTTGTTCTATTATTCCCTATTATCGCTCGGAAGTTCCCCATATAATAATATTTATGTATTATATTTGTACCCAGTATATAACCACTGGGAACTACTATTCGTGCTGTTTCGTCCAATAAATGTTTGTCTACAACACAAGTATTCAGCCCTACTGGGAGATACTTGCATTAATAGGAAAGTACAAATATACAATTTATTTCCGTCTGTGATCGTTACCCTATGCTATAGTCATTGAGATCGCCTTTCGTGGAAGACATTACTGCAATAGCCAATTTTTTAGTTGGCTGCGTGGCAGTGTACCAAGCGTTCGGCTTCTCGTGGCAAGGCGCGGTGCCACTGAGTACGGGTTCGATCCCACTTCGGACATATATTGTTGTTCGTTTTTTTCTATTGTTGTTTGTCTGTCAATTTTTCCGAGTGCTAACACATACTTCTTGTTCTATTATTCCCTATTATCGCCTCGGAAGTTCCCATATAATAATATTTATGTATTATTATTTGTACCCAGTATATAACCACTGGGAACTACTATTCGTGCTGTTTCGTCCAATAAATGTTTGTCTACAACACAAGTATTCAGCCCTACTGGGAGATACTTGCATTAATAGGAAAGTACAAATATACAATTTATTTCCGGTCTGTGATCGTTACCCTATGCTATAGTCATTGAGATCGCCTTTCGTGGAAGACACTACTGCAATAGCCAATTTTTAGTTGGCTGCGTGGCAGTGTACCAAGCGTTCGGCTTCTCGTGGCAAGGCGCGGTGCCACTGAGTACGGGTTCGATCCCACTTCGGACCATATATTGTTCTTCGTTTTTTCTATTGTGTTGTCTGTCAATTTTCCGAGTGCTAACACATACTTCTTTGTTCTATTATTCCTATGCATCCTATCACCAGGTTTATTCAATCTATACACTGAGCAAAACTTTAAAAACATCATAGAGATGCCAGGCCTACAAATTAATGGAAAGATAATCAATAACTTAAGATATGCTGACGATACTGTACTACTAGCAGAAAATCCTAAAGATCTACAATTACTTAATGAAATAAACATGACAAGCAAAAAATATGGACTAGATATGAATATCAAAAATACTAAAACTATGATCATAAACAAAGAAAATACTCAAAACCCACAAGTGGATACCAAAATTGAAGGAATAGACCTGGAGACAGTTCAGAACTACAACTACCTTTGATATACTATAACCAGTGATGGAAAATGTACAACTGAAATAAACAAAAGAATAGGAATGGCAAAAAGTAATTTTAATGTCATGAAGAACATGCTAACATCAAAACAAATAACACCAGGCTAAAACTAAGAATAGCAAAATGTTACATCTTCTCAATATTCCTATATGGTGATGACGTCATTGGACGCACGAAGAGGGACGCTTGCGTTCGAGCCATGATGCAAACAATGTTGACGTTGCTTGTCTCCAACGGATCGTCTCATTCTATTAGAGAATATCAGGATTTTTAGAAATGTAACCACGGGTTTGATAATAAATGTTTGTACACAGTTCGTTAACCACCGCTGTAGATCAAGTCTTTATTCTGCTGGCTTCGTTCGCGGCCTTGGAAGCTAATGACCTTACTTGTGTAGGCGGTTGGTTTGGGGCAAATTGTACGTGATAATGTCACTGCTATAATGACTCAGTTTGAGACAAAACTACAGGGACATGCCCAAACAATGGCAGTTGTCAGAACGAATATTTCGGACCCCTGTGTCAGTACTTGGATCTCGTGTACAAATACACCCAAAAATCTGAACCTACTTTCCTGTTTGATAACAACGACACCACATGTAATCCAGACACAAATTTTACATCAGTTGAGGCAACTCACAATAAATCTTTGCCGTTCTCCTGGTTTAGGATTTATGTGAATGACTTAACAGATTCGAACAGTTTCACTGTAAAACTAAATGGTTCTGCCTCATGTAACAATGAATCAAGGTTTGTAGTTAGTCAGCACGAGATTGATGTCTTTTGCTCTGGGGCTGGTCTGATCAACAAGTTACGGGTTGAAGGGGCGATAGTTGCAAACATCTGCTCCATCTACATTGGCGGGGGTCGGAATGTGGCTCTCAAACAGAACACAAACCAGACCGACACATTTAATGCTTGTTATACAGAAGACGGATGTGGACCAGAGGCCGCAGTTAATGATAAAACAAAGACCAATCTCTATGACAATGACTGCACACACACAAAATTGAGAAGTGGATCCAATACTGCTTACTAGTATCTGAACTTTCCCACGCCCAGAAGATTCACACTATTCGAATCTATCATCGAGCTAGCACTATGATTCTGGCAAAGAATGCCACTAAAGGCTTTCTCTGACAGGGCGGCGTAGTGTTCCAGTATAATGACATATCATACCCTTATGTTTATGTGAACACTATTGTAGTCACCACACAAACGCCAATGGCCCACATTAAGATTGAGTTCTCACCCACCATTTCGCAGGCCGACAGTGCACTGACGGTGTGTGAGGTGCAAACATTTACAGACACCTATTGTCTGGACGGGCATTCTGGGTCGTTTTGTGAAGTGTGTAGTGGGTGTAGCAAGGGCAGCAACGTCATCATCGGTACGTGTCACGGCAACTGTTCACATGGGATCTATGGACACGACTGCTCCAGGTCTTGTCTCAGTGTCTGTCCTTTATGTGAGAAAAAATCCGAAAAATGCCTAAAATGTAAACATCCTGGCTATACCTGTAATGACACTTGTTCCGATGGTAATTTTGGGCTACAGTGCGAGCAGACGTGTTCTGATGGCTGTGACATCATATGTGACCCGGAAAGTGCAGACTGTACGTGTAAGGAAACGCACTACGGGTCAGACTGCACTCTCAAATGTCCGGACAACTGTTTCAACGACACCTGTGAACAGTGAACCGGGAACTGTACATGCAAGGGAACGTTCTACGGGTCAGACTGCACTCTCAAATCTCCGTACAACTGTTTGAAAGGAACCTGTGAACAGTTAACCGGGGCCTGCGTCTCGCATGTCGATGATTCCCACGTTAAGAAGAGTCTGCCGACTACAACAAACCCAAGCATGTGGATACCTTTTCGCGATCACTGCTCTTCTACCTCCTCTTCTGCTTCTCTTGGATTGAGTCATGGCTCAATTCTCAGTGTATATCCGTGCAAGTCGAAGCTCATATCTTAGTGGGTGTCTGCGATAGCCATGGCTGATATCTTGGTGGGTGTATGTGCTGTCCATGGCTCATATCTTAGTATGTGTCTGGGCTGGCCATGATTCATATCTTAGTGTGTGTCTGTGCTGGCCATGGTCCATATCTTAGTATATATCCGTGCTAGACATAGCTCATATCTTGGTGGGTGTCTGCGCTGGCCATGGTTCATATCTTAGTGTATTTCCGTGCTAGCCATGGCTCATATCTTAATGTGTTTCTGTGTTAGATATGGTTCATATCTTGGCGTGTTTCCGTGAAGCCATGGCTCATATCTTAATGTGTTTCTGTGCTAGCTATGGCTCACATCTTAGTGTAATTCCGTGCTAGCCATGGCTCATATCTTAGTGTGTTTCCGTGATAGCCATGACTCATATCTTAATGTGTTTCTGTGCTAGCCATGGCTCATATCTTAGCTTGTGTGTGTGTGTGTGTATGTGCGTGCTAGCCATGTCTCATGTCTTGGCGTGTGTCTTGTTAGTCATATCTCATATCCTGGTGTGTCAGTGTTAATCATGTCTCATATCTTTATGTGTGTCTGTGTTTAGTCATATCTCATATCTTAGTTTGTATCTGTGTTAGCCATGTGTCATATCTTTGTGTGTGCATGTCTGGGTTAGTGATATCTCATATCTTTGTGTGCATGTTTATTTTAGTCATATCTCATATCTTTGGGTGTGCATGTCTGTGTTTGTCACATCTCATATCCTTGTGTGTGCCTGGCTATGTTAGTCACATCTCATATTTTTGTGTGTTTGTGCATGTCTATGTCAGTCAAATCTCATATCATTGTGTGCATGTCTACGTTAGTCATATCTCATATCTTTGTGTGTGTATATCTATGTCAGTCATATCTCCTATCGTTGTGTGCATATCTATGTCAGTCATATCTCCTATCGTTGTGTGCATGTCTATGTAAGGCATGTGTCATATCTTTGTGTGTGCATGTCTATGTCAGTCATATCTCACATCATTGTGTGCATGTCTACGTTAGTCATATCTCATATCTTTGTGTGTGTATATCTATGTCAGTCATATCTCCTATCGTTGTGTGCATGTCTATGTTAGTCATATCTCATATCTCTGTGTGCATGTCTATGTTAGTCATATGTCATATCTTTGCGTGTATGTCTGTGTTAGTCATATCTAATATCTTGATGTGTGTCCGTTTTAGTCATGCCTCGTATCGCTGTGTGCATGTCTGTGTTGGTCACATCTCCTATCTTTGTGTGTACATGTCTGTGTTGGTCACATCTCATATCTTTGTGTGTGCATGTCTGTATTAATCACATTTAGTGACTCGGGCAGATGGTGCTCGTCAACCTGGGAGGGCCGACCATCTAAGGGCAGAATCCCCCGACAGAAAAGACAATCTGCTGCCTTGCAGGAAGATTGGGGACAATCAAAGGCTAAGGAAAGCAAACCTGAATAAAATGCTGGCTAAAATCGGATGCACTGGGCCCCTGACGCAGAACACAGTGCAACGTTTTAACGGATGTTCAATCAGAGTGGATCTGGCAGACTCTAATTGTGACGTTCTGTCTGTGAGGGCGATCAACACACTTAACCTGACAGCTGACTTCATGTGAGAGTCTGGAATCTTACTCTGATTGAGTCCTGATCGCACAGAGAGAGAGAGAGAGAGAGAGAGAGAGAGAGAGAGAGAGAGAGAGAGAGATTCCTATATGGTGCAGAAACATGGACATTAGACAAGAAAACAGAACAGAGAATTGAAGCCTTTGAAATGTGGATATATAGAAGAATAGGTAGAATTGGATGGAAGGAAAAGAAAAGAAACGATGAAGTCTTAAAGCAACTAAAAATGAAAAGAGAACTACTAAACACAATTCAAAACAAGACAAACACGATTTTGGGCCACGTTAAAAGACACAACAGTCTACTAAAAGTATTCCTGGAGGGGAAAATACAAGGTAAAAGAGGCAGAGGCAGACCAAGACTAACATGGACAAGTAACATCAAAAGATGGACAAATCAGCCTATGACAACCTGCACCATCAAAGCAAGAGACAGAGCAGAAAAGCGTTCCATGGTAGCCAACCTTCGTTGCGGAGACGGCACTCGATGATGATGAGTCATGGAGAGATAGAGCGAAATAGATAGCTTTTGTGGCTGGACTGGTGAGACAAATATTGCTTTAAATATTTGGGAACTGAGTTAACATCAGATGGAATATGAACTGTGGTAAAACGTTGAATCGCACAGGCCAGAATTATTATTTTTTTTATAAAACGAGAAATATATTATACAATTCATTATCACTGAAAGTTAGAAAGAGTTTTACAGTACTACACTGAACTATTGCTACATTATGATTCAATCATAGACAATAAATAATGAGATACAACACAGGATAAAATCAGTTGAGATGAGGCTTTTTAAAAGAATGTTTAAGGTACCGTGGACAATCACAAATGTTAGTGAGGGAGCACTAAAAGTGCTAGATGACAAGAGGAAGATTGTAAAACAAATTAGGAAAAGACTGTCCACATTTGTGGGACATGTGTGGAGAAGAGGCGAGTTGGAATATTTAATAACAACATGAAAAGTAGAAGGCCGGAGAGTTAAAGGTAGACAAAGAGAAAAGATGCTGGATGGTTTGACTGAGTGCTACGGGAGTAGATCAACAGTGGAACTGCTACAGAGCAAATGGTGGAGGTTCACTGGTAACATGAAACCAAAAACCTCTCAGTAGCAGTGGCGTTTATTGGTTTCGGGGTCTGGCTATCGCTGACATAATAAATAAAAACATACATTATATTCAGTAGGCTAACATAAAGTAATATTTTCTAATGACTTCACTACATTTTAAATTATTTACTTATTTATGTTAATTATATCTGTCTTGTTTGGGACGAAAATGTCTTGATGACTTTGTCATTGAAATTACTGTTGGATTGGTTTCTCAAGTTTCTGAGGGAATGATTTCTCAATGGACATTACCAAACCAGATAAGCGTTCTTGTGTCTGAGTTGAGCGACAATAAGATTTGATTCTCTTGAGAGTAGAAAAAGTTCTTTCTACAGATGCCGATGTGCATAATGTAGTTATAAATAGCTAAGGAAGTTCCGGTAATAAGACATAGTTTCACTTTCATTTTGTGGCGATTCTGATTGGCTAGAGCTAAAAATAACCCATGAAACCGCATTTATCAAGCGGCAACACCCCCCTATAATATTTTTATTTCAATTTTTTTTTTAATGTCAAGGTCGTTAATACTCGGTTCAGATAGAGGAAAATGTACCGCTGGCTCCTAGAGGTTTCAATGTAGAATCGTTATAACATTTACAAACGTTATAGTGGCCAGAGGACAACCTTGCTTTAATAAATGCAAATCAAAGCAAATAAATCATATTGGCCCACAAAATATGTAATAGACTATTCGAAAATTTGTAATATAATTATTTTAAAAATATAGTAAATTATCATTTCCTTTTGTATTTCGTTAATATGTTCAGGCTACCGGGGGTAACTACGGTATCATAGAGAATACACCGCTGCTCAGTAGAGACAATGAATGAATTAATGCAATGCGTATAAGAAAACTGATGGTGATAAAAGATTGGAATTGAGGTATCTCAGACACGAAGAGAGATTTATAAAGAATGACAAGGAGAGATAAATAGATATACATCATCATCATCAAGTACCAGTCCTACTGGCGTAGGTGATCATGTCTCTCCACAACTTTCGATCTCTGCAGCTATTTATCATTTCTGTTGTTGACCTTCTGCCAAAGCCATTCTCTTAAGCTGTCTGTTATTTTTTTTCTTTGCTTCCCTCTATCTCTTCGTCCCTCAATTTTTCCAGTTGTTACAATATATTCCAGTTGTTCTCTTCTTATTACGTGGCCAAAAAATGATGATTGTCTCTTCCTAATATTGGGAATTGGCTCTCTTTTTGCTTTGACCTCCCTCAGAACCTATTCATTACTCTTCTTAGCTATCCATGGTATTCTCAACATTCTTCTGTAAAACCACATTTCTACAGATTTCAGTGATTTTCTTGTCTGTTGTCCTATTGTCAATGATCCGCATCCATATGTTAAGACTGGCTCTATGTAACATCAAAGAACTCTTTTTCTTGGTTCTATTGTCAAAAATGGATAGCATATCTTCCTCATTTTTTGGATAGCTGCTTTTGCCTGAGCCATTCTGCATCTGACCTCTTTTGTACATCTTCCATCTGAGTTTAACAAAGTTCCCAAAAATTTAAATTCATTTACCTGTTTTAATATTCTTCCACTTTTCTTTATTTTGCACTGAGGTGATGTCTTTTTCTTTGTTGTTACCATTACCTCTGTCTTTTTTCTATTAAGGCTGAGTCCTTCATTTTTGCTTTCTTTCACTATAATGCCCAACATTTCTTGTAACTCATTTTCACTCTTAGCGATTAAGACTGTATCATCAGCATACCTTAGATTATTTATATTATGACCTCCAATTTTTATTCCAGGCATGTCCCTCATGGATCTTAAAATAATCTCACTATAAATATTAAACAAATCTGGTGACAGCACACAACCTTGTCTAACACCCTGTTTTATTTGTTGAAACATTCCCAATTGGTTTCCAGTTTTTATGGCCGCTGTTTGTTTCCAGTACATGTTCTTTATTATTCTTAGATCTTTGCTGTCTACGTTTGTGCTTTCAAACATTTTGATTATTTCTTGGTGCTTTACTTTGTCAAATGCCTTGGTGTAATCTATGAAACATAGGTATAGATCTGTTTCCACCTCTATGGCTCTTTCTACTAAAGATCTTATGATATAAATGACATTGCTTGTTCTTTTATCTCTAACAAAACCACACTGTTCATCGCTAATTTCTGGACTGATTTTGTTTCGCACTCTTCGCACGATGATTCTTAATAATATCTTAGTCATATGACTCATAAGGCTTATTGTGCGATAATCATCGCATTCAGTCGCAGCCGATTTCTTTGGTAGGCCTATGAATATTGATTTGAGCATGTCGTCTGGTATATATCCGCTGTTGTAGATATCATTCAATATTTTTTGTTGTTATTATTTCTATTCCAAAATCACACATGGCTTCAATCTCTTCTTTAGTTATATTATCTAACCCATGAGCTTTGCCTGCTTTCATATTGCGCAAGACATCTTCCACTTCTTCTCTGAGTATTTTTGGTCCTTCTCTATTATCCTTTATATTTACTTCCGTTCGTTCATTATTATAAAGATCTTTAATGTATTCTGTCCATCGTTCCCTTATGTTTTCTTGATCAATCAACAGTTCTCCTTCCTTTGATCTGAGACATCCATTTTTTGATTGCGTTTTTCTTCCTGTTAATTCCTCAATTTGTTTGTATATAGCTATAGCATCTCTTTTTTGTTGCATTTCAATCTCTTTGCATCTCTCTTTTAGCCATGATACTTTTGCTTCATTGCATTTTACTACAATGTTTTTTTATTTAATCTCTTATACTCATCTTTATTTTCTTTATTTCTTCTTGTATCCATTAGCTGCAAAATGTCATCTGTCATCCATTTCTTTCATGAATTTGTCCTCACTGGTGGTATGAACTCTTTTGATGTTTGTTGCATTGATTCTTTTCGCATTTCCCACTGTTCATCAATGCTTTGTATTTTCTCTTTTGCATTGTACCGGTTCTGAATTGTGATGTTATATTTGTCTTGCAGCTTCTTGTCTGATTTGAGTAAATCTAAATTTAACTTGATGTTAACTGAGGCTCGTTTTGCTGTTTTTAATTTTACTCTAAGCTTTCCCACAACTGGTACATGATCACTATTGCAATCTGCGCCTGGTCTAGTTTTCACACACACCAGACTGTTTCTAAACCTATTGCTTATCATTATATAATCAATTTGATTACGTGCGTTGTCCCTAGAGCGTTTCCATGTCCACAGACGTCTTGGATGTTGCTTAAACCAGGTGTTTCCTATCAACATATTGTGTGTTCTTGCCCAGTCAATAAGTTTATCACCTCTTTCATTCCTCTCGCTTAAGCCATAATGACCAGCTACTTCCTCAACTCTTTCCTTTCCTACTTTTGCGTTAAAATCCCCTAGAACTATGGTGTTTTCATGTGGTTTGCATTTATGAAGTGCCTCATTTAACTCGTTGTAAAATGTATCAATTGTTTCCTTTAGACTGTCTGCTGTTGGTGCATAAACATGTATAAGATTTATGTCTATTGGCTTTCCATTTAATTTCACTAAAAGGACTCTGTCAGATATTGGGTAAAAGCCTTTCACTGTTCTTGCTCTTTCTGCATCCAAGATGATACCTACTCCTCTTTGGTGTTCAGTACTTCCAGAATATATTATTTTATGTTTATCAGAATACATCTCCCCTGATCCGGTGTATCTCATTTCGCAAAGTCCCAGTAATTGTAAACCCATTCTTTTCATTTCTTGTATGATGTTTTCTAGTTTACCCTTCTGCATGAGCGTTCTCACATTCCAAGTACCCATCTTTAGAGTTTGTTTTATCTTTATTTTGCTTACAGTAGCTTGATGACGATCGGGTATCACCTGTAGCACATGATGTCCCCTACCAAACGAGGGTTTTCCATTGGAATCCCCCTTAACGTTGTTGTTGTTATTTCTATTGTTGTGGCGATTCATGATTATGCAAAGAAGTTACGACTGTGGTTTTCTGTTGCCTTCCGTCGGTTTGTTTACGGTTGGCTCCGCTAACCTTTGACTAAAAAGTCTCACCCACAAGGCAGTGGGGTTGTTTTACTTCGGGGTACCCTCCCTTAGCCTTTTACTCTCCCGAGCTTACCTGCAAGGCATCAGGGCAGCCACAGGTTGTACTGTTTACTGCTTACAGTAGCAGGTAAAATTACCTGACCTGACCAACAGTTTAAAGATTACTGAAAGAAATTCAAAGTGAGCCAGCTGAACTACTGATAAAAATACATAAAACAATTGATAAATACTATAATAAATAAATATTAAAGAAACAAAAAATAAAATTTGATAAATAAATTGATTTATCGTTTTTAGTATGTAGCAATATGAAAATAATCCCGTGTGTCACCGGGGCTTCATTATGAGGGAAGTAGAGAATAGTGACACTGTGACCTTCCAGGCATGTCGTAAGGGGCGACTAAGGAGATTGATCGATGGCTTGACAAGCTGTCATTGTAAAAAGTATTGTTATGGAAACAGAGCCATAGATTTTAGAAGTGGTGATCTCTGCGATATGTGCCATTTTGGCATGCAAGGTTTCTGCTTTTGAGATTGTGGTTCTGCCCTATGTGCCGTATTCGGCTCGAGGGGACAGCAGACAAAATATGAAAATAAGCCGGTAAAACGTCACAAACAAGGACAAGTCAAAGAAAAGAATAAAAGTAAATCCGCCATCCAGGAAAGATAAAGGTTCTCTGTCTAAGAGATGTATGACGCAAGGAGCCCAGGTTGCCGACTCACCTTTTGTCTACCAGGAAAGACAAAGAAGAAGACCAAGGAATTCTTGGAAAAGATAAATAGAAGCAGAGACGAATATGATGGAGAACACATGGAACGATCTTAAAAGAATGACAAGAAACAGAACGGCTTGGAAAGTGTTTGTTGAAGACCTATGCTTCACAGGGAGCTGAAAGGTAGAAGAAGATGAAGAATATGGGATATACAGGCAAACATAATATTGTACAAGAAGTGTGACAACGCTTTGAATAAACTGTTAGATGGACCCCCCATCACTCTTGGCTCTACAGTCAGGCTGATGCGTCTCTTTGATATATCAGTTTTTCTATACGCGTGCCATACATGGACCATTGCAGCAGAGCTACTGAAAACAAAAGTACAAGTTATGGAGATAGAATGTTATCGTACGATTTTGGACACCTCTCTCTCTCTCTCTCTCTCTCTCTCTCTCTCTCTCTCTCTCTCTCTCTCTCTCTTAGATCGTTTCACAAATTGAAAAAAAAAACTGCCCGCAAAAGGATATTACAAGAAAACGGAGTACATGATGATATTTTTACTATTGTGAATAATCTCCATAAATAATGTGAATAATAAAAGTTCGAAAGAGAGTTCATATGTGCTATATAGAGCTAATTCTGACCTATGGAAGCGAATCATGGACAGTAGACAAACAAATGAAAAGACGATTAGAGGCCACAGAGAAGGAATTTCTCAGAAAAATTTTGAAAGTTTCCTGGACAAATGAAAAAGCAATTCTTAAAGAGGCCAGCACAAAAGGGAGCTCATAAAAAAAACATCAGAAAGAAACAATCAACATTTTTCAGACACGTCACGAGAAAATGAAAGTTGGAATACTTGGTTACAACTGGCAAAATACAGGGAAAGGGAGATCGCGGATGACAAAGATAGAAGATACTAGACAATTTGGTGTCATGGCATTGAAAACAGTTAACAACATAATTGATACGAAGCAGTGCGGGTAGAAGATTGTGGAAGGATCGACTACACCAACCAGTATGGCACATTATAATGATGATCAATAATCTCCAAATGAAATGATTTGGCAACATCTCTCCATCGTTTGACCTAGCAAAGAGATTATTCTGCAAGTAGCTGTGAAAGAGCGAGAAGGAGAGAGAGCGGAGAAAGAGAAGGAAAGATAACTTCAAAGAATAGTGGCGCCTAGACTTTACAGAGTCCAAAGAATGACTGAAGATTGAAATAGATGGGAAGATAACCTCAAAGAATAGAGGGATCTCGACTTTGCAGGGTTCGAAAGAATGACTGGAGATTGAAAGAGACAGAAAAATTTGACGAAGTCTGTCATTGGTGTCGCAACAACCCCTGGATTTATGAGATGATGGAGAAGAAGAAAGTCTAGCTGGACAAGCTCAGTATAATGTAGCAGATGGCGGAAGAGTGATATATGCAATGATAACAACGTAGTATAGACAAATTACAGCCTCATTTAATGTACGGGTAAGGCAACTGAGGGAAAATATTGGAAATCTATAGAAGTCAGCCTTGGATACAGGCCCTTAACTTATTGTCTACTGTGTTCCGTTGCGTACATCCAAATTACATGCCACGAATGCCGAGAGCGCCAATTTATCTGCCTAATGTAGTGTAATGCAAAAACGTTCGTTTTTCTACAAGTTTATAGTGTAAGAGTATCTCTGCCGTGTTTTATTTTCTAGATTCCGTCTTGTCTAGTAAGTGGGTTCACCTTTCTTTTTTTTCTTTTTTTTTTTTATATTCCGTCTTGTGTAGCAAATGGGTTCCGCCCTTTTCTTTAAACTCCGTCTTGTATAGTATGTGGGTTCATTATTTTTTTTTAGTTAGCTAGTTAGTTAGTTAGTTTTAGTTGGTTGGTTGTTTGGTTGGTTAGTTAGTTAGTCGTCAAATTGACCTGAGTGCACATCGAACAACTGCCCTAAGCGCTTTGATCTCTTCCACAAACAAATCTTGCAGTGAGAAACGATAAACTGGTTCACAAATTTACCTGCGATCCGATCTCCTCCCCTGAATTTAGACAACTTGACTTCTTAACTAACGCAAAGATCCGGAAGTCCCACCGAAGCTGCAGATTCATGAATAACATTCGAAATCGTTATCATCTCGCGTCTTTTCAAGAAAACTATTAGCGTTATACTATCGTTCATCTTTATGACATAGCGTGCAAAACATTGTCAACAATGGATGCACCCACGACGACTGAACCCAACTACTACGCACGAAAACTGTAGCGCCGGCGCAGATCCTTAAATTGGAACCTTCGGGTGATTTGGCACAATGATGTATATGAAAGAGCTTAAAGTAATCGGCGCCGAACAAATCCAATGGCGGTTATTGAACAGAACTCAGTGGCATGACGTAAAAAGCATATTGATTTCAAAACTGGGGAAGGTCGTATTCACATAAAAAAATTACCGCTGCGAGAGCACTTACTGAGTAACATCAGCGCAAATCCGTTAAGAGGTATATCCGGTTGACTTTAACTCAGCGATCTACATTAAAGAGTTGTAATTAATCAGACTCCAAATGCAAATCTTCGAGTGGTTGATCGAACACAAATTTCGTTCAAACTTGGGACTGGAAGTTCAATTTAGGTTCATTTTTCGTAAGTGGAGTCACCGTTTTATTTATAAGACGCCATCTTGTCTAGTAAATGGGCCCATTGTTCTCCTTATTCTTCTGTTCCTTAAAAAACGGATTAATAAAGCTCCAAACATTTACATATTAATTTCAGTTTACATCTTTATTGAAAAATAATAGGACTACATAACATATAGAGATTTGATAGGAAACGAAAACAGTGGCAGAACAACATAGATTGCTTCTTCTTCTTTAGATGTCAATGTTTGAATAGAACAGCGGTATGCTGAAAGCTGGTGTCATCTTTATACAGCTTGTAATCTCACGGGTTGAGCACCATATCGCCTTCATTTAGATTATGACGTCAGCTTGGGAAGAATTACTTTGAACTTCTACCTTAGGGTGGAGCCTAGTACTTCCGATTTCAACATGTTTTTGTCTCGGTTTGTGTGTTCTTAACCTTTTTAGCTGTCTGGCTTTGATGACCTCTAGACAGCCCTGCGATTGTCGGCATAGCTCTGGGGCCCAGGGTGTAAGAGACACATTGATTCCTCTACCATTTTGTGTGTGTCTGTGTATCAATAGGAAAAATATAGTTTCAATAAGTGAGATCTAGTTCTTCGATTTTTAATACCATTTCCGATCTAATATAACCTGAAAGATTTAGTACATGATGATTAATTCTTGATCCCCAAATTGATTCCTTACGAACACACGAGGTATCAGGTTTTAGCTTCTGGCTGCTATCATTACGTACATTTCCTCATGTTTGGACTTCTTGGTTTTTATTGTTTCACTGTGCTACCTTTCAATCTTTTCTTGCCATCTGTGCTACCTTCAATCTTCTTATTGTCCTCTGTGCTACCTTCCAATCTTTTTCTTGCCATCTGTGCTACCTTCAAATCTTTTTCTTGCCTTCTGTGCTATCTTCCAATCTTCTTATTGTCCTCTGTGCTACCTTTCAATATTTTTATTGCCATCTGTGCTACCTTTCAATCTTTTTCTTGCCATCTGTGCTATCTTCCAATCTTCTTATTGTCCTCTGTGCTACCTTTCAATATTTTTATTGCCATCTGTGCTACCTTCCATTCTTCTTATTGTCCTCTGTGCTACCTTTCAATCTTCTTATTGTCCTCTGTGCTACCTTAAAATATTTTTCTTGCCTTCTGTGCCACCTTCCATCTTCTTGTTGTCCTCTGTGCCACCTTTCAATCTTCTTATTGTCCTCTGTGCTACCTTCAAATCTTTTTCTTGCCTTCTGTGCCACCTTTCAATCTTCTTGTTGTCCTCTGTGCACCTTTCAATCTTCTTGTTGTCCTCTGTGCTACCTTTCAATCTTCTTGTTGTCCTCTGTGCTACCTTTCAATCTTCTTATTGTCTTCTGTGCTACCTTCAAATCTTTTTCTTGCCTTCTGTGCTACCTTCAATCTTCTTGTTGTCCTCTGTGCTACCTTTCAATCTTCTTATTGTCTTCTGTGCTACCTTCAAATCTTTTTCTTGCCTTCTGTGCTACTTCCAATCTTCTTATTGTCCTTTGTGCTACCTTCCAATTGTTTTATTGTTCACTGTGCTACCTTCCAATTTTCTTATTTTCTTCTGTGCTACCTTCAAATCTTTTTCTTGTCATCTGTGCTACTTCCAATCTTCTTATTGTCCTTTGTGCTACCTTCCAATTGTTTTATTGTTCACTGTGCTACCTTCCAATTTTCTTATTGTCCTCTGTGTCACCTTCCAATCTTATTATTGTCCTCTGTGCTACCTTCAAATCTTTTTGCCCTCTGTGTCACCTTCCAATCTTATTATTGTCCTCTGTGCTACCTTCCAATCTTATTATTGCCCTCTGTGTCACCTTCCAATCTTATTATTGTCCTCTGTGCTACCTTCCAATCTTCTTGTTGTCCTCTGTGCTACCTTTCAATCTTCTTATTGTCTTCTGTGCTACCTTCAAATCTTTTTCTTGCCTTCTGTGCTACTTCCAATCTTCTTATTGTCCTTTGTGCTACCTTCCAACTGTTTTATTGTTCACTGTGCTACCTTCCAATTTCTTATTTTCTTCTGTGCTACCTTCAAATCTTTTTCTTGTCATCTGTGCTACTTCCAATCTTCTTATTGTCCTCTGTGCTACCTTCAAATCTTTTTATTGCCCTCTGTGACACCTTCCAATCTTATTATTGTCCTCTGTGCCATCTTTTAATCTTCTTATTGTCCTCGGTGCGACCTTCCATTCTTTTTATTTTCCCCTGCGCTATTCCTTGAGAGATTTCTCTATCATTAAAAGAAACTTGGAAAATCTGACTACAGATCGTAGCACATGGAGAACAAAAGTAAAAAACACACAGCAATTTTCGAGGCAGTGCTGATATCATATTCACGACAAAAGATGCAGGAGAAAGGAGACGAGGTACTACGAACACATCTTGTTTGTTCTGCGCATGGATTTGTCTGTCCAATATTGGCAGATTCAGCCACGAGAGAAGCTACTCAACAAAGAATCATCATGCAGCATAAAGCACGAACAGGTTTTACCAAACTACTGACCTATCATGATTGCCTGCTACCAGTCATCTGTCAAGACGCCAAAGGCCATATATATATATATATATATATATATATGATGAGGTCAGATGCAGAATGGCTCAGGCAAAAGCAGCGTTCCATGAATGAGGAAGATACTGTGCAATCCATTTTTGACAATATAAACAAGAAAAAGAGTTCTTAAATGATATGTAGAGCCAGTCTTAACATATGAATATTGTTGTTGTTGTTGTTGCGTTCGCCAGCTTTCAACTCTGACGAAGTCCATAGAGACTAGGAACTGAATTTTGCGTGTTCATCCATTTTTCCCAGGCAGCCGTGTGCACAGGGGTCCCTCTCCGCACAGGCAGATAACTCCGACTTCAGAGGTACTCATGCTTTTTCCGTCGATGAGTAACTGCAAACATCCTTATATCTCAGCACTGGTCTGCCCGTTTGTCTCTTTCTGTCCTTAAGTTCGCCGTACAACTATTTGTTTGGAAATACGAACGTTTGCCATTCTTCTTTCAGGACCAAACCACCTTAGTCCATGACTCCTAAGTGTTGCCATGATGGATGGGAGTTTGGTCGTTGTAAGACTTTGGTGGTTACTTTGTCAAAATGAGTTGGTTACTCTGCCCCGCTATTTGATGTTCTTTTCTTTCGAATGCAACGTACATGAAAGCTGTTTAACCTTTTCTCCTGACCTGCAAAGGTAGTCCACGTTTCTAACCCGTATACAAATGTACTAAGCAGACAACTTTGGCAAATTTGAATCTTAGTTGAAATATTCTTTTCATAAACGTTATTGGACTAAAATATCAAGAGCATAAAAATGGACAGTTCTAGAATATTCGTATTTTTGTTCAGTGTCACAAATGTGAACCACTCCAGTAAAATATCGAAAACGAAGATAGATCTATTTTAGTGAACAAAATGATCAGTTACTTACTTGCGTTGGGCGCCATCTTGTGGCTATGGTCCAAATGTTAGGAAACTCTTTAGACAGAACTTCGCAACAAGAGGTATTCTCATCAAAAGAAACGGAAGAGAGCCCGTTGAACATATGCCGCGGCCCTTTATCAGTCGGACGGGCCTGACAGTGTCATGGCCTCTTGACGTCCTGCTGAGGTCTGAGCCTAAAACTCCAATAGTGTTCAGCGTCTATTGGGTAAGACTCTGGTTGACTCTAAACATCTGATGAAATCAACTGCTCACACTCAGTCGCAAATTTCTATCACAGCCCTACTCCACCAGAGGGAGCAATGGCATCAAGATGCATAGACACGCGAAGCTGCTGTAAAGCCGATGAAAATGACAATTTTAAAAAAAGAAGAAAAAGTGGAATGGTAACAGCTTTAACGTAGGTAAGTAACAAAACAAAAGTCGACGTTTCGGCCAAGTATGACTTCAGCTGGAACAACAAACAACAACAGAAAAATGTATATATGGATATATACACAGATCTAACTACATGGCGATAAAATGCAAGATACTCAATAAAGAAAATAAAAAAGGTCATTTTCCTGCGGTCCAGAGCGTGGTCAGTTTCTGACTAGAACTAAAATAAGTGGGCGGGCTGACCAACTATATATCTACCTATATACCTATTGGGTGTCCGGTTAGCGCAATCGATAGGCGGTTGGCTTACCACGGCAACAGCCGGGGTTCGTTCCCTGGCGAGGACACCTGGGTTTGACTAATTCCCTAAAAATTAGTGGGAGCCGCGATAGCTCAGTGGTTAGTGAACTGGACTACTACGGACATGGGGTAGGGTTCGATCCCAACCGACGGCTCCGGGTTCACCCAGCCTTAAATGGGTACCGGATTTTTTCTGGGAAAGTAAAGCAGCACGGGCGTAATACCGACCACATTACCCCAAAAATCATGTGCTGAAGGTCTGTAAAATATAGGGTCACTAACACCATATTTCCCTATACGCCACTTGGCGTGACGGGGGGTACTTTACTTTTTACTTTTTATATACCTATTATAACTATATAACTACTCTACCAGGGACTATTGCGCGATTTACTCTTATTTATGTCGACAGTCTTAAATGATGTGCCATGTTGTTCTTGATTGAATCCCAAACTTGACAGCATGGGAGTTTTGCCCACTTCTTGGCGAGGTATGGTCAGATAAACCTCAGACTAAGTCCTCCAAGTTATATTAGACCGCAATTGCCACCCAAAAATGAAGTGAAAACTACTTTATGAATCCTTGTTTTTTTTTAACATTTTACTCCTAAATACTGTTTAACCGCATGTCTATACGCAGTCTGACAAAAGTTAACTGTTTACCATGAACATGGGGCATAGTTCAACACAATGAGTCCAGTCAGATGCCGATATTAATTGGCGACGATATAACTGACTGGCCACACCAGGTATCCTTTGAATTGTTGGCGTCCTGCAAACGTTTGAAGTGAGTGATCATGGGATATCTGATGTAAATGTAATCTGATTTGACAGTACTCAACCGGTCCATGCTTGTCTGAAACATTACATTTTGCGTAGGCTTGTGTCGGCAGTTATTCAATTACGCAGGCTTTATTTGTATGTCCCAATTTCTCCACAGGCAGCTTGGCGCCTTTTCGGCAGATTCAGCAATAGATTAAACAGCCTTTGCTGGCACATCTCCATTTAGTCCAAGTTGTTATAACAGATCACAGAGTTATGTAATTCCTGGGCACACAAACACCAAAATGGTACAACACATTAACAACCAACATTTTGTATGATTTATCCACTGCTGCCAGAATTTCGGTCAATGAAAGGCAGCTGCATTAAACGCAGGAGATCATGGTTGCCAGAGGCTGTGACAACAATTCAGGGCGCATGAAATAAGGAGGACATACCTACTGGCAGGGATTGGATAGATGAGCGTGACAAGCAATAGCCAATCAGGGTCATCATGAACTTGGACAGGAAATGTCGTGACTGGGCGCAGGGCGTGACTGGGTGCAGGGCGTGACTTGGCGCAGGGCGTGACTGGGTGCAGGGCGTGACTGAGTCCGAGTTGGGAGGCACTGCAGCTTCATGAACAGCCACAAGACCCGATCATCTACAGTGATGGCTCGGTCACCAGGGATGTGATGAGGGATTGGGGTTTTTGCGTATTCTAATGGAAAGTTGATAGATACAGGTGCAGGAGCCTACAAGACTGCCACCTCCAGCACACGCATGGAGATCGTGGTTGTGACAGAAGCTTTCACGTGGCTGTTTAAAAGGCCAACAACACAGGCGGTCATATCCATAGACAAGCTTCGCCGGATAGATAAAAACACATCCGCAGGGAGTTGGTGCACCCTCTCGACATGTCTCTTGTCGACAGTCTAACTTGGATATATTGCCCCGACCACGCGGGAGTTCGTGGCAATGAGATGGCTGACAGATTGGCGGTGTCTGCCATTGTGTAGGAAACCTTAAAAATGGACCAGCGAGGGATTTAAAAGAACACCTCTCACTTGATTGCAACAAGGAAGCTGAGGATAATTCAAAAGGTCAACAACAAAAAATGGTGGAAGACAGCTCCATGAAGAGTGAAAGTGGGAAAAGCATCCTCAGTGGCAAAGAATGGAACACGTTCAATCAATGCAGGAGGGGAAACAATCAGTAGACGAACACGTTCAATCAATGCAGGACAGGAACAATCAGTAGACGAACACTTTCAATCAATGCAGGACAGGAACAATCAGTAGACGAACACGTTCAATCAATGCAGGACAGGAACAATCAGTAGACGAACACGTTCAATCAATGCAGCAGGGGAAACAATCAGTAGACGAACACGTTCAATCAATGCAGGACAGGAACAATCAGTAGACGAACACGTTCAATCAATGCAGGACAGGAACAATCAGTAGACGAACACGTTCAATCAATGCAGGACAGGAACAATCAGTAGACGAACACGGTCAATCAATGCAGGACAGGAACAATCAGTAGACGAACACGGTCAATCAATGCAGGACAGGAACAATCAGTGGACGAACACGGTCAATCAATGCAGGACAGGGACAATCAGTAGACTAACACGTTCAATCAATGCAGGAAGACAGGAACAATCAGTAGACGAACACGTTCAATCAACGCAGGACAGGGACAATCAGTAGACGAACACGTTCAATTAATGCAGGACAGGAACAATCAGTGGACGAACTCTTTCATGGTTGCTGGTACGGGTGGCAGAACGGATATGGGAATGCTTCGATTGCGATGAAGCCAGTCCGAACTAAAGACTAATTTAATTACGCACGGGCGTAAAACCAACCACATTACCCCAAAAATCATGTACCGAAGGTCTGTAAAATGTATGGTCACTAACACCATATTCCCTATACGCCACTTGGCGTGACGGGGTACTTTACTTTTTTTTTTTTAATTTGCCTGCAGATGATGTTGTTCATGCTCTTGATGTCTTCTAGCTCACCTAATATTTAACTATCTCTCTCGCTCTCTCTATCTCTCTCTCTCTCTCTCGTTTCTCTTCTCTTGTCTTCTCTTCTCTTCTCCTCTCTTGTCTTCTCTTCTCTTCTCTTCTCTTCTCTTCTCTTCTCCTCTCTTGTCTTCTCTTCTTTCATCTCTCTTCGCTAAATTTGTTGTCACAACGTCCTGCTGTTCACATTTTCTATAAATAAATCATGACGATCCCCCTGTTTCATATTCTGTAACATCTGCTCGTAATGAGCTCTCCAGCTAAGAAATCCGCAGACATCTAGTAATAAGAACTGCATTCAGTAGCTGCGTCATAAGCCTTCTTAGCCGTATTCGAAAATGTCTCGTTTGTCTCCTAAACATAATCAATAGAAAGGGGAAAAAACAACTTTTCAAATGAACATACAAAAGCAGCATTCTCTCCAATAACATATATCTATCTATTGACCTTTCGAGCCGTGGTCAGCCCGTTGGGCATAGACCCAGATACTCTTTCTCTTTTTCTAAGTTTTCCTTCTTACAGGCTCAATCCTTGGAAAAAATCTTTTATCAAATCTCACCATTTTTCTCTGTTTTGTGCAAGCATTTCAATCTCATTGAGGGAGCCGATTCCTGATGCCTTTGCCTCTCCGATCAATGTTCTTCTCAGTGTCTCTCTGGGTCAGCCTTTGTGCCTCCTACCTGTTGTTTCCCACTTGAGGGCTTGCTTTGTTATTCGGATGTTAACAATGACATCTACATTTATCTTTTCGTTGAATGTTTCTATTCATTATGAGTTGAATGTTTCTATTCATTATGAGTTGAATGTTTCTATTCATTATGAGTTGAACTATCTATTCATTATGAGTTGAATTATCTATTCATTATGAGTTGAATTATCTATTCATTATGAGTTGAATTATCTATTCATTCATGTTATATACTATGTAGGCAGGGAGTTTAGCACACAAGTCACAACAGTGGAGGTTGTATGCCCCACATAGGGGCCACAGGAAATTCAAGGGGGGGGGGGGGGTGCTACGGGTTATGGTTTATGGTTATGGAAGGCCCCGGTATCACTGTAAACGAATTAAAATCCATAATTGCTCAACCGCCCGTGCCAGTGGAATCGTCCGAATGAATATCTCATCCCCCAAACAAAGACAGGTAGCAGTAAGGTAGATAGATATAAAAGGTAGTTATTGGTAAAAATGGCATATGGCGGGGGGGGGGGAGGGTGCACGGCACGAGACTGGAGGGCCACAGCACTAGACTAAGTGGCCATGCATAGGTGCGTGGTGTGCTTGTAGAATACAGCGTTGAGGGATCACTTTTCCAATCAGTAAATTGTTTCATTTGTAGCGCATATAAGAGAAACCAAAAGAAATAAACACAGAAAAATACTAGGGAAGGTTCAAACATGGGACTAAAAAAACAAAACAACCAAGACTTACAAGAACTAGTGCACAAATGGTCAGCTTTGGAGAACTATGACTTCCCCCCTGTGTACCGTTTTCTGCCCAAGAGAAAAATGAATAAGAGAATCGCTCATCAGAATATTGTGGCGATCTTCAAAAGGGATCTTTCTGGATCACTGTTTATGTCTGTAGCAGCACTATTTCCTTTCCTGCTTCTCTGTCTACACCACCCCCTTCCCCTACTCAACCACTGCTTAACCTAGCCGTCCTCTTCTCTACAGCCATATGTAAGGTGTGTGAACGAATGTCGAAAGAGTATAGAGTAGACTTACAAGTTTGCCAACCAGAGTATTAAAGGATGAAGCTTTTGTCAGTTCTTTAGCGGCTGCTGTGTTTAATTTCTTAACATTATAAAAGTCTATAGTGATCATTTGCAATATATATTTATAAAATTATGCATTAAAAATATATAGATACGGAGTGCATCATGGCTACATCGGCAAAGAAGAAATATCGACAATACTTAGTATTTTGGCTACGGATTTATCAGGTCACTGCAAGACATACAAAAACCCACGTGCTAATTTGCAATATTACTTAAACAATGCAACCGTTATTGTCCTCTGTGTCACCTTCCAATCTTATTATTTTCTTCTGTGCTACCTTCAAATCTTTTTCTTGTCATCTGTGCTACTTCCAATCTTCTTATTGTCCTCTGTGCTACCTTCAAATCTTTTTATTGCCCTCTGTGACACCTTCCAATCTTATTATTGTCCTCTGTGCCATCTTTTAATCTTCTTATTGTCCTCGGTGCGACCTTCCATTCTTTTTATTTTCCCCTGCGCTATTCCTTGAGAGATTTCTCTATCATTAAAAGAAACTTGGAAAATCTGACTACAGATCGTAGCACATGGAGAACAAAAGTAAAAAACACACAGCAATTTTCGAGGCAGTGCTGATATCATATTCACGACAAAAGATGCAGGAGAAAGGAGACGAGGTACTACGAACACATCTTGTTTGTTCTGCGCATGGATTTGTCTGTCCAATATTGGCAGATTCAGCCACGAGAGAAGCTACTCAACAAAGAATCATCATGCAGCATAAAGCACGAACAGGTTTTACCAAACTACTGACCTATCATGATTGCCTGCTACCAGTCATCTGTCAAGACGCCAAAGGCCATATATATATATATATATATATATATGATGAGGTCAGATGCAGAATGGCTCAGGCAAAAGCAGCGTTCCATGAATGAGGAAGATACTGTGCAATCCATTTTTGACAATATAAACAAGAAAAAGAGTTCTTAAATGATATGTAGAGCCAGTCTTAACATATGAATATTGTTGTTGTTGTTGTTGCGTTCGCCAGCTTTCAACTCTGACGAAGTCCATAGAGACTAGGAACTGAATTTTGCGTGTTCATCCATTTTTCCCAGGCAGCCGTGTGCACAGGGGTCCCTCTCCGCACAGGCAGATAACTCCGACTTCAGAGGTACTCATGCTTTTTCCGTCGATGAGTAACTGCAAACATCCTTATATCTCAGCACTGGTCTGCCCGTTTGTCTCTTTCTGTCCTTAAGTTCGCCGTACAACTATTTGTTTGGAAATACGAACGTTTGCCATTCTTCTTTCAGGACCAAACCACCTTAGTCCATGACTCCTAAGTGTTGCCATGATGGATGGGAGTTTGGTCGTTGTAAGACTTTGGTGGTTACTTTGTCAAAATGAGTTGGTTACTCTGCCCCGCTATTTGATGTTCTTTTCTTTCGAATGCAACGTACATGAAAGCTGTTTAACCTTTTCTCCTGACCTGCAAAGGTAGTCCACGTTTCTAACCCGTATACAAATGTACTAAGCAGACAACTTTGGCAAATTTGAATCTTAGTTGAAATATTCTTTTCATAAACGTTATTGGACTAAAATATCAAGAGCATAAAAATGGACAGTTCTAGAATATTCGTATTTTTGTTCAGTGTCACAAATGTGAACCACTCCAGTAAAATATCGAAAACGAAGATAGATCTATTTTAGTGAACAAAATGATCAGTTACTTACTTGCGTTGGGCGCCATCTTGTGGCTATGGTCCAAATGTTAGGAAACTCTTTAGACAGAACTTCGCAACAAGAGGTATTCTCATCAAAAGAAACGGAAGAGAGCCCGTTGAACATATGCCGCGGCCCTTTATCAGTCGGACGGGCCTGACAGTGTCATGGCCTCTTGACGTCCTGCTGAGGTCTGAGCCTAAAACTCCAATAGTGTTCAGCGTCTATTGGGTAAGACTCTGGTTGACTCTAAACATCTGATGAAATCAACTGCTCACACTCAGTCGCAAATTTCTATCACAGCCCTACTCCACCAGAGGGAGCAATGGCATCAAGATGCATAGACACGCGAAGCTGCTGTAAAGCCGATGAAAATGACAATTTTAAAAAAAGAAGAAAAAGTGGAATGGTAACAGCTTTAACGTAGGTAAGTAACAAAACAAAAGTCGACGTTTCGGCCAAGTATGACTTCAGCTGGAACAACAAACAACAACAGAAAAATGTATATATGGATATATACACAGATCTAACTACATGGCGATAAAATGCAAGATACTCAATAAAGAAAATAAAAAAGGTCATTTTCCTGCGGTCCAGAGCGTGGTCAGTTTCTGACTAGAACTAAAATAAGTGGGCGGGCTGACCAACTATATATCTACCTATATACCTATTGGGTGTCCGGTTAGCGCAATCGATAGGCGGTTGGCTTACCACGGCAACAGCCGGGGTTCGTTCCCTGGCGAGGACACCTGGGTTTGACTAATTCCCTAAAAATTAGTGGGAGCCGCGATAGCTCAGTGGTTAGTGAACTGGACTACTACGGACATGGGGTAGGGTTCGATCCCAACCGACGGCTCCGGGTTCACCCAGCCTTAAATGGGTACCGGATTTTTTCTGGGAAAGTAAAGCAGCACGGGCGTAATACCGACCACATTACCCCAAAAATCATGTGCTGAAGGTCTGTAAAATATAGGGTCACTAACACCATATTTCCCTATACGCCACTTGGCGTGACGGGGGGTACTTTACTTTTTACTTTTTATATACCTATTATAACTATATAACTACTCTACCAGGGACTATTGCGCGATTTACTCTTATTTATGTCGACAGTCTTAAATGATGTGCCATGTTGTTCTTGATTGAATCCCAAACTTGACAGCATGGGAGTTTTGCCCACTTCTTGGCGAGGTATGGTCAGATAAACCTCAGACTAAGTCCTCCAAGTTATATTAGACCGCAATTGCCACCCAAAAATGAAGTGAAAACTACTTTATGAATCCTTGTTTTTTTTTAACATTTTACTCCTAAATACTGTTTAACCGCATGTCTATACGCAGTCTGACAAAAGTTAACTGTTTACCATGAACATGGGGCATAGTTCAACACAATGAGTCCAGTCAGATGCCGATATTAATTGGCGACGATATAACTGACTGGCCACACCAGGTATCCTTTGAATTGTTGGCGTCCTGCAAACGTTTGAAGTGAGTGATCATGGGATATCTGATGTAAATGTAATCTGATTTGACAGTACTCAACCGGTCCATGCTTGTCTGAAACATTACATTTTGCGTAGGCTTGTGTCGGCAGTTATTCAATTACGCAGGCTTTATTTGTATGTCCCAATTTCTCCACAGGCAGCTTGGCGCCTTTTCGGCAGATTCAGCAATAGATTAAACAGCCTTTGCTGGCACATCTCCATTTAGTCCAAGTTGTTATAACAGATCACAGAGTTATGTAATTCCTGGGCACACAAACACCAAAATGGTACAACACATTAACAACCAACATTTTGTATGATTTATCCACTGCTGCCAGAATTTCGGTCAATGAAAGGCAGCTGCATTAAACGCAGGAGATCATGGTTGCCAGAGGCTGTGACAACAATTCAGGGCGCATGAAATAAGGAGGACATACCTACTGGCAGGGATTGGATAGATGAGCGTGACAAGCAATAGCCAATCAGGGTCATCATGAACTTGGACAGGAAATGTCGTGACTGGGCGCAGGGCGTGACTGGGTGCAGGGCGTGACTTGGCGCAGGGCGTGACTGGGTGCAGGGCGTGACTGAGTCCGAGTTGGGAGGCACTGCAGCTTCATGAACAGCCACAAGACCCGATCATCTACAGTGATGGCTCGGTCACCAGGGATGTGATGAGGGATTGGGGTTTTTGCGTATTCTAATGGAAAGTTGATAGATACAGGTGCAGGAGCCTACAAGACTGCCACCTCCAGCACACGCATGGAGATCGTGGTTGTGACAGAAGCTTTCACGTGGCTGTTTAAAAGGCCAACAACACAGGCGGTCATATCCATAGACAAGCTTCGCCGGATAGATAAAAACACATCCGCAGGGAGTTGGTGCACCCTCTCGACATGTCTCTTGTCGACAGTCTAACTTGGATATATTGCCCCGACCACGCGGGAGTTCGTGGCAATGAGATGGCTGACAGATTGGCGGTGTCTGCCATTGTGTAGGAAACCTTAAAAATGGACCAGCGAGGGATTTAAAAGAACACCTCTCACTTGATTGCAACAAGGAAGCTGAGGATAATTCAAAAGGTCAACAACAAAAAATGGTGGAAGACAGCTCCATGAAGAGTGAAAGTGGGAAAAGCATCCTCAGTGGCAAAGAATGGAACACGTTCAATCAATGCAGGAGGGGAAACAATCAGTAGACGAACACGTTCAATCAATGCAGGACAGGAACAATCAGTAGACGAACACTTTCAATCAATGCAGGACAGGAACAATCAGTAGACGAACACGTTCAATCAATGCAGGACAGGAACAATCAGTAGACGAACACGTTCAATCAATGCAGCAGGGGAAACAATCAGTAGACGAACACGTTCAATCAATGCAGGACAGGAACAATCAGTAGACGAACACGTTCAATCAATGCAGGACAGGAACAATCAGTAGACGAACACGTTCAATCAATGCAGGACAGGAACAATCAGTAGACGAACACGGTCAATCAATGCAGGACAGGAACAATCAGTAGACGAACACGGTCAATCAATGCAGGACAGGAACAATCAGTGGACGAACACGGTCAATCAATGCAGGACAGGGACAATCAGTAGACTAACACGTTCAATCAATGCAGGAAGACAGGAACAATCAGTAGACGAACACGTTCAATCAACGCAGGACAGGGACAATCAGTAGACGAACACGTTCAATTAATGCAGGACAGGAACAATCAGTGGACGAACTCTTTCATGGTTGCTGGTACGGGTGGCAGAACGGATATGGGAATGCTTCGATTGCGATGAAGCCAGTCCGAACTAAAGACTAATTTAATTACGCACGGGCGTAAAACCAACCACATTACCCCAAAAATCATGTACCGAAGGTCTGTAAAATGTATGGTCACTAACACCATATTCCCTATACGCCACTTGGCGTGACGGGGTACTTTACTTTTTTTTTTTTAATTTGCCTGCAGATGATGTTGTTCATGCTCTTGATGTCTTCTAGCTCACCTAATATTTAACTATCTCTCTCGCTCTCTCTCTATCTCTCTCTCTCTCGTTTCTCTTCTCTTGTCTTCTCTTCTCTTCTCCTCTCTTGTCTTCTCTTCTCTTCTCTTCTCTTCTCTTCTCCTCTCTTGTCTTCTCTTCTTTCATCTCTCTTCGCTAAATTTGTTGTCACAACGTCCTGCTGTTCACATTTTCTATAAATAAATCATGACGATCACCCCTGTTTCATATTCTGTAACATCTGCTCGTAATGAGCTCTCCAGCTAAGAAATCCGCAGACATCTAGTAATAAGAACTGCATTCAGTAGCTGCGTCATAAGCCTTCTTAGCCGTATTCGAAAATGTCTCGTTTGTCTCCTAAACATAATCAATAGAAAGGGGAAAAACAACTTTTCAAATGAACATACAAAAGCAGCATTCTCTCCAATAACATATATCTATCTATTGACCTTTCGAGCCGTGGTCAGCCCGTTGGGCATAGACCCAGATACTCTTTCTCTTTTTCTAAGTTTTCCTTCTTACAGGCTCAATCCTTGGAAAAAATCTTTTATCAAATCTCACCATTTTTCTCTGTTTTGTGCAAGCATTTCAATCTCATTGAGGGAGCCGATTCCTGATGCCTTTGCCTCTCCGATCAATGTTCTTCTCAGTGTCTCTCTGGGTCAGCCTTTGTGCCTCCTACCTGTTGTTTCCCACTTGAGGGCTTGCTTTGTTATTCGGATGTTAACAATGACATCTACATTTATCTTTTCGTTGAATGTTTCTATTCATTATGAGTTGAATGTTTCTATTCATTATGAGTTGAATGTTTCTATTCATTATGAGTTGAACTATCTATTCATTATGAGTTGAATTATCTATTCATTATGAGTTGAATTATCTATTCATTATGAGTTGAATTATCTATTCATTCATGTTATATACTATGTAGGCAGGGAGTTTAGCACACAAGTCACAACAGTGGAGGTTGTATGCCCCACATAGGGGCCACAGGAAATTCCAAGGGGGGGGGGGGGTGCTACGGGTTATGGTTTATGGTTATGGAAGGCCCCGGTATCACTGTAAACGAATTAAAATCCATAATTGCTCAACCGCCCGTGCCAGTGGAATCGTCCGAATGAATATCTCATCCCCCAAACAAAGACAGGTAGCAGTAAGGTAGATAGATATAAAAGGTAGTTATTGGTAAAAATGGCATATGGCGGGGGGGGGGAGGGTGCACGGCACGAGACTGGAGGGCCACAGCACTAGACTAAGTGGCCATGCATAGGTGCGTGTGTGTGCTTGTAGAATACAGCGTTGAGGGATCACTTTTTCCAATCAGTAAATTGTTTCATTTGTAGCGCATATAAGAGAAACCAAAAGAAATAAACACAGAAAAATACTAGGGAAGGTTCAAACATGGGACTAAAAAAACAAAACAACCAAGACTTACAAGAACTAGTGCACAAATGGTCAGCTTTGGAGAACTATGACTTCCCCCCTGTGTACCGTTTTCTGCCCAAGAGAAAAATGAATAAGAGAATCGCTCATCAGAATATTGTGGCGATCTTCAAAAGGGATCTTTCTGGATCACTGTTTATGTCTGTAGCAGCACTATTTCCTTTCCCTGCTTCTCTGTCTACACCACCCCCTTCCCCTACTCAACCACTGCTTAACCTAGCCGTCCTCTTCTCTACAGCCATATGTAAGGTGTGTGAACGAATGTCGAAAGAGTATAGAGTAGACTTACAAGTTTGCCAACCAGAGTATTAAAGGATGAAGCTTTTGTCAGTTCTTTAGCGGCTGCTGTGTTTAATTTCTTAACATTATAAAAGTCTATAGTGATCATTTGCAATATATATTTATAAAATTATGCATTAAAAATATATAGATACGGAGTGCATCATGGCTACATCGGCAAAGAAGAAATATCGACAATACTTAGTATTTTGGCTACGGATTTATCAGGTCACTGCAAGACCATACAAAACCCACGTGCTTAATTTGCAATATTACTTAAACAATGCAACCGCGTAAGTGCGATCAGTGTCATTTGGAAACAACTAATAAGGACAATAAAGATAAATCCCAGGAATATAAAGTGGCGTTAAAATAATTTTGAATCTAGATAAACCTACAGTGGAAAATAATGTTTGTTTACAAACCTACAGTGGAAAATAATGTTTGTTTACAAACCTACAGTGGAAAATAATGTTTGTTTACAAACCTACAGTGGAAAATAATGTTTGTTTACAAACCTACAGTGGAAAATAATGTTTGTTTACAAACCTACAGTGGAAAATAATGTTTGTTTACAAACCTACAGAGGAAAATAATGTTTGTTTACAAACCTACAGTGGAAAATAATGTTTGTTTACAAACCTACAGTGGAAAATAATGTTTGTTTACAAACCTACTGTGGAAAATAATGTTTGTTTACAAACCTACAGTGGAAAATAATGTTTGTTTAGAAACCTACAGTGGAAAATAATGTTTGTTTAGAAATCTACAGTGGAAAATAATGTTTGTTTAGAAACCTACAGTGGAAAATAATGTTTGTTTAGAAACCTACAGTGGAAAATAATGTTTGTATAGAAACCTACAGTGGAAAATAATGTTTGTTTAGAAACCTACAGTGGAAAATAATGTTTGTTTAGAAACCTACAGTGGAAAATAATGTTTGTTTACAAACCTACAGTGGAAAATAATGTTTGTTTAGAAACCTACAGTGGAAAATAATGTTTGTTTAGAAACCTACAGTGGAAAATAATGTTTGTTTAGAAACCTACAGTGGAAAATAATGTTTGTTTAGAAACCTACAGTGGAAAATAATGTTTGTTTAGAAACCTACAGTGGAAAATAATGTTTGTTTAGAAACCTACAGTGGAAAATAATGTTTGTTTACAAACCTACAGTGGAAAATAATGTTTGTTTAGAAACCTACAGTGGAAAATAATGTTTGTTTACAAACCTACAGATATTAATGGCAAAGATTAAATCGCTTCTCACGAAATACCCAAACTGATTATATATATACATGCACACACACACACACACACACACATATGCATATATATATATATATATATAATCACTCTTCAAGTACCATGCTTGCTGGTGTAGGGGATCATGTCTCTCCACAACTTTCGATCTCGACAGCTATTTATCATTTCTGTTGTTGATCTTCTGCCAAGCGATTCTCTTAAGCTGTCTGGTATCTTTTCTCTTTGCTTCCCTCTATCTCTTCGTTCCTCGTCTACAATATACTCCACCTGTTCCGTTCTCATTACATGGCCAAAAAATGATGATTGTTTCTTCCTAATATTGGAAAATAGCTCTCTCTTTGCTTTGATCTCTTTCAGAACGTTTTCTTTACTCTTCTTAGCTGCCCATGGTATTCTCAACATTCTTCTATAAAACCACATTTCTACAGCCTTCATTGATTTTCTTGTCTGTTGTCCTATTGTGCATGATTCACATCCATATGTTAAGACTGGCTCTACATAACATATAAGAACTCTTTTTTCTTGTTTCTTTTGTCAAAAATAGACTGCACAGTATCTTTTTCATTTTTTTTTAGAAAGCTGCTTTTGCCTGAGCCATTCTGCATCTCACCTCTGTTGTACATCTACCATCTGAGGTTAACATTGTTCCCAGATATTTAAATTCATTTACCTGTTTTAATATTGTTCCATTTGTCTTTATTGTGCACTGCGGTGATGTCTTTTTCTTTGTTGTTACCATTACTTCTGTCTTTTTTGTATTAAGGCTGAGTCCTTTATCCTTGCTTTCCTAAACTATAATGTCTAACATTTCTTGTAACTCATTTTTACTCTTAGCGTTTAAGTAAGTATATATCATCAACAGATGCATGATTTATCTGAAAATGCAGATTTTGAATAGTTACATTTTTGGTGAAAGGACAAGGGCGACCGACATACGGGAATAAAGCAAGGTCGGAAGGGGGCCAAGGTAGACACAAGGTTGAGAAAAAAAACTGAGTTAAAACCTGTCTCCTCGCGCATTCTGCTCTCCGAGACACAATTACAAAGTCTAAGGTGCTTACAAGTGATCATGCGATATCAATGTATTGAAACGTCTCTTTGTTTGCTCGTATTAACTAGAAAGATAATGCTCTTCTAAAACAATTCCAGCTATTCACAATGTTATTGTAGTGGACAATGACAGACTATATACAGCAAGGAAAACAGATGGATTTTTATTTTTAAATGTGTTTTTCAGGCAATGGGTTTTCACATGTTTCGTGAACTCTTGAAGTAAAGATTACAACCAGTCTTTTTGTCTTCACATTTTAATGTATTGCATTGACCCCAAAGTGACCAGCGCCAAACATAGAATTAACAAGGTCCGTGGGCTGAGGTTGATCATCCACAAGTTTGTAGCGTTTTCAGCTTTACGAGCAGGGGTGATTGTGGATAAAATTATGTCAGACATCTAAAGCTATCACAGATGAAGACGTCTCAAACTTTGGGTGATTTTAGGATTTCAATTTTAGCCCGCATGCCGTAGTAAAACTTTAAACGGCAGGGTCGGTGACGAGCTAATTTAGCGATGTAGACACACTTTGGGTGATTTTAGGATTTCAATTTTAGCCCGCATGCCGTAGTAAAACTTTGAATGGCAGGGTCGGTGACGAGCTAATTTAGCGATGTAGACACACTTTGGGTACACAATTTCTACGTGTTTTACATTCACTGGATATTCTTCTCAAGATGCCACGCATCTGCACCACACTAATGATCTTTTCTGTCCAGGGAGCTGGCTGTCTTCAGGTAAGACGTCGGCCTCCGAATAGGAAGATCCTGGGTTCAAATCCCGTCATAGGCAGTAGGGATTTGTTCACTTTGAATCCGTTATTTCTTCGTGGCTTTACCCTGGTCTCTGGGTAGTAAGGTCCCATGTCTAGCTCTCTCAGATGACGGTGAAAATCAAGAGGTCCCATGTCTAGCTCTCTCAGATGACGATGAAAAAGAAGATGTCCCATGTCTAGCTCTCTCAGAAGACGGTGAAAAAAGATTCCCCATGTCTAGCTCTCTCAGATGACAGTGGAAAACAAGAGATCCCATGTCTAGCTCTCTCAGATGACAGTGGAAAACAAGAGATCCCATGTCTAGCTCTCTCAGATGACGGTGAAAATCAAGAGGTCCCATGTCTAGCTCTCTCAGAAGACGGTGAAAAAGAAGATGTCCCATGTCTAGCTCTCTCAGAAGACGGTGAAAAAAGATTTCCCATGTCTAGCTCTCTCAGATGACAGTGGAAAACAAGAGGTCCCATGTCTAGCTCTCTCAGATGACAGTGGAAAACAAGAGGTCCCATGTCTAGCTCTCTCAGATGACGGTGAAAAAGAAGATGTCCCATGTCTAGCTCTCTCAGAAGACGGTGAAAAAAGATTTCCCATGTCTAGCTCTCTCAGATGACGGTGAAAAAGAAGATGTCCCATGTCTAGCTCTCTCAGATGACGGTGGAAAATAGGAGGTCCCATGTCTAGCTCTTAGCTCAAAAATGTTGTTAGGGAAATCTCCACATGCCAGAAAAGTATATCGGACATAACGTCGCAGATATCGCGGCTTTGCCGTCAACTAGCGGCACAATGTATCCACGACCACTTCATAGGTGACCCGCTTAGAAGAATAAGAGATTTCCACTGTTCTCCGTCATGTTTGGAAATTATGGAGAAAATGCTGAAACCAGTAACAGAACTACTGCGATTCTCAAATGGGGTTACGAAAATATAAAGGATGTACAGACGCTCTATTCACATTAAAACAGTTAACAGAAAAGACGATGGAACGCAATCAAGATGTGTACATAGCTTCCATTGACCAGGAAAAAGCATTCGACCGAGTAAACAGAGAACTGTGGGAGATACTAACGACATACGGAGTAAACCAACATCCAACCAACCTAATTAAAAGTCTCATCATCAACTTCAGCTGCACAGTCAGAACAGCAGCAGGCTACATAGACCACTTCGAAGTTAGATCAGGTGTAAAACAGGGGAGCGTACTATCCCCTCTACTGTTTATTACATACATGGACCATATATGCAAGTTAGCCAACCCATCAGAGAGAGAGGAGATCAACGAGCTTCTATTTGCAGACGATCAGACACTAATACATGGAAAAATAGAAGACAAACAAGAACACTTAAATGGACTCAACAGCACAGGCACAAAATGCAACATGAAGATCAACACAAAACAAAATAGAAGTCATAAATATCGCAACAGAGAAATATAACATCAACATAAATATAGACAGCTAAAACGAGTAGAGGAATTTAAATACCTAGGAAGTTTAGTGACAAAGGATATTTCACGAAAAGCAGAAATAGACTCAAGATGTAACAACATAACGGATGTCAAATCATTGGACAGCTATCACAACTATTGTCCAACAAGGAAATAACTCCAGGGATAAAACAGGCACTCTACAATATAATCTTCATCTCAACGTTGTGCTACCAACTTCCAGACCTGGACCCTAGATGCAAGAGCAATAAGAAAAGTAATCTCCGCTGAGATGAATTGTGTTAGACGCATGACAGGAAACAGCATAAGAGATAAGATCAGAAATGAAGAACTGAGAAAAAATCTAGGAATAATCCCCGCCCCATATAATATATAAAGAAACAACATATACACTGGTTTGACAACGTAATAGGCAGAGTGATTAAAACACAACACAACGAGCTTTCAATAAACGCTGCAAGAACACCAGACCCAAGGGCCAACCACTAAAAAGATGGATTATTACAAACACTAGAAAACATAACAGCAGCAGAGGCAAACAGAAGAGCAAAGGACCGCAAATTATATCTCCCCACGACGCTTGAAAGGCAAAAGAGGAAGGAAAGAAGAAGAAAAAAATTTTTGCTATAGTCTGCAACTATTTTTCATTCCTTTAGATGTCCACTGATTGGCTGTTCATGTGACTGTTTCATCTTCTAAACACAAGTTCTAAACTTCTAAACAAGTTCTTGCTTATTTTTTTCCGTTTGGTCACAATTCTATAGTCCGTTCAGAAATTCATAATCACACCTGAATTAGTTTTGCGTCATAACCTCTTGTTATTTTTGTTTCAAACTTTGCATGCAATCTTATAATATTGATGACGTTATAGAAATATTTTTTGCTCTGAGAAATTTGATCTAGTTTAAAAGTTTTCTTCTTTAGGCTATATTAAATTCACCCTGTTCGAATTTGACACCATTTTAGGATATATACATTAATTTGTTGCGGTCGTTCACGTAAAATAGTTTGGCTATTGCAGAAACACTAACTTCAGGAAAATCCCGTGCACAAAACTGAATTGTTATTGAACGACGCACCACGGCCTGGGCATTAATTACCGAAGGGAAGGCGTATCTTTATTAATTTTGTGAAGACTCAGTAGACAATTTGTTGACTTTAAATACCAACATTTATATCTAAATTACAATAAGTTTGAAATGCAAATTTATAACTATGCAAAAGAAGTGTGTTGAACATGTGTTGCGGGTGGAAGATGAGTACTGGAAACGAGATGGATTACTATTTGTCCAGCCAGTAATGATTATCAACCTCTTGGAATCGTCAGATTTGGAATGATTAAAATTAAAATGAATTCAATTCCAGCTGCAGTTAGGACGTCCTGGGGTCTAATGGTGACCGAAGGACAAGACTAATTGTAACCAATTGAATTCATGTTTGCAAATACACATAACGAACAACACCCACAATTAAGCACTATGTAGATACGCCTCTGACAAGAATTGCAGTAGACTGGAAAATTTAACACGATTACTGTAAACTCTAAAATTTGAATCAACTTGTGTGATATCGTCATAAAAGATCAAAGGAATTCGCTGATGTGCAAAATCTGTTGTGTTTGTGGAATAAAAAATACTAAAATCTTTGCGTCATCATTATTCTAAGATTGCATGCAAAATGTGAAACCAAAATAACAAGCGGTTATCACGCAAAACTAATTCAGGTGTGATTATGAATTTCTGAACGGACTATAGGAGTTTTTATTAAGCAGGTTAATTGAAGTAACAAGGTCTGGATCTTTTTATTTCTGCTGGTCTCTTTCTTTCTTTTGTCCATCATCATCGAGTGCCGTCTCCGCAGCGAAGGTTGGCTTCCGTGGAGCGCCATCCCACTGTCTCTTGCTTTGATGTTGCAGGTTGTCATAGGCTGATTTGTCCATGTTTTGATGTTACTCGTCCATGTTAGTCTTGGTCTGCCTCTGCCTCTATTACCCTGTATTTTCCCTTCCAATATTGCTTTTAGTAGGCTGTTGTGACTTTTAACATGCCCCAAAAATGTATTTGTCTTGTTCTAATTGTGTTTAGTAGTTCTCTTTTCATTTTTAGTTGTTTTAAAACTTCTTCATTTGTTCTCTTTTCTTTCCATCCAAATTCTTATATAAATCCACATTTCAAAGGCCTCAATTTTCTGTTCTGTTTTCTTGTCTAATGTCCATGTTTCAGCACCATACAGGAATAACTAATCTTGAGAAGATATAACATGTTGCTATTCTTAGTTTTAGCCTTGGTGTTATTTTGTCCATCTACTGTTGCCTTAATGTGTCGCCGGAAAAAGGAGGGATGCATAACATAATCTAATGTCTGTAGAAGCGTTTTGCTTCTTATTTTAGTCACTTCCATTTTGGATGTAGTGTCGATCATGAGCCTATCTGGACGCTGATAGAATAAAAATGTTTCAGTTTTTGCATATGTGTTTTATTCCGTCTATCCACTTTTTTCTTTGTCTACCTCTTGCTCTCTGTCATGATGTTTTTAAGCAGAACGCTCTTGATGTTGTTTGGTCTGGTTTGATAACGGCACAAACATGAAACACGGAATGGCGAGGAGATAGCTGCATAAATGGCAACTTGCCGCAAACTGCAACACGACGCATCTACACATATGTGACATCTTTTGTGAGAGTTTGAGATAAACAGAAGTCGTCTGTCGAACGCAGGAGATGAATATGAACTTTGTGGCCAACCATTGCTCCAACCAAGGCTCTTTAATTAGAGAATATTATTTTAAAAAGAACTTACAAAGTTTATGGCCAACCAAGGCTCTTTAATAAAAGAATATGATTTTAACAAGAACTTACGAAGTTTATGGCCAACCATGGCTCTTTAATAAAAGAATATGATTTTAACAAGAACTTATGAAGTTTATGGCCAACCAAGGCTCTTTAATAAAAGAATATGATTTTAACAAGAACTTACGAAGTTTATGGCCAACCATGGCTCTTTAATAAAAGAATATGATTTGAAACACGAACTTATGAAGTTTGTGGTCAACTATGGCTCTTTAATAAGAGAATGTTATTTTTTTTTAAAAAGAACTTATGAAGTTTGTGGCTGACCATGGCTCCAACCATGGCTCCCTAATTAGAGAATATGATTTAAAAACAAATTTATGAAATTGATGGCCAACCATGGCTCTTTAATAAGAGAATATGGTTTCAAAACGAACTTATTTTTTCGCTCGCACGTCTAGTTTACCACGAGAAGTGATTAGTGGGCTGACGTGCCGCACGCAACCAATTACCAGTTGTAGCCGGTGATTTCAGGGCTGTCTCTGTAGCCTTTTTATTCCCTAACAGACAAGAGAACTTAAGGATTTGACCCCACTTTTATTTCTATTTTTTTTAAGAATCCAAAAATAACACACAGAGGGTGGGTCAGTGCAACCCTAACTCCTTAACCGGAAAGAGAGAATTATGGGTATGATTCTATCACTTTGGTTGCTTATTAAGGTTTAAGTAGAACTTTCAAAATCCAAAATAAACTTCACAATCATTTTGATGACCAAGTTAAATAACCAGGAAAATGACATACAACAAGTATACAGAAAAGGAGTTAAAGAAAGCGTTCATTGATTGATTACTAACTCATCTCCCAAACAAAGAAAGGTAACTGTAGTCCCCATCGTAGCAGTCTCAGCACACGCCAAAAGACATAAGGCGAAACCGCACAGAAAGTGAACACAGTCAACTGTTCCCTGTCATACGATATCATCCATCGTAAACAATTGGGACATCGAAACATGATCAAAACGGATGAAACACACAGCTCACAGTGTGCACAGAGCACTTAACTCAGTAGCTCCTGCAACAAGCCGGACTTGGAATATGAGGAAATTGCAACAAGGAACACCCTTCAGACATAGCCTTCAATGGTTCCTGCCGCCTATGCACCATATACCATGGAAGTTCACGTCCTCCCGAAAATGATGATCGTCATATTGAGAACAAAAAATGTATAGCGCTTGATGATGTTAGGACATCGTTCTTGACAGTACACCAACCGAACATATAAACACGCAGTTAGTCGTCGAATTATCACCGTCACACATCAAACAACAGACCCTGCGGTTAGCGTACAACGAACGAAACACGGTGCAAATTCCCAAAGATGAAAATCTTCGGTCGACTTGACGGAGATATCCATTAATGCGTTTCAGCATATAAATAACTTGCGTCCAAAATCCCAAAGTCGGCCATTGAATAGCACTCACTGTGACGTAAACCGCATGTCAACACTAGATGGTGAAGGTCGCCGTTACAATACTTGACTTGTCAAAAAGAAAAAGTAATAACTGATTGAGCTGCCATCACCAATGAGTTCCTGGGCCCACCAGAGGCACACACTTTGTCAATTGCTGAAAACCACTTAGTACCAATAAATTTATTCGAAGTCATGATGTCAACTAACAAAAATGAACAACATTAACGCCACGGTACCTAAAAGTATTCAATGGGTGTTCCTGACACATCAGAAAGAAGATGCATCACAGACTTGCATATGCCGAAGAAGCATTTCATAAAATGAAAAGGGGGATTGGTTGGTCTCGAGGCAAGACGCCGGCCTCGAGACAGAGAGGTTGTGAGTTCAAATCCTGGCTGCACCAGTTGGGATTTTTATTTATGATTTCTTTCTGTGGCAACCACTACCTGTCTCAGCAGCGAGGCCTGGCTTGAAACATCAATTACTCATCCATGGGAAAAAATATGAGTACCTCCGATATCTGCCTGTGCGGCGAGGGACCCCTGTGCACACGGCTGCCAGAGAAAAATGGATTAATACGCAAAATTCAGTTCCTAGTCTCTAGGGACTTCGTCAGAGGTAAAAGCTGGCGAACGAAAAAAAAAATTAATTAAAAAATAAATCAATAAAATATTGTGCTACAAAAATGTCTGTGTCAAAATAAGTGAGAAAGAAAGTTTATCGGGACTAAATGGGAACAAACGGGAGCCGCGATAGCTCAGCGCTTAGTGAACCGGACTACAACAGACAAAGAGGTCGGATTCGATCCTGATCTTTCAGGTTTACCCAGCCTTAAATGGATACACGATTTTTTTTTCTGTGAAAGTAAAGCGGCACGGGCGTAATACCGACAACATAACCCCAAAAATCATGTGCCGAAGATCTGTAAAAATTATGGTCACTAACACCATTTTCCTTATACTCCACGTGGCGTGACGGGGCACTTAACTTTTTTTTTTTTTAATAGAACAAATCCTGACTATGAAAGTGACTCATGGACAGCAGACAAATGAAAAGACGATTAGAGTCCTCAGGGATGGAATTTCTCAGAGGAATGTTGAGAGTTCCATGGACAGCTAAAAAGACCAACGAGGAAATCCCCAAAGACGCCAACATAAGAAAGCGAGCTCCTAAAAAAGAACATTAAAAAGTAACAGCGACATTTTTCGAGCACATCTTAATAATAGGAAATATGTAATACTTAGTTACATCTGGCAAAATACAGGAAAAGAGAAATCGCGGACGGCAAATACAGACGATACTGAACAGCTTGTAGTGCCATGCAGTCAGCAACATAATCGGTAGTGTTCTCTGTGGGCAGAAAACTGTGGAAGGATATGATCGCCTACATCAACCAGTAGCGCAGGTGATGATGATGCAGGTGTTCAGTCGCTTTCAGCAGATGACAAAGTGTGTCCATCGATGGTCCAGTAGCTCGCTGGTTGTGCACACACATATATAGCCCACTTTTGCAGCTTTCCACTCCCACATATTCAACTTTACATTCCAATGTGATTTCTTCGTTGATGGTCATCTCGATCTTCGGATATAATGAAGGACTGAAGACATGTGAAACTTCATCGCTATTTTGTCTGCGTGTATTTCGGGGATTCCTTATGGGGGGATTGAAGGTTCGCATTGCCAGAACAGAACTATATTCTGGATGAATGAAGGACTTGGAAACATGTGAAACTTCATCACTATTTTGTCGGCCGTGCACTGTGGGGATTCGGGGGGGGGGGGGGGGGGGGGGGGTTCACATTGCCAGAAAAAAACTATATTCTGGATGATTGAAGAAAAAAAAGATCAACCAACCATGAACTGACAGCACGTTTAGTCGTCGCGCGCTGAGGAACTTTTTGAGGTGATGATAGGATTAGCTGTGAATGTACCTGGAGTGAGTGAAGATAATCCAAACATTACATAGCATCAATGTTTATCGAACGATAAACCTTGAAGATCTTTCCTTGAAGATCTCTCCTTTTTTATCGATCCATCATCAAATAATATCAAAGGTAAGACTGTCAACTCTTTTGTTTTTATTGTCACGAAATCTCCAAAAAAATGAGGAAGATACTGTGCAATCCATTGTTGAAACAAGAAAAAGAGTTCTTAAATGGTATGTAGAGCTAGTCCAGTAAAATATTGATGTGAATCATGGACCATAGGACAGCGGTCAAGAAAATCACTGGAGGTTGTAGAAATGTGTTTTTACAGAAGAATGTTAAGAGTACCATGGGCAGCTAAGAAGAGTAATGAAAACGTTCTGAAAGAGGTCAAAGCAAAAAGAGAGCTAATTTCCAATATTAGGAAGAAACAATCATAATTTCTTTTTGCCATGAAATGAGAAAGAAACAGATGGAATGTATTGTAACAACTGGAAAAATTGAGGGACGAAGAGATAGAGGGAAACAAAGATAAAAAAATACCAGACAGCTTAAGAGAATGGCTTGGCAGAAGGTCAACAACAGAAATAATAAATAACTGTCGAGATAGAAAGCTGATGAGAGACATGATCACCTACGCCAGCAGGCATGGTATTTGATGATGATGATGATGATAATGATGATGATGATATATTTTATATTTGTGCCAATATACAATCTAACAGAAAAACGGAGAGGGCGACGATGAACCGTCAACTAAATTACTAATTACACATGGTGAACGTCCTCCAACATTCTATTTTGACAGTTAAGTTGATGATGCACTAAACTATGGTTATGGAAGGCCTCGATATCACTGCAATCGAATTAAAATACATAATTGCTTAACCGCCCGTGCCAGTGGAATCATCCGAATTACTAACTCATCTCCCAAACAAAGAAAGGTAGCTGTAGTCCCCATCATAGCAGTCTCAGCACACGCCAGAAGACATAAGGGGAAACCGCACAGAAAATGAACACAGCCAGCTGTTCCTCGTCATACGATATCATCATTCATCGTGAACAATTGGAATATCGAAACATGATCAAAACGGATAAAACACACAGCTCACGGTGTGCACAGAGCACTTAACTCAGTAGCTCCTGCAACAAGCAGGACTTGGAATATGAGGAAACTGCAACAAAGAACACTTTTCATTCATAACCTTCAATGGTTCCTGCCATTTATCCACCATATTGACCGGATGTTCACGTCCGCCTGAAAATGATGATCTAAACTATATGATCTCTCAAATAAAGAGATAACCTCTTTTGAACAGGACAGAATATTGGCAGCAGATATAGACTATTCAGTATTGTCACCAGATATGAGTAGCAATTACAAGTATCAATGTGAGTGGAAGTATATGTATTGTATGAACGAAGTTGATATATCTTGAACAGACAGAAGACTTCTTCTACTTTCCTTCCTCATTTGCCTTTCAGCGTCGAGGGGAGATATAATTTGCGGTCCTTCGCTCTTTTGTTTGCCTCTGCTGCTGTTATTTGTTTCTAGTGCTTTAAATATTCCGTCCATCCATCTTTATCGTGGTCAGCTTTGGGTCTGGTGTTCTTGTAGCGTTTATTAAAGGCTCGTTGTGTTGTGTTTTGATTTTTCTGCCTAGTCACGTGGCTAAACCATTTTATCTGTTGTTTCTTTATATCTATGGCGGTTGTTATTTCTAGCTTTTTTCTTCATCTTTGATCTTATCTCTCATGCTCTTTCCTGTTATTCGTCTAACACTCACAGTAGAGGTTATTTTTCCTACTGTTCTTGCATCTGAGGACAAGGACTGACACTGGCAGCATAACTTTGGAATGAAGATTGTATTGTAGAGTGCCCGTTTTGCCTCTAGAGTTATTTCTTTGTTGGACAATAGTAGTGATAGCTGTTCAATTATTTGACAAGCTTTGTTGTATCTTGAGTCTATTTTTGCTGTATAGACTGATGTACATACAGACGAGGACGGTAATACGTTATATAGAAACTATTTATTGTGATAGACGAGTCTACCAACCGATGTTGTTCTGCCATGAATACATGTGCTGTTGTAGTTATGTGGGTCTCCTTATCTCATCATCAACATATTCTAAGTCTCAAAACTATTACATAATAGCGTTCTGCTATTTTGAAAGCGCTGGAGTGGATCATGACAAGTTCAAATGCAGAAAAACAAGAGAATGCCATTATTATTTATAGTAAAAGTTGTATAATTACGATTTCTTGAAGTGTGTATGTGCGCACGCACATATGTGTTTGTGTGTGTGAGTGTGTGTGTGTGTGTGTATGTGTGTGTGATAAGCTGTTTATTATTACAAAGCATACTCTAACGAAGAGGGTTTTTTTTTTTTAATCATAGATTCTGATTAATAATTTAGAATTGTTTTGAAACTTGAAAACTTTGTTAATGTCTCCTAGTGTGGTTAATAGGTGGAAGTTTGGAGAGATTTTAATTTCTAAAATATTATTTTGCTTCTAAAATTATATTTGAGAGTGAAATAAATCTCCTAACCACGAAGAGCGGATGGCTGAATCGATAATTTGTCGTGACTCTAACTAGGAGAACAGAAGTTTGAAGTTTGGTAGGATAAAAAGTATTTATTCTAAAGTGAGGGGAAATATAAGTCTCTCTTGCATTCTCTAGAAATGAGATAATGACGTACAGATTGATTTTTTTTAAAAAACCAAAGTGGAATGGGGGTGAGATATTGTCAGGGTGTTATTCATTGTACATTTCAGTTTGAATTTATGAATTTAATTGAATGTACACGTAGTGTACCGAGAGTGTCGCAGAACAAAGGCTTGTGAGACTTGCTGGGGGTTTCTGTTGGTTCCCATATGATCGTCCAGAGGCGGCAGCTTGTCTCAGTTTGTCTTTACTTACATTCTCTCTCTCTCTCTTTCTCTCTCTCTCTCTCTCTCTCTCTCTCTCTCTCTGCGGTCAAGACTCAATCAGAGTTGGATTCCAGACTCTCTCATGAAGTCAGCTGTCTGTTTAAGTGAATCGTATTGATTGCTTGTTAAAACGTTGCACTGTGTTATGTTGTGTAGTTTATTGGTATTCGGCCTACACAGTTTTACAAGAGGTAGGGTTCGATCCCAACCGACGACTTCCAGGTTCACCCAGCCTTTAATGGGTACCGGATTTTTTCTGGGAAAGTAAAGCGGCACGGGCGTAATACAGACCACATTACCCAAAAATCATGTGCCGAAGGTGTGTCAAATGTATGGTCACTAACACCATATTCCCTATACGCCACTTGGCGTGGCGAGGAACTTTACTACTTACTTACTACCCACTTGTATGTATATGTGTCCACCAATTATAGACGGTAATGTCGGACGCTGATATTATGTTCGGAATCTGTGCACGACTATCAATTTTTTGTCGTCTCCTTGTCGAAGTTTGGCTACATGTAGCACCATTTTTCTATGTCTCTTGTCTTTGACTTGATGTTGCATGATGTCATAGGTTCACCTGTCCGTCTTTTGGTGTTATCAGTCCGCTTTAGTCTTGGTCTTCCTCTGCCTCATATACCTCGTACCTTCCCTTCCAATATAACTTTTAGGAGGCTATTGTGTCTCTTTACATGCTCCAAAATTGCAGTTGTTTTTTTTTCCCCGAATTGTGTTAAGTAGCTTTTTTTTCATTTTTAACTGACTTGGAACTTCCTTGTATTTCTTCTTTTTCCTTCCACTTGATTCTCTCCATGTTTCTGTGGACATACATTTCAAAGACGTCAATCTGTTGCATTGTTTTCGTATTTAATATATGTATTTCTGCACCATACGGGAATTCTGAGTAACTATACCCTTTTATAATTGGTAATTTTAGTTCGATATTATCTGTGTTGATGTCGTTATGTCTTTCATGTTAACATTTTTTTTTTTGGGTGCTATTTCTACTCTTTTGTTTATTTATATTCTTCAACTCTTCTCTATATTCTTCAACTCTTCTCTATATTCTTCAACTCTTCTCTATATTCTTCAACTCTTCTCTATATTCTTCAACTCTTCTCTATATTCTTCAACTCTTCTCTATATTCTTCAACTCTCTTCTCTATATTCTTGAACTCTCTTCTCTATATTCTTGAACTCTCTTCTCTATATTCTTGAACTCTCTTCTCTATATTCTTGAACTCTTCTCTATATTCTTGAACTCTCTTCTCTATATTCTTCAACTCTTCTCTATATTCTTGAACTCTCTTCTCTATATTCTTGAACTCTCTTCTCTATATTCTTGAACTCTCTTCTCTATATTCTTGAACTCTCTTCTCTATATTCTTGAACTCTCTTCTCTAAATTCTTCAACTCTTCTCTATATTCTTGAACTCTCTTCTCTATATTCTTGAACTCTCTTCTCTATATTCTTGAACTCTCTTCTCTATATTCTTGAACTCTCTTCTCTATATTCTTCAACTCTTCTCTATATTCTTCAACTCTTCTCTATATTCTTCAACTCTTCTCTATATTCTTCAACTCTTCTCTATATTCTTCAACTCTCTTCTCTATATTCTTCAACTCTTCTCTATATTCTTGAACTCTCTTCTCTATATTCTTCAACTCTTCTCTATATTCTTCAACTCTTCTCTATATTCTTCAACTCTTCTCTATATTCTTGAACTCTCTTCTCTATATTCTTCAACTCTTCTCTATATTCTTCAACTCTCTTCTCTATATTCTTCAACTCTCTTCTCTATATTCTTCAACTCTTCTCTATATTCTTCAACTCTTCTCTATATTCTTGAACTCTCTTCTCTATATTCTTGAACTCTCTTCTCTATATTCTTCAACACTTCTCTATATTCTTCAACTCTTCTCTATATTCTTGAACTCTCTTCTCTATATTTTTCAACTCTTCTCTATATTCTTGAACTCTCTTCTCTGTATTCTTCAACTCTCTTCTCTATATTCTTCAACTCTTCTCTATATTTTTCAACTCTTCTCTATATTCTTCAACTCTTCTCTATATTCTTCAACTCTTCTCTATATTCTTCAACTCTTCTCTATATTCTTCAACTCTTCTCTATATTCTTGAACTCTCTTCTCTATATTCTTGAACTCTCTTCTCTATATTCTTCAACACTTCTCTATATTCTTCAACTCTTCTCTATATTCTTGAACTCTCTTCTCTATATTCTTCAACTCTTCTCTATATTCTTGAACTCTCTTCTCTGTATTCTTGAACTCTTTCTATGTTCTTTCTACCTATTTCGCTGTCCACTTATAGATATTGTGAGTTCTCTCTGCCTATAATCATAGTTTTAATCTTTTTAATATTTATATTCAAGCCATAATCTTTGCTTGTCTTGTTTATTTTGTTAACTAGTTGTAGGTCTTCTGGATTTCCTGCCACAGATACGGTATCATCAGTATACCTTAGATTATTGATTAAATATCCATTAATGTTTAGACCTGGCACCCCACATGATGTCTTTAAAGATCTGCTCACTGTACACATTGAATAAACATGGTGATAAAATGCAATCCTGTTTTACTTCTCCTTTTTTATGTCAATAGGTGTAGAGCTCTCATTAGTGTATTTTATCATTGCTGTTTGTTCCCAGTATAGATTACATATCATCTTATGTCAGCATAATCTAGATGCGTATCTTTCAGGCATTTTATTATTTGTTTATAATGTATTCTGTCATTCTGTAAGCTTTGGTGTAGTCTATGAAGCATGCATAAATTGATTTGTTTACTTCTATATATTTTTCTATGGACATTCTCATGCAGAAGATGGTTTCACTTTCCCACTGTTCTTTCTAAATTCACATTGTTGTTCTGTTCATTTCACATTTGATTTTTATATATATTTTTTCCTGTATAACTTTATGAAATATTTTTCTTACATGGCTCATCAAACGTTTTGCTCTAATGCACTCCAAAGTGCCGCTCTTCTTGAACAAGGCAATCAATACTGGAGACAAATAATAATAAAAGAATATTATTATAGGGTGAAGTTTCCGAGGCGATAATCAGCGAATCAATTCAGAGGAAGAGGTATGTTTGCAGCACTCGGAAAAAATAACAAATAATCAACAACAGAAAAAAAAAACAAAGAACAATATATGGTCCGAAGCAGGATCGAACCCGTACTCCTTGGCACAGCGCTTTGCCACGAGAAACCAAACGCTAGGGAACACTGCCAACTCAGCTAACTAACAAATTAGCTATCATTGGCGATGTCTTTCACGCAGGTGTTCTCATGACTATAGCATTCGGCTGCGATCACAGCTCGAGAATAAATTGTGTATCTGTATTTTTCCTATTAAGACAAGTATCTCTCGAATATTTTAGGCCATATGGTATAAATCATGTGTTGTGTATATCATTGCACAGATCTGCGAATTATTTATATTCCTAAATCTCACAGGGTTTTTATTCCTCTCAGTCGGAGTGGTGTCTGGCCCTACAGCTTTTCCATTACCAATTATTTTTGTAGCTTTCTCTACTTCAGATTTTAAGATTTTATTTACCTGACACCTTATGGTTCATTTCTATCTTTTTACATATTCAAACAGATCTGCTATGTATTCATGCCATCTTTATTGTTTATTATGAACATTATGATTAAGTATGATGTCATTATTGTCTGTTAACATTTCTACTTTTTTATTTATAATACATCCCCCACTTTAACTTTTTAAACCTTGTTGGTCATTCTTTTTATTTCTGTGTGTATCCCTTTTAAATCTTGTTTCTTTTTTCATGGTTTCTATATCCTAATATCCTTGATTGAGCTTGTCCTCTTTTGTCCGGCTGCTCATAATGAGGATTTCGTTAGCTCTTTGGTGCGTTGGTTAGTGTTCTTTGCCTGTCTTCTTTTATACATTTTTTTTTCAAGATGACGTCAGTCATCCATTGTTGTCTTATATTCATTTCCTTTTTAGGTAAGATGTTAGTTTCTTGTATGCTTTTCTTTATGCATTCCCATTTGGTTGTATCTTTTCGTCAGGATTTTCCCTTCTGTATTACTCTATTCTCTCCTCTTAATTTTTTTTAAATGTATTTTTCATTTGTACTGTATATGTATGTTGCATTTGTCTGACTCGGAGCTGTTATGTCGAGTGCGATTCTTTGTGTAATATTCCTCTGTCTGCTACTCTTTAATTTTATTTTATGTTGATTATTACAGGAATGTGATCTAAGTTAATGTCAGCTCCTGGAATTTGGTGGCTTTTATGAAGCTACATATTCAGATTTAAAGCACAAGATTATAATATTAGGAAGAAACAATCATAATTTGTTGGCCATGTAATGAGAAGAGAACAGCTGGAATATAATGTAACAACTGGGAAAATTGAGGGACAAAGAGATAGAGGGAAGCAAAGAGAAAAGATACCAGACAGCTTAAGAGAATGGCTTGGCAGAAGGTCAACAACAGAAATGATAAATAACTGTCGTGATCGAAAGTTGTAGAGAGACATGATCACCTACGCCAGCAGGCCCGGTACTTGATGATGATGAAAGTACAAAAACTGTTTCCAATCTGTTTATCCATTCTCATAGATCTATGTGTATTCTGGCAGAAAGGATTCAGTTAAAGGTAAGCTGAGATTATATGTAGAATTATGTTATAACTGTAACATAGGAAATAGTGTATATTGGTGTATGTAGACAACCAGGACCATACAAAACTAGACTTTAGTGAGACAAATATCATGTCTTAATGTAATGCATTTCGCATATTGCTATAGGTTGTAACCTCCCTCGAGACATCATGAGGCAATATGGCGGCCCGTGCGCAGACATTCTATGTAGACAGTCAAAGTTACAGGGCAAATGGTGATGGTGACAGCGGTTATTCATTGTTCATGTATTTGTTTTTGTACAAATTAGTTGAAGATAACTCTTAACAATAGTTAATACGTAACGTTCCTATTTTTCGCTTGTCTCGTCCCAAACTACCAACCCAATTAGGTCCTAATGAAAGGTCAGGCATGTATCAGGCACTAACTTGCCAACGGGCCCAGCCATCACGTGACCACACCTCGGGATATACACCCCTTGTTTACCCCCACGCTATTTCCGAACATCTCGACGCTTTGGATTTCACCTTTGAACTGAGTTTTTTTCCATAAAATTTCTTAAGAAATAAAATTGATTTAATGTTGCATGGTTACAAGGTTGTTCATTGTTAGGAAAGAGGACATGATATTAAAAGATATACGCACTAAAAAGAACTGTCATATAGACATCTCACAGAAGAATTTAAAATACTATGGCCATGTTAAAAGACAGTGGGCTGGAAAGAATGGAGGGAATAGTTCCAGGAAGACGAGCCAGAGGTATACCAAGAAGGTGATTTCAAGACATCAAAGAGACATTGTACTTGTCAATAGCAGTGGGAGATCTGGCTAGAGACAGAGACACTTTCAGACGGGCTATCGTTAGTACATCGTTCTGTGGGAGATTTGCTAGAGAAAGAGATACTTTCAAACGGGTTGTCTTTAATACAACGTTCTGTGGGAGATTTGGCTAGAGACAAAGATACTTTCAGACGGGCTGTCTTTAATACAACGTTTTGTGGGAGATTTGGCTAGAGACAAAGATACTTTCAGATGGGCTATCATCATTAATACAACGTTTTGTGGGAGATTTGGCTAGAGACAAAGATACTTTTAGACGGGCTATCATTAATACAACGTTCTATAACATATGGGTACCGGCTTTTTTTTCTGTAAAAGTAAAGCGGCACTGGCGTGATACCGACCACATTACCCCAAAAATCATGTACTGTAAAAAAAATTATGGTCACTAATACCATATACGACATATATATATTTCACCTATACTACAACTGGCAACGCGTTACGAGGCACTTTATTTTAAACGGTGGTGTTGCTATAACGCCAGACTGCCCTTATCATCATCATCATGCGCCATACCGGTTGGCGTAGGCGATCGTGTCCTTCCACAATCTTTTATCTACACTTCATCGTGTTGATTTTGTTGTTGACTGTTTTTTTTATGCCATGACACCATGCTATCTAGTATCTTCTCGTATTCCAACTTTCTTCTTCTTCTCATGACGTGCCCGAAAAATGTTGATTGTTTCTTTCTGATGTTTTTAGGAGCTCCCTTTTTGTGTTAGCCTCTTTGAGAATTTCCTCGTTGATCTTTTAGCTGTCCAGGGAACTTTCAACATTCTTCTCAGAAATTCCATCTCTGTGACCTCTAATCGTCTTTTAATTTGTTTGTCTACTGTCCATGATTCGCTTCTATAGGTTAGAACTGGCTCTATATAGCACCGATGGACTATCTTTCTCACTTTTATTGACATAGACTTGTTGCATAAAGCGTTTATAATTATCTTCAGTGCTAATTTGGGCTGAGCTATTCTGCTTTTTATTTCTGTTGTGCATCTTCCATCTGATGTTATTATTGTGCCCAAGTATTTCAAACGTTGCACTTGTTTCAGATTTGTCCTGTTTATTTGTATGCTGCATGATGGAGATGATTGTTTCTTCGATATAACCATGACTTCTGTTTTCTTACTATTCAGACTAAGACCTTTCTTGTTGCTTCTTATACCTCAGTTAAACTCCTGGTACCCAACATAGAGGCTCAGTAAACTCCAACGCCGTGTCGATCCAAAAATAAAAAAAATCACATCTTGGAATTGAATCCAGACTCTTATTATCAGTTAAAAAGTAACTAAAGTACCCCCGTCACGCCAAGTGGCGTATAGGGAATATGGTGTTAGTGACCATCAATTTTACAGACCTTCGGCACATGATTTTTGGGGTAATGTGGTCGGTATTACACTCGTGCCGCTTCACTTTCCCAGAAAAAAAATCCGGTGCCCATTTAAGGCTGGGTGAACCCTACCCCTTGTCCTTTGTAGTCCAGTTCACTAACCACTGAGCTATCGCGGTTCCCTCTTATTGTCAGTTGCGAGTGCGTATTTATATCATTTGTCATTCTTGAGCTGCTCGAACTGTCTGAATTAGTGATTTTCCTTTGTTGTTACATGTCTCTGAGCTGCTCGAACTGTCTGAATTAGTGATTTTCCTTTGTTGTTACATGTCTCTGAGCTGCTCGAACTGTCTGAATTAGTGATTTTCCTTTGTTGTTACATGTCTCTGAGCTGCTCGAACTGTCTGAATTAGTGATTTTCCTTTGTTGTTACATGTCTCTGAGCTGCTCGAACTGTCTGAATTAGTGATTTTCCTTTGTTGTTACATGTCTCTGAGCTGCTCGAATTGTCTGAATTAGTGATTTTCCTTTGTTGTTACATGTCTCTGAGCTGCTCGAACTGTCTGAATTAGTGATTTTCCTTTGTTGTTACATGTCTCTGAGCTGCTCGAACTGTCTGAATTAGTGATTTTCCTTTGTTGTTACATGTCTCTGAGCTGCTCGAACTGTCTGAATTAGTGATTACATGTCTCTGAGCTGCTCGAACTGTCTGAATTAGTGATTTTCTTTGTTGTTACATGTCTCTGAGCTATTCGAACTGTCTGAATTAGTGATTTTCCTTTGTTGTTACATGTCTCTGAGCTGCTCGAACTGTCTGAATTAGTGATTTTCCTTTGTTGTTACATGTCTCTGAGCTATTCGAACTGTCTGAATTAGTGATTTTCCTTTGTTGTTACATGTCTCTGAGCTGCTCGAACTGTCTGAATTAGTGATTTTCCTTTGTTGTTACATGTCTCTGAGCTGCTCGAACTGTCTGAATTAGTGATTTTCCTTTGTTGTTACATGTCTCTGAGCTATTCGAACTGTCTGAATTAGTGATTTTCCTTTGTTGTTACATGTCTCTGAGCTGCTCGAACTGTCTGAATTAGTGATTTTCCTTTGTTGTTACATGTCTCTGAGCTATTCGAACTGTCTGAATTAGTGATTTTCCTTTGTTGTTACATGTCTCTGAGCTGCTCGAACTGTCTGAATTAGTGATTTTCCTTTGTTGTTACATGTCTCTGAGCTGCTCGAACTGTCTGAATTAGTGATTTTCCTTTGTTGTTACATGTCTCTGAGCTATTCGAACTGTCTGAATTAGTGATTTTCCTTTGTTGTTACATGTCTCTGAGCTGCTCGAACTGTCTGAATTAGTGATTTTCCTTTGTTGTTACATGTCTCTGAGCTATTCGAACTGTCTGAATTAGTGATTTTCCTTTGTTGTTACATGTCTCTGAGCTGCTCGAACTGTCTGAATTAGTGATTTTCCTTTGTTGTTACATGTCTCTGAGCTGCTCGAACTGTCTGAATTAGTGATTTTCCTTTGTTGTTACATGTCTCTGAGCTATTCGAACTGTCTGAATTAGTGATTTTCCTTTGTTGTTACATGTCTCTGAGCTGCTCGAACTGTCTGAATTAGTGATTTTCCTTTGTTGTTACATGTCTCTGAGCTGCTCGAACTGTCTGAATTAGTGATTTTCCTTTGTTGTTACATGTCTCTGAGCTATTCGAACTGTCTGAATTAGTGATTTTCCTTTGTTGTTACATGTCTCTGAGCTGCTCGAACTGTCTGAATTAGTGATTTTCCTTTGTTGTTACATGTCTCTGAGCTATTCGAACTGTCTGAATTAGTGATTTTCCTTTGTTGTTACATGTCTCTGAGCTGCTCGAACTGTCTGAATTAGTGATTTTCCTTTGTTGTTACATGTCTCTGAGCTGCTCGAACTGTCTGAATTAGTGATTTTCCTTTGTTGTTACATGTCTCTGTCACTGCATCTAACCATCTGTAAGAATACATCACAAATAAATCCGTTCGAAATAACACAAGAACGCTTGAATTTCTTTTCCTACGGGCATTGAAATTCACATATAACTTAAATTTGACTCCCATCGAAAATTGCATCGTGTTGCCAGCACAGTCACACACCGGAAGCATCTTTGTAATCCATCATGTACAATCTTCACTTTATGTAAATCACAACAGAGAGAAGCTGGGATGTACATGCAAGAACAATACTACGAAAGAAACTTTATAAAGTAAAGAGACCCATCATGCCAAGTGGCGTAAAGGGAATGTGGTGCTAGTGACCAAAACTTTTACATACCCTTTGGCACATGACTTTTGGGGTAATGTGGTCGGTATTACGCCCGTGCCGCTTTACTTTCACAGAAAAAAAATCCAGTACCCATTTAAGGCTGGGTGAACCTGAAAGCCATCAATCAGGATCAAACCTGACCTCATGCCCTTTGTAGTCCAGTTCACTAACCACTGAGCTATCGCGGCTCCCAAAGAAACTTTATGGTAAACAGAAAAAAGGTAAGAAAATTACATGTAATACAAAGGCATCACTAAAATTCTGTAGAGGGAAGCAATGGTAGAGCAGTGACTTCTAAACTGGTCTACTAAAGGAGGAGGTTGAGTTTAACCCTGAAGGATTCTGAGTTTCTTGATCCTTGAGTTTATGCCCGACAACGTTGCTTCTCTTATAGGTGTTCTTTTTAGTGTATCTCTGGGCCTTCCTCTTTTTCTGTATTCTGATGTTTTCCAAGAACCTGCATTAAAATTTGTTTGTTGTTTCTTCTCAACATAAGTCTGACATAATCAGATTTTCTCTTCCTGATTGTACATGAGATCGTTGGCAGGTTGATCATTTCTCTTATCTCTATATTAGTCTTGAATTCATTCCATTGTACAAAGAGTATTTTTCTTAGACATTTGTCTTCAAAGGTGTCTTACTTTTTTTCTCAATATCTTTTGTTGTTTTTCAACTTCCACTGGGGTAGGTAATGATCAATGATACATTTGAGTTGAATATTCTAAGTTTAGTTTTCCTGCTTAATATTTGTCATTTCCCTATTTTGTCCAGGTTTTTAAAATTTGCTGCTGCCTTTACTATCCTGCTTTTTTTTCCTCTTTATAACACTACACGATTCCATAACATCCATGGTTTCCCCACCAAAAGTTTTCTCAGGGCGAGACTCCTACGCCAGCCGTTACACAAGACAGAAGTAAACATCAGGGCAAGAGCACCATGCATAAGACAATTTATAAGAAAGAACGGACAAATAATGCCTTCCTGAAGCAGTCACAAGTCAGACTTCATTACAGTAAACACTCAACACATATATTCTCAGACACTTCAGCCCTCCTCATTAGCCATCTCAGCCCTTCTCATCAGCCATCTCAGCCCTGCTCATCAGCCATCTCAGTCCTCCTCATCAGCTCAGCCCTCCTCATCAGTCATCTCAACCCTCCTCATCAGTCATCTCAGGCCATCCTCATCAGCTCAGCCATGCTCATCAACCATCTCAGCCCTGCTCATCAGCCATCTCAGTCCTCCTCATCAGTCATCTCAACCCTCCTCATCAGTCATCTCAGGCCATCCTCATCAGCTCAGCCATGCTCATCGGCCATCTCAGCCCTCCTTATTAGTCATCTTAGCCCTCCTCATTATGAAATAGAGTGAGAGAAAGAGAGAAAGGACAGAGAGGAAGATGGAGATGTAGAGTTAAAGAAAGAATGAAGGTCACATAAAGAATGAAAGGAGAGGGGAAGAATTAAATGAGTAGGCCGGGTGAGTGAGGAAATGACAGAAAGGCGTGGAGAGCATGAAAATAGGAGTCACTCAGGGAGATGTGGGCCGCACGAGAATTGTGTGAGTCATGTGAGAAAGTAGATAGGGTGAGAGTGAAGTGTGAAAGTAAATCAGTTACGAGCTAGTGGTGGACCAAGGAACAGGTCTTGCCAAAAGGCGTTAGCCTTTATGGCTAACAACCTTTGAAAATGTTGTACATAATGTTTGTGTAGTAGTTGTTTAGTCAGTGATTAGTTATTAGTGAAGTGTACAAGGCCTATGAGAAGGGACAATCTTAAGCAGTAAACCAGATGTAGTTAGGTTGCTAGATCCAGTAGCGTAGTGATCGCTTTTGTTCTAATAACGCCGTTTGATTCGGTGGGAACCTGGCAGAAGAAATGGACGTGTTTAATTCATAATTGGTGAGTAAGAACTCACCCACTTGGTCGATATGTGTGTGAACTGGTTATGTTATTAATCAAGTCATTGTCAATTTAATGGAACGCAAGAGAATTTCAATGTTGTTCTTATGCTGGCAGCGATGGTGCTGCTGAATGAGACACAAGTGTGTGTCTAAATCAAGTCATTGTCGATGTCATGGAGCGCAAGAGAATTTCAATGTTGTTCATATGCTGGCAGTGACAGTGCTGCTAAACGAGGCACAACTGTGTGTTTTAATCAAGTCATTTGTCACTTTAATGAGAGCAAAAGCTTCTCAATGTTATTTTATGTGCTGGCAGACACAGAGCGGCTGAAATAGCCCAGGTGTTTGCATTTATCAAGTGTGGGAGGCTAGTGTGAGTGAAAGATTCAATTTTCAATGTAATTTGCTGGCAGACACAGGGCTGCTGATATATTGGTCACAGACGTGATCGATTGACGGCAGCGAGCAACAATCAAGTTCTTCATTTTATATACCAGTGAGTTGTCATATGTGGCAGTTAAGTAATTGTCATAAGGTTTTGAGATGAACGAACTGGGTTGTCCAAAAATTACACACAACACGAAGTACTAAATGAGACAGCACAGTCAGCAAGTCTGATTGGTGTCGGTCAACTGTGGCCGAACTAGGCCAGGTCAAATTGTCATTCATGATCGCCTCGTAACCACGAGGGGAAATTGGAAGGCGTTACACAGCGTGAAGGCCTCCATGTAAACAGAGGTGGCAAGCAGTCATTCAGGGAATTACGTTCACGGCAAGGCGACAGGCGTTGACGACCACTGCAGAGGTGGGGCGCTGGCATCAAGAATTAAACAGGGAGAGCAACTATCGTTTAAGAAGCAGTCAATTCAAATCACATCATATCAGTGCAATGTCAACGTGATTAATAAACAATGGCAAAACGTTACGCTCTGGTACAATTAGTCATCTCAGCCCTCCTCATCAGTCATCTAAGCCCTCCTCATTAGCCATCTCAGCCCTCCTCATCAGTCATCTCAGCCCTCCTCATCAGCCATCTCAACCCTCCTCATCAGCCAAGACCTCCTCATCAGTCATCTCAGCCCTCCTCATCAATCATCTCAGCCCTCCTCATCAGCCATCTAAGACCTCCTCATCAGTCATCTAAGCCCTCTTCATCAGCCATCTCAGCCCTCCTCATCAATCATCTCAGCCCTCCTCATCAGCCATCTCAGCCCTCCTCATCAGCCATCTAAGCCCTCCTCATCAGCCATCTAAGCCCTCCTCATCAGTCATCTCAGCCCTCCTCATCAGTCATCTCAGCCCTCCTCATCAGCCATCTCAGCCCTCCTCATCAGTCATCTAAGCCCTCCTCATCAGTCATCTCAGCCCTCCTCATCAGCCATCTAAGACCTCATCAGCCATCTCAGCCCTCCTCATCAATCATCTCAGCCCGTTCTCATCAGCCATCTAAGACCTCCTCATCAGCCATCTCAGCCCTCCTCATCAGTCATCTCAGCCCTCCTCATCAGCCATCTAAGACCTCCTCATCAGCCATCTAAGCCCTCCTCATCAGCCATCTCAACCAAAAACTATTTTAGCAGAGAAAGATGACATTTTAGTCCTCACTGACAAAAAAGCACATAATACAGCCTTTGGTAAACTATTCCACAAAATTAAACTCCAACAGTAGAGAAGACAGGCTGAATGGGTGGGCCATGGGAAAAACAGGGAGAGAACTTTTTAAGTAAATGAATAGGGCAAATCCCCACAACAACATCAACCTAAATAGAAGGTACAAAACCACCATCTTTAGACTGAGAACCTCACATTACCATTGAACTATCACATCAATAGAATACAACGAAATAAAACTCCAGCATGTCCAATCTGTGAACACCCACATGAAACAGTCGATCATCACTTTTTGACTGTCAAAAGCTCGCTGACATCAGAGCATCTCTACTTCCTCAAAGACCTGATGAATGGAACACCTTGTATGGAATACAAGGGAACCAAAAAAATACCTGCAAATCTCATTACATGGTGTTGGGCCGAAGGGAGTCAACTCACAGGCTTCTGGATCCATAACAACAAAAGCAAAATAGTCCTGCTAAAAATTAATACACAGAAAATGAATGACACGCATATCAATTAATAATTATATTATAATTTAATCAAGAATGATTTTAATATATAATATTTGGATTACTTGCAATAATGTTAAAACAAAAACATCACTTCTTGAATACACAGTATGTAAAAAAAAATGCTTGTGTTTGGCCTGTTTTCAAGAAAAAAAAGAACACTAGTGGAATGGTAAAGAATTAACACTTGTCACCAAAATTAACACCAAACATAAATAATGCTGTTTACATAAACAAAAATTCTGAATAAAAGAAATTTATGTGGAAAAAATCAATTGTAAAAAAAGGGAGAGTGCCAAATATGTTCAAGGATTTCTGTAAGAAAAAATATTATTTAGAGAGAGGAGTTGACCTAAAGTACCCAGTACTCTGTACTTTGAGCAAACATGCTGGAGGTAAGATTCATCACTTGAATAAAGTTCAGAAAAACAATGAAATGTTAACAATGTAATGTATCTCAACATGTTTTTGTGATTGTTCTATAAGCAAAGTCATAAAACTCAACAATGATTACATTTCTCATCAAGAGATATTAGCTGACTAGAGCATTCACATCAATAATATAATACTTCAGTTGGAATTTGTAATGTATCATTTATCTTATGATAATAAATGAAAGCTGAACTGTTGTACTGTCACTTTCACTTACTTTACTCAAGCATGCATATCCATTTTGGCAGGTCACAGCTTTATCAAAAACAGATGGGCACTAGACAAAGTTATAGAAATAAACCCAGACCATTCAATTGTTACACAAATCTAAGTAATAACTGTAGAAGTTCAATAACATACGAGACCTCTGTTGCAACAAAAACTAATAAACTATTTCAGCATTATTCCACATCTGTGTCTGCCATGGGAAGAGAATTTATTGAAAAAATGGAATAAAGGCTGCACGTTCAGTGTAGCTGCCACACACACAAGTTTTGAGTGTTTAGAAGCATCTTTTGATCTTACTGGAAATCAAACCAATAACTCTTGCCATGCAGATGACTAATTCAGTAGTCTTGACACCTCCTTTGGCACATATAACAAATGTATAAATCTTTGAACTGTAATATTTAAATAATGCTGACAAATAATAAAGTGGACAATGATCATAACAGAAGTCATTATTCTCAATGTAAGAAACCTCCACATCATCCACAACAGAGAATTTTTGGGAGCCACCAAAACTATCAAGAAAAGCATGAACAGAGCAGGATAGCTTTTATCAATCTAAACAATTTGGAGATTTTCCTAATGAAACAAAAACCAAAAAAAGACACTTTTCTTGTCAACCAATGACAACATAGTTGATGCATGACCAAGAAAAAGAACAGGATGAAGAAAACAATGTAAATAAGAGAGGCTAAGGACTAGACATGAGATTTATGCAACTTTCCACTCCTACAACATGTATGTAATAATCAACTTTAATTTTGCTTTATGCAAATTTTGTCTATTTCCTGTTATTAATTGATGAAAATTTAATTGTTCTATCAAAGTGCTTAAGTCTATCCCTGCATTCACAAATATCACACACTGTTAATTTCTTCACATCATATTCCTAATAACACAACATATAAGACAACTATTTACTATATTTAATCGGACATCTGAAAGTTATAATAATGGAAGATCATCTGCCATAACATGATTTAAAAGCCTTACAGCTATCACAAAAAATTTAATATATCACATATAATCATATTAGTTCATATTTGTTGTGCATGTAAGAACCTTCACTGAAATAAGGCACATATTCTGATTAAATGTTACAGCACAGAAGTATGTTCACAAACAACAAGCAATGGTGTAGATGACAACATGAAGCAGTCAGACATCAATAACGTCTCCCACTATGGCAATAGCTTCAATCTCCACATTTGCTCCCTATGTGGGAAAACAACAACAGAATTTATAGTTAACATGAACATTCAATATCATATTTAAATGATTTCAGTCTTATATGGGGAACAACAACAGAATTTATAGTTAACATGAACATTCAATATCATATTTAAATGATCTCAGTTTTATATGGGAAAACAACAACAGAATTTATAGTTAACATGAACATTCAGTATCATATTTAAATGATCTCAGTCTTATATGGGAAAACAACAACAGAATTTATAGTTAACATGAACATTCAATATCATATTTAAATGATTTCAGTCATATATGGGAAAACAACAACAGAATTTATAGTTAACATGAACATTCAATATCATATTTAAATGATCTCAGTCTTATATGGGAATCAGGAAGCTTATTGGTTGGTGAGCTAAACTACCTAGGACAAGAGATGGGTTTGATCCTGGTCGAAGGCTCCTAGATTTAATCAGCCTAAATTGGGCACCAGATTTTTATGGGAAAGTAGGGCAGCTGGTGTGATATCACCCACTTCACCCATAAAAATCTGCTATTGGTCATCTTAAGATGTGGCCACTAATGTTATATTCCCTGAATGCGCTAAAACATGGAGAAAACCCATTATAATTGTATTTACTGATGGAAACATGAATGCTCAATATAATATCTAAACTATCTCACTGTCATATATATTGATAGATCTGGAGGAAAGGCTGACAGAAAATAGTGGACTTCCACACAAATGAAAGTCAAAAATAATTGGCAAGTAAACTGTAGCTTATATTTTAACTACCTCTCTGTGATGATCTACCAATTTCAAGAAAACTGCTACTGTGTTAGACTCCATCAATGTTATAGCAGGTAAAGAATATGGCGCTAGTGTCCATATTTTTTAATGACCAATGGCACATTTTATGGGTGATAAGGTCAGCATCATGACAGGCTACCCTACTTTCTCAGAACAATTTGATGCCCCAAGATTAACCCAGCCTCACATGGGCATGCAGTGTACACTGTAACATACTGAATTGATGGTTTTGCATCAACTGCTCCCATAATGGACACCTAAAAGCTTGACAAGAAAGACATATCGTAGTATATATATATCCATTTATTTAAAAATAGACAACTGCTAGATAAATCACACTATGAGCAATGTATATTTTGTTCACATTCAAAGCTAAACAATACTCAAGAGAATGCTACAAATAATTCATCAAGCATTACCACTAGCTCACTTTAGTCCCATGACATTCTATTGCCATCACATCTTTCTAAAAGGCTGATATTTGCTATACTTACTCTTCAATTTCACATTCGGTCAGAAAGCCTTTTTTCCATTGAGCTATTGCTTGCTACACACAAGCTCCTGCAGTTTGCTTCAATCTATCACCAATTTTCTAACATAATATCCAAAGAACTCTATATTTAAATTACTTTTCTTTGATGTTTATTTTTCAAGTCAACATAACACTTCCTATTATTAACCTCTAAAATAGTAATTTATGCAAATGTATAATTGGTTTGACATAATTGCCATTGTTTATAATTGTGCTAAAATGATCAAAACATCTGCAAAAACATAAAAGGGTGACAAAATTGGATTTCAGAGCAAATATTGTGACTTGTAGGTTAGTGTATTCTCTGTTTTTATTTTTATCTATATGTCTTTCATAAACTATGCATTGTCTGCATTTGTCTGTGTCTATGTGCCATTATCATGAAATAATTCCAGAAGTCTTATGTTGGATAGTGAAGTAAAGAATCATTGCTTCCTTGTAAAAAGTTAATAAGTAATGCTGTGTATGTGATTAGCAACAAGTGAAAACACATGAGGCACTTAGATCAAGGATTCATGTAGTTCTTCTTCTTGATGCATTCACCAGTTGGATGCATTGTGTCACTAGTTTACTGCAAAGCCGTGATATCTGCACTTTTCAGCCCAACACATCTGTCTTCAGTATGAGTAAGTTCCTAAACAATTTTTGCCCTGCCAGCTGGCATTATGACCTACTCTTTTGCTCTTGCTTCTAGGGTCCAGGACTGGCACTGGCAGTACATCGTTGGGATGTGGATTGTGTTGTACAGTGCCCATTTTGAGCCTAGAGTTATTTCTTTGTTGGACAACAGTGGTGATAGCTGTCCAATGATTTGACAAGCTTTGATGCATCTTGAGTCTATTTCTGCTGTTTGTGAATTGTTGTTTGTCACTAGACTTCCTAGGTATTTAAATTCCTCTACTTGTTTTAGTTGTCTGTCGTCTATGTTTATGTTGATGTTCTACTTCTCTTTTGTGATGTTCATGACTTCTGTTTTGTTGTTGATTTTCATATTGTATTTTGTGCCTGTGTTACTGAGTCTATTTAAGTGTTTTTGTAGGTCTTCTATTTTTCTATGTATTAGTGCCTGATCATCTGCAAATAGGAGCTTATTGATCTCCTCTGTCTTTGATGGGTTAGCTAACTTGCACATAGAGTCGATGTATGTAATAAACAATAGGGGGTATAGTATGCAATTTTGTCTTACACCTGATCTAACTTCGAAGTGGTCTCTGTAACCTGCTCCTGTTCTGACTGTGCAGCTGCTGTTGATGTAGAGACTTTTAATTAGGTCAGTTAGATGTTGGCTTACTCCATAAGATAGTAGTGATCAGGTAATGAACAGCACAAATAGAAGGCATAAAACAAAACTGATCTCACTATCTAAGCCAAAATTGGTAGAGCTATTAAGGAAGATAAACTTTGAATTTCCAAACATTTCTGTTTGTTAGCATTTTCCTGATTCTGTCCTGAATTGTAATGATTTTTTTACCTATATACCAACCACAAGATCTTTTGGTCCTATTTTATTAAGTTAAATCTTTGGCTAACCCCAGCTTTACCTATTTGCCTATTTTAAAACCAGCCAATTTTAAATATCAGTTGTTTGTTTACTTCACTTTGTTTACATTAATACCAAGAGTTCAAGCCAAGAAACACAAAAGACTAGTACCTTAGAAATTGCAAACAACAAGTTTCAGTATAAGAAGGATATTAATTATGATTACGCTGTTAGAAACAATGTATTTATTATTCATAGCATTTGGTGTATTTAATACGGATGGGACCTTATTCATCATAACACTCATGGAAGTGATGTCTTCTGGGAAACAAGCTGTAAACCCCAAGACACCAGCTGATTCAACTTTGCATTTCTTAAAAAAATAAACTTCACTAAAAGGAGATTTCAATAAATAATCTGACATTACATACCTTAGGCAGAGCTGCAACTTGGTAAGCAGCTCTTGCTGGCTTCACTCCAGGGAAATCTACAAAATAGGATGTTACAACAAACGTTAATACTACATAATATACACTCAAGATAAACTCATTTTGTACATCAAAAGCTTAAAATGTTCTTCTTTTAAAAAAGTCACTTTCAGAAGGTAGACAACTCAATATATAAAGACATTAGAACATGATGACTGGAGGCAAAGTGTCCATACAGCATCAAAGCTGGAAGCTGCCAGCAACTCAAAGCTGATGATCCTTGCACCCGGATCAGTGAACTGGAATCATCCAGACCATACTCCACCTCCTCATGGTGCTAACAGACTAATTAGTCTAGGCTGGCCAAGCGAATAAAGATTGAGTGGCAAGGCAACCCAATGCTCAAACCCAGTGCTCAAAAAATGTCAGGCCAAAGACAGTTGTGTTGGACTGAAAGGTGCAAATACCAGTTTTTATTGCAAACAGCAACATAACACATGTACGCCCACGTAACATCATTTTTAGTGCAGGTGATGAAGATGGATAGCTTGTAATGGGATCAGTGAATCAGAACTATCCATGAGATCAACTAATTTAGTCATCGGGTGAATGCAAGAACAGGATTTAGAAAACATGTGCAGTGGTTCATCATAATCATCAAGAACCATGCTTGTTGGTGTTGGTGATCATGCACTTTCACAACCTTTTATCTCAACAGTTTTTTATCATTTCTGTTGTTGATTTCCAACCAAAATATACTAACATTTCTGGAATCTTATCTCCACTGATATAAACAAACTTTTTGCACATGTGTCTTTGCAGGTCATGACTCCTTGCATATAAATTAACTGTCAGCAAAAGAATTATGCATATGCTTCTATTGTTAGCACTGAACTTTTGTATCTAATTCTACTACTAGTAACAGCTATGGAAAATGAGCTAGATAATTGACAGTTGACCCAGTATGGTCAATCACCCATAATTGATCAATATCTCGCTTTTTCCTGGGCTCTCCAGTAATAAGTGTCGCAACAGACTGGCAAATGTGGCAATCTTGGTCTCTGTTGTGGTGGGACCTAATGATAAAGAACCTAACACTGCAGTTCCAGAGAGATATATTCCAACTTCTCCATCAGGTATTGGGACAACAAGAAAGCCTCTTCACATAGTCACATCAGTGAGGATTAAGTGCTTATGGCTTCATGCCTTAAAACATCTCATGGTATTACATCAACAATTGCTAGCAACAAACCTCTTGCACATAGTCTACAACTAGCTAGATTTATAAAAGTTGTAAAAGTCTATATAACTTATTGTGTAAACCTCATTCAGTAGATACATACTCCTTCCATCTATTCTTCTTCTCTATCTGATGATCTAAGTGTTTCCCTTTACATTTTTATCGGAAAAAAATAAGTGCTCTGTATTTAACTTTAAAACTCATCAGCACAAAGACAAAACTTAGACTATTCAAATCAAATGTACTATCAACCCTTATGTATGCGTGTGAAAGCTGGAAAACAACAAGAGACATAGAAACAAATTTGAACGAATTCGAAAATAAATATCTAAGGTAAATACTTGGTATAGCGTGGAACGAATTCAAAATAAAAGAGGAAATTAGAGAAATCGGCAATCGATCACTAATATCTTCAGTAATAAAGAAAAGACGATGGTCATATGTTGGACATGTGATGAGAAGAGATAATAACTGAATAGCAAAGCAAACCCTCATGTGGAAAACAACAGGTAAGAGAAAAGAAGAAGACCCAGAGAGACACTGAGAAGAGCATTGATGAGAGAGGCAAGAGCAGCAGGAATTGGCTCCCTCAATGAGATAGAGCTGCTCGCACAGAACAGAGACAAATGGCGAGATTTGATATAGGATCTTTCTATCTATCTATTGACCTTTCGAGCCGTTGCCGGCCCATAGGGCGTAGACCAAGATACAGCTTCTCATATCTGAATTTTTGTTCTAGCAGTTTTCTTTTAAAGATATTTTATGGTAGATATGGTATGGTAGATATTTTGGTCTTAGTTCAATGGCCATGTTTGAAATTGGTAGCATAGTGTTGGTGTGAAGACGCTATTTATCATTTGTCTCCTAGCTGTCACTGAAATACTTGGATGTTTCAAGAGTGGAGTCAGTCGGTCTTTCCGTCTAATACTATTCCTAACTGCATCTATTTTTACTGCTAGCAAAATATCTGTTGCATCTACTTTTATTGCTAGCAACAAACTTTTTGTATAAAGCTCAATAGCTGCTGCAAATATCTTGAATTAATTTCTATTTCTAGTCAACAAATATTTTGTGCCTACATCTGTTGCTAGGAAGACTTCTTGAGCCTATTTCTATTGTAAACAAAGTTAACTACATCTCATTCTACTTTTAACAACAGACTTGTTGCTTTGACCTCACAATGGGGAGTTCAAGTGCCTGCAACCTGTTGTCACAATAGCACGGTCAATGATCAATCCACTGACATTACCTTGACCTCCTAGTCAGTCTCCGATGATCAATCCACAGACATTGCCTTGACTTCCTAGACAGTCTCTGATGATCAATCCACAGACATTACCTTGACTTCCTAGTCAGTCTTCAATGATCAATCCACTGACATTACCTTGACCTCCTAGTCAGTCTTCAATGATCAATCCACTGACATTACCTTGACTTCCTAGTCAGTCTCTGATGATCAATCCACTGACATTGCCTTGACTTCCTAGTCAGTCTCCGATGATCAATCCACTGACATTGCCTTGACTTCCTAGTCAGTCTCCGATGATCAATCCACTGACATTACCTTGACTTCCTAGTCAGTCTTCAATGATCAATCCACTGACATTGCCTTGACTTCCTAGTCAGTCTTCAATGATCAATCCACTGACATAGCCTTGACTTCCTAGTCAGTCTCCGATGATCAATCCACTGACATTACCTTGACCTCCTAGTCAGTCTCCGATGATCAATCCACTGACATTGCCTTGACTTCCTAGTCAGTCTCCGATGATCAATCCACTGACATTACCTTGACCTCCTAGTCAGTCTCCGATGATCAATCCACTGACATTGCCTTGACTTCCTAGTCAGTCTCTGAAGATCAATCCACTGACATTGCCTTGACTTATTAGTCAGTCTCTGATGATCAATCCACTGACATTGCCTTGACTTCCTAGTCAGTCTCTGAAGATCAATCCACTGACATTGCCTTGACTTCCTAGTCAGTCTCTGAAGATCAATCCACTGACATTGCCTTGACTTCCTAGTCAGTCTCTGAAGATCAATCCACTGCCTTGACTTCCTAGTCAGTCTCTAGTCAAGATCAATCCACTGACATTACCTTGACTTCCTAGTCAGTCTTCAATGATCAATCCACAGACATTACCTTGACTTCCTAGTCAGTCTCCGATGATCAATCCACTGACATTACCTTGACTTCCTAGTCAGTCTTCAATGATCAATCCACAGACATTACCTTGACTTCCTAGTCAGTCTCCAATGATCAATCCACTGACATTACCTTGACTTCCTAGTCAGTCTTCAATGATCAATCCACAGACATTACCATGACTTCCTAGTCAGTCTCCGATGATCAATCCACAGACATTGCCTTGACTTCCTAGTCAGTCTCTGATGATCAATCCACTGACATTGCCTTGACTTCCTTGTCAGTCATTGAGGATCAATCCACTGATATTACCTTGACTTCCTAGTCAGTCTCTGATGATAAATCCACCGACATTGCCTTGACTTCTAAGCCAGTCTCCTTGGAAACAACCTGTGCCATAACAGGCTGGGTAACAGAGGCATATACTAATATAGAAGACCTAGTATTGCAGTACATCCAGGCAGGACAAATTCCAACTTCTTTAGTAAAAACAAGGAATTCATGAGAGTCATTACAACTAGCCACATACAATCTTGTGTCCAAGAGCTTGCATACGTATCAACCTGTGCATTAAAACAAGTCATGTTTTAAACAAAAGAATTTGCAAATGAGCTAAACAGCTAGATTGTGAGCATCTATCTAAACTTACATTTTGCATAGACTTCATTAACAGCAGAAAAATCATTGATATCTTTCAACAACACTGTGGCTTTGATAACTGAAAAACAACAGAAAATATAAAAGAGAGTGAGTGTTGAAAACACTGTGACTTTACACAAACGGTCAGGTTTTATCTTTGTGACCTATCCAGTAAGATTGTTCAAACTGAAATTTGTCAATTCTAGCAAACGAGGGAGGAGAATTACCACAAGAGAACCATCTGGTCAGCTACAATGAAGCAAAATTCATCATCAAAGACCAGCATCATACAAAATGGAACAAGAACACCCAAAGTATAACGAGAGGGATAGATATTTCCAACTATCAAGGAGGGATCAAGGCATTATACTTCACCTATGCACTGGCCACAACAGAATGAGAAACCACATGTTTACCAAACTCAAAATAAGAACTATCAGCCAGTGCCACTGTGCCCTGGATAACATAACAAAACACATTCTACAGGATTGCCCCCAGTACACAGACCTGAGGAGGTCAATGTGGCCCACACCCACCTACCTGGAAGAGAAATTATACGAGACACCTGAATCACTGAACAAACAGATGCCTTCATAAGAAAGCCGTGAGTCCTAGTCTGAATGAGCCATGATCATAGAAGAAGAATAAGAAATTTGTCAATTGTGTATGACTAGTAAATTTTTGTTTAAATAATAAATTTAGAAAAATGACAGTGCATATCAGAGTAATAAAGTAATTTGAAACAAGATAGATCACTCTGAGTGCTGAAATAAACCTCGCAGTACTCAGGACATTCCCATAGGTTATCAGTCCTTCTCAAGAGATAATCAAAAATATACATGCTGATAATTCCTGTAGTTCACCAGTTATACACACTACTAATATGTCCCATTCAGTTGTTGTATTCTCTTTGTATCCAGCTTGACTCTGAAAGTCTCATATTTACACCCTGATCAATCACCATATTAAAAAAAAAAACTCCATTAAAAAAAAAAAACATAGAAAGCTTTTAATACATCTTTCTGTCAAACTCAAATGTGCATGTTGAGGAGCAACCACAGCACAATACTAAGCACACAGTTTTGGTGCCTTGGACAACATTTACAAGTGAACTGTTGTTGATGGCTAACTTTACTACCACACTTTACTTCATTCATTCAAAATGGATGGTATCAATGGTTCAATGGGTTCATTCAGCATAACTGAGACTTCCAGAAAAGTGGTGCCCACACCCACTGCATCCTTAGAGAATACTCTTACTAACACAACTTCTCAGTTGTTGTGAAAGTCTTTGGTGAGGTTTTTTTTATTTATTCAAGTGAACTGGAGTAGGGAAGCAACAGCTGGTGTTCTTTTCTCCAGTGATATTATTTGTAAATGTCACCTATGCAGAAAACTATGACTTGCATGAACGCATGAAGTCTGACCTTACTACTATCATAACTGACAATGCACAATGGTTGCAAATGTTGCCATGTTTTTACAGTCGCTTACCCATCTTGGAGCCGCGATAGCTCAGTGGTTAGTAAACTGAACTATAAAGGACAAAAGGTAGGATTCGATCCCAATCGACGGCTTCCGGTTCACCCAGCCTGAAATGGGTACCGGATTTTTTCTGGGAAAGTAAAGCGGCATGGGTGTAATACCGACCACATTACCCTATCAAAATAATAGCCTAAAAATCATGTGCTGAAGGTCTGTAAAATTTAAGGTCACTAACACCATATTCCCTAAATGCCACTTGGCGTGACGGAGGTACTTTACTACTTTTACTTATCCATCTTGATTGCCTTGTTTGTTTCATTGTTTTTTCTTGAGGAAACTGGAGTGAGGAAGAGGCTGTGCACTCTTTTTTCAATAGAAATCATTTAGAATCGCTGCCCGTCAAGCTGATTAAGCTGATAAAGCATGAACAGACCTAGTCAGAGAATTTGCCAACAGCACCAATGCATTATGGGAGATGCTGTGACATTGAAAAGGAGCGGATATGGGATATTCTTGACTGCAATGATACTAACGTAAGACAAGATAAGCAAATAAATGCATCCCCATCATGTAAATATGTTAACTGTAATAAGAAAGTGGAGAGCTGTTTTTTTTTTTTACAGATTGTTATTTATGGTTCCCGTGTGTTACCAGGGCCTCATTATGAGGGAAGTAAAGAATAGTGACACTGTGACCTTTCAGGCATGTCGTAAGAGGCGACTAAGGAGGTTGATCGATGGCTTGACAAGCTGTCATTGTAAAAAAGTATTGTTATGGAAACAGAGCCATAGATTTTAGAAGCAGCGATCTCTGCAATATGTGCCATTTTGGCATGCAAGGTTTCTGTTTTTGAGATTGTGGTTCTGCCCTATGTGCCGTCTTCAGCTCGAAAGGACAATAGATAGATATTTATCGTTAAAATGAGAGAAGTCTTGTCTTTTAAATGTCAACAGTTGTAAAGAAAAAAATGCTGCTGGTTAGTTTCTTTAACACCCATCCTATGTTTAGATTTCATCTTTTTAATGTGTGAATCAGGAATCCAATGTTAAAAGTAAACAATACAGCAAAACGGAGAAGACAAAGAGGAAAACTAAAATATACTTGGAGCAGACAGGTAGAAGCAGAGATGAAAAGGATAGGGAAGACATGGAATAATCTTTTTTTTTTATTTTTTTTTTTGCATTTGCCAGCTTTTACCTCTGACGAAGTCCCTAGAGACTAGGAACTGAATTTTGCGTGTTAATCCATTTTTCCCTGGCAGCCGTGTGCACAGGGGTCCTTTGCTGCACAGGCAGATATCGGAGGTACTCATATTTTTTCCATTGATGTGTAATTGACGTTTCAAGCGAGGCCTTGCAGCTGAGACCAGGGGTGGTTGCCACAGAGAGAATTCATAAATAAAAATCCCATCTGGTGCAGCCAGGATTTGAACCCACAACCTCTCTGTCTCGAGGCCAGCATCTTGCCTTGAGACCAACCAGTCCCCCTTAATCTTAAAATTAAAAGAATTGCAAGAAACAAGACTGCTTAGAAAGTTTTTTTTTTAAGACCTGTGCTCAACAGGGAGCTGAAATGGAGAAGAATAATACAACAAGAAGTATATTAAACAAAGATATTGATGAAAGTGTCTAATAATAAAATATACTGACACAATTTTGCATACTTTAACTTTAGCACAAACAGAAAGTAAACACTTTTCTGACAAACTGCTTTCTAAACTTAGCAACATGCAAAATGTTTTGAAAAGTTAAAAAAAGTACCCCCGTCACGCCAAGTGGTGCATAGAGAATATCAATTATTGACCATAAATTTTACAGACCATCAGCACATGATTTTTGGGGTAATGTGGTCGGTGTTATGTCCGTGCCGCTTCACTTTCCCTGAAAAAAATCCAGTAGTACCCATTAAAGGCTGGGTGAACTGGAAGCTGTGGTTGGGATCAAACCCTACCTCTTGTCCTTTGTAGTCCATTTCACTAACCACTGAGCTATCACGGTTCCCTAAAATTTTGTTGAGCTCACAAATAATTACTGCACTTAAATTAAATTTTCTTTTATGAATTTATTTATGGAACAGTTATCTGCTATTAAGTAAATCCATGAGAAGCTGAAACACGCAACAGATGTCTGTGTCATCAAATTACAGTGCTCTATACTTGCCAGGACTGACACATTTATATTTTTACCAACCTTTGTCAAAAGAGCTCCCAGCTGCATTCAAAATGGAGCCCAAATGTTTGAACACCTGCATATTTAGTCAAAGTAAGAATAACGGTAATGAAATTATGAATATTTGGAGTTAAATTTAAATACAACACACAATGTACTTGAACTTTGTTTTATAGACGGCATAAAGAAAACTAAATAATAAATTAAAAGTGTTCCTTTCGCTTTTCTTATTCTCATCATTTCCTTTTGTCAAAATGTTTTCTTACAATTTCTCTTTCAGTAATTCATGAATAGTTGTTAGAGGTGACATCACAGTACTTCAGACAGATCCATACCAAACATCTTGACTTTAGTGAAAACAGATCTTGAAAATAGATTAATATCTCTGGTACAGCACAACATCAACCAATGGCTTCCGGGTTCACCCAGCCTTAAATGGGTACCGGATTTTTTTCTGGGAAAAGTAAAGCAGCACTGGCATAATACCGACCACATTACCCCAGAAATCATGTGCTGAAGGTCTGTAAAATATAGGGTCACTAACACCATATTCCCTATACGCCACTTGGCGTGATGGGGGTACTTTACTTTTTTTTACAGCACAACATAATTTACATTCCTTCACTTTAAATGTGTCCTAGTTACACACAGGAAACCTTGGTGGCTGAGTTGTTAATGTGCTCACTTTCTTGATCAGAGGGTCCCGGTTCAATTCCTAGAAGTGGCAGATTTTTTTCAGACTGAAAAGACTTCTAGGTTCACCCAACCTATAAAAATGGGTACCAAAGTTTATTCTGGGAAAGGCAGCCTGATGTGGTATCAACCACATCACCCAAAAATTTACCAAGGACATGAAAAAATATGGTTGTTAACGCCATATTCCCCATATGCCCAACAAGGTGTGGAGGGAACTATTACTTTTAGCCATGCACATTGTACAAATATGAGGATGAGCATCCAAAGTTCATCACAGGTCTGCATCTGGGAAGAAAGTAGTCAGTGACTCAAAGCTGACAATTTGTGTCAGGACCAGTGGTAACTGTTGATCAAGATCCTACACCACCTTCCAACAGAATATCCAGTCTGGTCAAACAAATAGGGATCCAAAAGGAAGGTAAACTGGTACCACAAAAATGCTAAGCTGAAGACAGATGTGATGGGCCAAAGGGTGGAAATATCAGAACATGCTGTGAAAAAAAATATACAACGCACCCATGCCCACTTAACATCCTTCTAAGAATTCATTATGAAGAGGAGTAGTAGTCAGACAGGAACCATTGAAGGCTATGTATGAAGGTGTTCCTTGTTTCAGTTTCCTCATATTCCAGGTCCGGCTTGTTGCAGGAGCTACTGAGTTAGGTGCTCTGTGCACACCGTGAGCTGTGTGTTTCATCCATTTTGATTGTGTTTCAATATTCCGATTGTTTACGATGAGTGATGATATCGTATGACAGGGAACAGTTGGCTGTGTTCAATTTCTGTGTGGTTTCGTCTTTTGTCTTTTGGCGTGAGCTTAGACTGCTATGATGGGGACTACAGCTAATTTTCTTTGTTTGGGAGATGAGATAGTAATTCGAATGATTCCACTGGCACGGGCGGTTGAGCAATTATGGATTTTAATTCATTTGCAGTGATACTGGGGCCTTCCATTATAAAAGAACCAAAGTCATCAGACAAATGGAGGACAACGAAGTACTCTATTAGTTCTAACTTTATCTTCTTCTTCTTCTTAGTGTTACCCTGTTAAGTGGGCGTGGATGTGTTGTGTTGCCAATTTACATCAAAGTCGCGATATCTGAGCTTTTCAGCCTGACACATCTGTCATGGATGAGTAGATTTGCTGAACAATTTTTGCCCAGACTGTAGCCATTTTTGGCCTACTCGTTTTTATTTTCAACTGTCAAAGGGTTCTTTAACATTCATGAGTTACACAGGACCTTCTATTTTTCACTCTTTTCCGAGAGCAATAGACATCGGATCTCATGAACTAGAGACCAGGGGAAGGTAAAGCGATGAAGACACCGCAGGTTTGATTTTTTAAAAACTGTGATGGGAATCAAACCCAGGACCTTCCTTTCCAAAGGCCAATATCTTACCTCTTGACCACCCAGTATTCAAAGTCTCCCGCATTCATCCTATAACTTACTACTCCTCTTCTTAAAAGGATTCAAGTGGTATAGATGAGCTGTGTTGACAGTTCACACAAGCCCTGATATCTGCACCTTTTGAATCAACACAATAATCTTCAGAATGGTATTTTTGGGTCTCAGGTTGACTTCCCTCTTAGATCCCTACAAGATTGGCCAGACTGATTAGTCTGTTTCCATGGGTACTGCTGACATGTGGAGTAGGCCTGGATCATCTCTGATGTTCATCTATTCTGACATGAGCAATCAATTATACATTGAAAGCTATCAGCCCAGGTACTGGTGAGCATCTAGAGGCCCGCAATAGAGGCATTGATTTTCAACATATAAGAAGAAGTCTAGGGCCTTTGAGACATTGCCTTATGTATGTCTGTCATTCTTACCTCTAGTGCACCTGTAGCCTGCCTATCAGATCTTCTATTTCAGCAAACCAAAACATGGCCTAGACAAGTATATCCATATGGGTTCCGTCTTTATATTACTGTTGGGTAGAGTCTTTAACAAATTTTTTTTTTTATTCATCTTGTAACTAAATGCAGCTGTCAGAATGTTTGATGTGCTTTTTTCTTGCCAACTTGTGCTATGAAAGTGTCATAAAGCACAACCATTAATATCAAGGTTCATGTACACTTTTCTTCTACTTCTTCAATGATCCGCTACTGCTGTGCATTTAGATCAGTGTGGGTCATGAATAAAATGGTGCGTGTGAGGTCTTCACTAGTTCCTCATAGTTTGTTGGACCTTGCATTACCGAGGATGACAATTGTTGGACATCCTGTTTATCGAGAGTGTTATTAACAGTCTTAATTACATTTCAAAAATAAATTATTTCCTTGTTAAATATCTTTTAGATTTCTCTTAATGAAATTAACACAATAAAACCGTAGCTTATAAAAAAAGGAATTTAACTCTTTCAGTGCGACAATTAACTTGCCAAATTTTTGCCTTCCGGCCAAATTTAAAACACAAGATTTTTATGGATTACAAAAAAAATTAGATTGTTGTAGACAAATTGCAATATAATACCAAATCATTATGGACTCCCATTTTATTATACATAAAAATATTTATTAACGAATGTTGTTTTAAAAAATGTAAAACAAATTGTGAAATACTCAGCTGATCAAAACTGTGCACTCTGTTAATACACGAAATGAGGTGGGAAACAATTTTGTTTTCATACTTACCATCACTTTATGAATATCCAATGTCAGAAATAACAATGAAATATCCAATGTCAGAAATAAACAATGAAATATCCAATACAAGAAATATTTAATGTCAGAAATAACAATGAAATATCCAACGCCAGAACTAAGAATGAAATATCCAATGTCAGAAATAAAACAATTAAATATCCAATACAAGAAATATTCAATGTCAGAAATAACAATGAAATTTCCAATTCAATGAAATATCCTATGCCAGAACTAACAATGAAATATCCAATGTCAGAACTAACAATGAAATACCCAATGTCAGAACTAACAATGAAATACCCAATGTAAGAAATAACAAAGAAATACCCAATGTCAGAACTAACAATGAAATATCCAATGTCAGAAATAACAATGAAATACCCAATGTCAGAAATAACAATGAAATATCCAATACAAGAAATATTCAATGAAATATCCTATGCCAGAACTAACAATGAAATACCCAATGTCAGAACTAATAATGAAATATCCAATGTCAGAAATAACAATGAAATATCCAATGTCAGAAATAAACAATGAAATATCCAATACAAGAAATATTCAATGAATTATCCTATGCCAGAACTAACAATGAAATATCCAATGTCAGAACTAACAATGAAATACCCAATGTCAGAACTAACAATGAAATACCCAATGTCAGAAATAACAAAGAAATACCCAATGTCAGAACTAACAATGAAATATCCAATGTCAGAAATAACAATGAAATACCCAATGTCAGAAATAACAATGAAATATCCAATACAAGAAATATTCAATGAAATATCCTATGCCAGAACTAACAATGAAATACCCAATGTCAGAACTAATAATGAAATATCCAATGTCAGAACTAACAATGAAATATCCAATGTCAAAAAGTTTTTAAAAAACAAGATAGGAAAAGATTTCCCTTTTTGGTCATGTGCAGAAAGTTGGTTCCGACCGAATTCTAAAACATATAGTCTATAAAATGCAGACAAAACAATTATTTGACACCTTAAAGCATCTATGGCATCGAGGGCACTATTGGGATTTTACGCCACAAAGCCTCCAGGTCATGCAAAAGAGTAAACAGTCCAATATATGAGCCTATTTATAAGTTATAAACATTTTAATTAAAGAATTTATGATAAAATAAATTACTTGCTCAGCTTCTGCTACAGTTCCTCCTGAAACAATCTCCATAGTTTCTGGAATGAGGCCTATCTGTCCTGAGATGTACAGGAAGTTGTCAATCTGTATGGCTTGACTACAGATATTTTGAATAAAGAAAATATAATTAGTTGGTGATAACCAACTAATAAGCAAAAATAATATATTTTCAAAAGAAATTTGCTTCATAAATAGCTCTTAGCACAATTTAAAAACTAATTTAAAAGTATATCCTAGTGTTGCAAAACAATTACACAATCAAATAAAGTATATACAGTAAAGTCTCGATTATGCGGTACTCAATAATCCGGAATTCTCAATTTAACGGACTTTTTTTTTTTTTTTAATTATTATAGGGAGAAAGCTTGAATCATGTTTTGTTCAGTTAAATTAAATGCCTTTATCCGGAAATCGAAAACGCTACAACACAGTTTGTGCGCTGCGCTTACTTCTACAGGCTCTATCATTACACAATATTGCGTTTACAATAGTGTATTTACAGTAATATACTTCAAATAGGAGCGAACATATTTTATTCAATCCAGACATTGTGTCTCCAAATATTCCAAGTAAAAGCGACAAACAGTCTATATCTTCACTTTTTCCCCCGACTAAATGTTTTTGTCGGGAAATCTTTGTCGTGCCAAAAACACTTATCTACATGATTTTACAAATTTGCTTAATTTTCTCATAGCCTGCTTTAGATCTAAAGTTGGTCATGAATTTGTCAAAAATATGGCGTTTGACAGTCTGACCGAACATTAGAAGCAGACGTATTGTTTGTGAAAATTGAAGAGCCCATAACTTTGATGATTATAAATCAAAGGTTGAGCAGCCGGCGTGCAGTGACATAGAGATGGTGAGAAGAAAGGGGGAGGGGTTCAAAAATTACCGACTGGAAATTCAAAAAGAGTAAGATACAGAGTTTGACGTTAGTTTGTCTCAGACATTTGTGCAAGCTGAAATTCGTTCCATCAGTATAAATTATACATGATATGCTATAAACGCATGTGTGCATACTTTTTAACGGAATACATTTTTGTGTTAAATAATGGCCTCTGCGAGTGCAAACCACACCTCAATTTCCCGCAAAGGTAAACGCAAGCGAACTGTATTGACACTGAACCAGAAGATTGAAATCGCTAGTAGACTTGAAAAAGGCGTTAATCGCAACGTTTTGATGACTGAATTTGGCATAGCCTCTTCAACATTATATGACATACGAAATCAAAAAGATGAGTTGTTTAAGTTTGCGTCGGAGTCTGAAAGCAGCAACAATATACACCAGAGACGAAGTATGAAACGGCCAAAATTTGAAAAACTCGACGACGTCCTTTATGTGTGGTTTTTAGAAAGAAGAAGAAAAGGAATGCCAATATCAGGACCCATGTTGATAGAGAAAGCTAGTGAATGTCACACGAATTTAAATATTTCTGAGCATTGCAATTTTTCAATCATGTTTTTTCATAAATTTTGAGTTTGGTTTTCTTACTCTCGATTATCCAGAAAAATTCAATTATCCAGAATGGGTTCTTCCCCGAGCATTCCGGATAATCGAGACTTTACTGTAATTATTATAAAAAATATTTTCATTTACAACATAAATTATTATACATTTCAACATAACACTAATGAATACATGAATTATATCAAATATATTACAAATAACTGCCAATAAAGGTGTCCATATTTTAACAAAGCAATGGTTTCTGAATTGGAGCCGAGATAGTTTAGTGGTTAGTGAACTGAACTACAAAGGACAAGAGGTAGGGTTCGATCCCAACCGATGGCTTCCAGGTTCACCCAGTCTTAAATGGGTACCGGATTTTTTTCTGGGAAAATAAATCAGTACGGGCGTAATACTGACCACATTACCCCAAAAATCATGTGCTTGAAGGTCTGTAGCACGAAGACAGTGGTGCATATGTCATGACCACGAGTAGCATGACAATGGAGGTGATTGCAGTGACCAAGGCATTCAACTGGTTAGAGTCACAAGACCACACCCACGCTTGTATACTGAGTGATTCGATGAGCATGATAAAAAAATGGAGGTGGACTCTGTACGCATGCAATGGTTAGTAGAGGTCAAAAATACGTAAGGTCACCTTTGTCTATGTCCCTGGACATGCAGGAATATGGGGAAATGAAAGAGTGGACAGGTTGGCTAGCTGCGCTGTCACTGAGGTCGGTCAACCGATGTCGATCGTGCGGACATTAACAATGCCCTCCGAGATGTGGGAAGAGCACTGGACTTCGACAGACACAAATCCACGTCACTTCTTCGGATGATAGAGATGGGAGTTAAGATGGGCACAGCCAGAAATGAGAAACTTAGTGGGCGTGTAAGAAGACTTATCAACCAACACAGAACTGGAGTCATCAGTCGCTGGACACTGCGGGACTTGCTGAGGAGGGGATCTGAGCACCTATGGACATGTTCGGAGAGCAATGATGATGACCCGCAAATAACTCAAATAACTCGATAACTCCCTATACACCACTTGGCATGATGGGGTTCTTTACTTTTTACTTATGATTTGTGAATTGGTTGGCCAAGGACAAGAGGTCTATTTCAGTTTCTGGGTTCACCCAGCTTTAAGTGGGTACTACATATGCTTTGGGGAAAGAAAGATGCCCTTGATGATGTGATGACCACATTAACCAAAATATGTGCTGGTATGCCCTGGAAATTCTTACTGTCAGTAAGATGCAAATTGACAAGCTGAAGAAAATACAGGAGGACACTATGCGCATTATTTTGGGGTATCCGAGGGACACACCATGTGTAAAAATGAGGTATCTTCTTGACTTTCCAACCATGGATGACAGGATCAAGATCTGGAGGACATGAGCATACCTGAAAATAAGCGCAGATAAAGAGCATCCATTGCATCATGAGCTCAACACAGGGAAGGGTGTCATCATATCAACACTGGCAAGGAGTGCCTACATCATTCAGGGGCACATTCTCGTGTATTGTCACACTCAAAAGGAAATGTAGGGAACAGAACTCAGTCGTGGTCAATGTGGAGGTCAAAAGTCTCATCATGGATAACACCAATGAGAAAGATGCAGTCATCTATACAAATGGATCTGTAATCCACCAAAGGAGTGCATGGGCATTTACAGCATGCTCGGCGGACAGAGTAGTCAAGGAAGACAGTGATGCATACGTTATGACAATGAGTAGCATGGCGATGGAGGTGATGGCAGTGATCAGGGCATTATTCTGGTTAGAGTCACAGGACTACACCCACACCTGCATACTGAGTGATTTGATGAGTATGATAAGAAAAGTGGAGGCGGGCTCTATACGTATATAATGGGTAGTCATTGCAGAAGTCAAAAATACGTAAGGTCACCTTTGTCTACATCCCAGGACATGCAGGAGTACGGGGAAATGAAAGAGTGGACAGGTTGGCCAGCTGTGCTATTGTTGAGGGCAGTAACCGGTGGATCAGGCGGACATCATCAATGCCTTCTGGGAAATGGGAAGGTCACTGTGACTTTGACAACCATGAGTCCACGTCACTCCTCGGATGAAAGAGATGGGAGTCAAGATGGGCACAGCCAGAAATGAGAAACTTAGTGGGCATGTAAGAAGATTAATCAACCAACACAGAACTGGAGTCATCAGTAGTTGGACACTGCGAGACTTGCTGAGGAGGGGGATCTGAGCACTAATGGACATGTTCGGAGTGCAAGGATGATGACCCGCAAATAACTCAATATGCTGGTAGTCTAAAACTGTTAACAAGAACACAATATACCTATATGCAACATTGAAGGCGTATGGCTGTTCTTTCTTCCTGTTTTCTCTTTTCCTTCACCTTGACATAATTGGGCAAACCTGATTATCCTATAAACTATGCAAGGTGGAGTTTACTCTTGGTTGTGACTGTATTTCAGGATGATCTTAATTATTTCTCAGTTTTGTTGTTTCCCTACCAATGAAATTCTGGCATTCACCTCTGATGCATTCACCTCATGTATGGTGTTGCGTTATACTGTCAGGTATAATAGCATGGTGTTGCATCATGCCGGAGAGGCCGCTGTCTCTTAATGAGCTGCCAAAGAAGCACGTAAGTTTTTTAAGACACTGACAAATTGAATCAAGCAGCCAAGACTGACTGGACAGTGTGTAAGAGATGTATAAAATTAAGTCTTGTGATAGCTGAAAGGTCAGGGAATAGCCATAAGAGTCAATCTGAGTGTCAGAGTTGAAGACATTAGTCAGATGAGAGGAGCTTCAGAGTAGTATAGTGTATTTTTTCAACTAGCATAGAAATTGAGTTTATGAGAAGTTTTGCAAGACAAAAAGTAGTCTGCAAATTACAAGAAACCCTGGGAAGTGCTAAGTACATAGCACAATAGTCAAGTCATCTAAATGAACAGTTAATTCTGGGACTTCTGGTCAATATGGTGGATAGGTGACAGAAACCGTTGCAGCACTGCCTGAAAAGTTTTTCTTATTGCAGTTTCCTCATATTCTAAGTCTGGCTTGCTGCCGGAGCTACTGAGCTTAGTGCTCTGCGCACACCATGAGGTGTGCTTTTCATCTGGATGGTGTTTCTATATTCAGATTGCTTACGATGAATGATGATATTGTATGACGAAGGACAGTTCAGCTGTGTTCACTTTCGGCACTGATACGCCTTATGTCTTTTGACATGTGCTGTGCTTGCTATGGTGGTGGCTACAGCTGCCTTTCTTTGGATCCTTCAATGAGATGAAATGATAACTTGGATGATTCGACTGGCACAGGCATTTAAGCAAATATGGATTTTCATTCATTAGCAGTGATACTAGGGCCTTGGAATAACTATAACTATCTATAGCAGTTACTCTCTCTTCTTAGTGTCCACCTGTTAAGTGGGCATGGTTGCATTGTGCCACTACTTTATTACAAAGCCACGATATTTGCACCATTAGGCCTGACACATCCATCATTGGCATAGGGTAGATTTGCTTCACACATCCATTATTGGCATAGGGTAGATTTGCTTGACACATCCATCATTGGCATAGGGTAGATTTGCTTGACACATCCATCATTGGCATAGGGTAGATTTGCTTCACACATCCATCATTGGCATAGGGTAGATTTGCTTCACACATCCATCATTGGCATAGGGTAGATTTGCTTGACACATCCATCATTGGCATGGGGTAGATTTGCTTCACACATCTATCATTGGCATAGGGTAGATTTGCTTCACACATCCATCATTGGCATAGGGTAGATTTGCTTGACACATCCATCATTGGCATAGGGTAGATTTGCTTGACACATCCATCATTGGCATAGGGTAGATTTGCTTGACACATCCATCATTGGCATAGGGTAGATTTGCTTGACACATCCATCATTGGCATAGGGTAGATTTGCTTGACACATCCATCATTGGCATAGGGTAGATTTGCTTCACACATCCATCATTGGCATAGGGTAGATTTGGCTGACACATACATCATTGGCATAGGGTAGATTTGCCTGACACATCCATCATTGGCATAGGGTAGATTTGTCTGACACATCCATCATAGGGTAGATTTACCAGACACATCCATCATTGACATAGGGTAGATTTGCCTGACACATCCATCATTGGCATAGAGTAGATTTGACTGACACACCCATCATAGGGTAGATTTGACTGACACATCCATCATTGGCATAGAGTAGATTTGACTGACACATCCATCATAGGGTAGATTTGCCTAACACTTTTTTTCCCAGGCAGTAACCATTTTTGAAACCTTTACATTTATTTAACATATAACATAATATATATCTCCCGTGTGTTACCGGGGCCTCATTATGTGGGAAGTAAAGAATAGTGACACCGTGACCTTCCAGGCATGTCGTAAGAGGCGACTAAGGAGGTTTATCGATGGCTTGACAAGCTGTCATTGTAAAAAGCATTGTTATGGAAACAGACCATAGATTTTAGAAGCAGTGATCTCTGCAATATGTGCCATTTTGGCACGCAAGGTTTCTGTTTTTGAGATTGGTCTGCCCTATGGGCCGTCCTCGGCTCGAAAGGACAATAAATAAAAACCATTTTTGGCCTACCAATAACTGCCAAAGGCTCTTTAACATGTGCAAGTACACATAGGACCTCCAAATTTTCACCATTTACTGGGAGGATTAAGACATTTGATCTCATTATCCAGAGACCAGCAGAGGGTAAAGCCATGAGGAAACCATGGATTTGAAGTGACAAATTTCCACCACCTGCAGCGGGATATGGAACCTTCCTGTCCAGTGGTTGAAGTCTTAGCTCTAGATCAGCCAACACTGTCAACAGTTACAATATGTTATATGAGATCATGACAGTTGAGAATGAACTCCAGAAGAGTTGCTTGTGTAGATGTGAGAACAGTTTTTTGGGGGGTAAGATTATCAATAGGAGGGAAGAACAGAAAATGATACCAAAATAAGGATATCAAAAGCAAGAGGAGCTTTCGTTGCACTGGGAAACATATGGAAGTCCAAAGGAATTAGGTTAAATACAAAAATAAAAATTGTCAGCTCCAATGTTAAGTCAGTCCTATTATATGGCTGTGAAACATGGAGAACAACAAAATTGACAATCACGAAGATACAGACTTTCATTAATGGATGCTTACGCAGAATAAAAGGATGGAAATGGCAGGAAAATTCACTAACATAGAATTATGGAAATGTACAGGTCAAATACCAGTTGATAAAGAGATACAGCGAAGATGATGGCGCTGGATAGGACACACTGTGGAAGCCAACTGAGAGTATTACACAACAGGCCCTTTTTTGGAATCCCCAGGGGAAAAGACAAAGAGGAAGACCAAGGAATTCTTGGAGAAGACAGATAGAAGCAGAGATGAAGATGATGGGAAAGTCATGGAATGATCTTAAAAGAATAGCAAGAAACAGAACGACTTGGAAAGTGTTTGTTGAAGACCTATGCTCCACAGGGAGCTGAAAGGTAGAAGAAGATAAAGAAGTTTATCATTACTATGAGACCCATGACAGCTCAGCGGCTAGTGAACTGGACTACTAAGGACAAGAGGTCAGATTCAATCCTGATCAACGGCTTCACCCAGCCTTAAATGGGTACCAGATTTTTTTTCTGGGAAAGTAAAATGGCACTGACATAATACCAACTACATTAAACAAAAAAATCATGTGGTATATAAAAATATGGGCACTAACACTATATTCCCTAAATGGAGGTGGCATGGGGCTCTTTACTTTACTTATTACTTTAAGACACAAAATTTGCTTCATCTGAATCCATCTGGCTTACTATTAACGAACCCATTTCGTGAATAGGCCTGGTTGTTAAGTTGGCTTTATTTGTGTCTATGTTACTGAATAAATATTTAGCATTATTTATTATGACATCACTATCTCTAATCTTTTGTCTGTCAGAGGGTGGATATAAAGGTCACGTGCCCAATGTAATCACTATGTTGTGAGGAGAATAGGGTTTTATTTCATCACCAATAGAAAAACTTGTTGACTCTCTGAGGAATCAAATCTCCATCTAAGTTACCAGTGGGAGAAGAAAAAAGTGAATGGGAAAAGACTCAGGCAGAAACAACAAGCATGCAGGCTCAACAGTTCATGTCACCCACCCTACAAAGAGGAAAACTCTTACATCAAATAAAGATCCAGTTTCAAAGATAGTATGTGTCATTCATAGCACAGGATTAGAAGACAATCAAAGATATACACACAAACATGAATAATGACGATGTAACTTGCTTGCCTTATGTCATAATTCTATCCCTATAATGGCAACACAACTGCAAATGAGATTAACTTGGCATGAACTAAATACTTGAATGCAGCAGAAAAATAAGAAACACTAAATATCAACTAGTCTATCGATCTATCTATCTATTGTCCTTTCGAGCCGAAGATGGCACATAGGGCAGAACCACAATCTCAAAAACAGAAACCTTGCGTGCCAAAATGGCACATATTGCAGAGATCACTGCTAAAATCTATGGTTCTGTTTCCATAACAATACTTTTTACAATAACAGCTTGTCAAGCCATCGATCAATCTCCTTAGTCGCCTCTTACAACATGCTTGGAAGGTCACAGTGTCACTATTCTTTACTCATAATGAGGCCCCGGTAACACGCGGGAAGTATCAACTAAATATCAACTAGCAAAAAAAGAATCTCATCCCACCAACCTCATTCCTTGTTATGTTAAGCTTAATTAGAGTTCTTAGACTATTCCACTGTACACAAATCTATTCAATTCTCTCTTTCTGGTTTTCACTTGTTGATTACTAAAGGAATTGATAGTTTTCTTCATTATCCGTCCTTAAAAAAACATTAAGTGGGCAAATATACATTCTTTTGTGGTTTATTTTCATCTTTCAGCCCCACAGTCTTCAGCACAGCATCTATGAGTGCAGGTTACCTTCCCTCTTTGATTTCTAATTGTTTGGCCCTAGTAGACTGGTTAGTCTGTTTCTAGAGGCACCATAAAAAAATGGAGTAGTGTCTGGATGTTGCTGGTTTACTGATCCTGATGCAAGCATTCAGTCATGAATCACTGACTTCCTGCTCTGTTGCTGTTGGACACCTTGTTTCCAGATCAACTAAAAAAATTATTATGCCATTATTTTTTCCATTATTCTACAAATATTTCAAGAAAATTATAATATTTTTTTTCTTAATGTCCTCTTGATATCTGAGTGCAATGTATGTTTAGCCATAATGTCATTCTCTTGCATTTTGTGTATACTATATACTTTTTCCAAGGATAATGTTTAAAATAATGACCCAAAAAGTAATAATAAATTGGTGATCACTTCAGTGTTGACGTTAACTAGGTTTGTGAGGTTGCTTTATATATTCAAAGCTGATTATGATTAGCAATGCAATCATTTGTTAATTTATTATATTATAAAAATTAAAAAAACAGCACAGCAACATCTGAGGAAATTTTGATAAAATTCATAAAACAAAAGGTGCAGAAGAAATAATTAAGATCAGACACCACAAATACATCTTCATTACGCAGTCGGATCTGTCTATCAAATATGCAGATTCAGTCATGAAAGAAGTTGCTCAGTAAAACAGTATCCAACATAAGACACTTAATATATTACTAAAATACTGACTAATTGTGATTGCTTCCAAACGTCTGCCAATACACCAAAGGCTATAATTATTATTATATATTATAATAATAATAAAAATAAATACTCAAAAAAGATGTTGAAGACACCTTGCTCAATATGAAAGCAGGAAAACCTCCTGGACCAGATAATATAACTAAAGAAGATAATGAAGCCAAGGGTGATTTTAGAATAGAAATAATAATAAAATATTGAATGATATCTATAACAGCGGATATATACTAGACGACTTATTAAAATCAATATTCATAGCCCTACCAAAGAAATCTAGTGCAAATGAATACAATGATCATTGCACAATAAGCCTTATGAGTCACATGTCTTAGATATTACTAACAATCATCATGCTAAGAGTGCAAAACAAAATCAGTCCAGAAATTAGTGGTGAACAGTGTGGTTATGTGGGAGGCAAAAGTACGAACAGTGCCATATAAATCATAAGATCTTTAGTAGAAAGAGCCATAGAGGTGAAAACAGATCTATACCTATGTTTCATAGATTATAGCAAAGTATTTGACAAAATAAAATACCAAGAAATTATCAACATTTTAGAAGGTATAAATGTAGACAGTAAAGATCTAAGAATAACAAAGAACATGTACTGGAAACAAACAGCGGCCATAAGAACTGGAAACCAATTGGGAATGTTTCAACAAATAAAACAGGGTGTTAGACAAGGTTGTGTGCTGTCACCAGATTTTTAAATTTTTATAGTGAGATTATTTTAAGATCCATAAGGGACATGAAAAAGACATCACCACAATACACAATAAAAACAAGTGGAACAATATAAAAACAGGTAAATGAATTCAAATATCTGGGGAACAAAGTTAACCTCAGATGGTAGATGTACAACAGAGGAGTGATGCAGAAAGGCAAAACCAGCTTTCCAAAAAAGGAAGAAGATACTGTGCAATCCATTTTTGACAATATAAAGAAGAAAAGGAGTTCTTAAATGTTATGTAGAGACAGTCTTAACATATGGATGTGAATGAATATCATAGACAACAGACAAGAAAATCACTGGAGGCTGTAGAAATGTAGTTTTAAAGAAGAATGTTGAGAGTACCATGGGCAGCTAAGAAGAGTAATGAAGACGTTCTTCTGAAAGGCCAAAGCAAAACAAAAAGAGAGCTAATTTTACAAATTAGGAAGAAACAATCATCATTTTTTGTCACGCATTGAGAAGGGAACAGTTGGAATATAATATTGAATTATTATTGAGACAACTGGAAAAAATTGAGGGACAAAGTTCAAGAGTTACTACTAGACAGAGGGAAGCAAAGAGAAAAGAAACCAGACAGCTAAAAAGCAAAGCTTGACAGAAGGCCAACAACAGAAATGATAGATCGATACCTTATACTTATACTATAACGTATAACTGTCGAGATCGAAAATTGTGGAGAGACATGATCACCTACGCCAGCAGGCAAGGAACATGATGATGATATATATTTTGAAAAGTTCAAAGTTGAGTTACACTTTGACACTGACACTAGACACTGTCAATGACATTGCTACATTAAATTAAATAAATAAATAAGTATACTATACATATACAATTATACATTTTAAAAAAATATTATTGATAGATAATCATTGATGGTACTAAGACTAAGAGTCGAATTAGTAGCTATAGTCCGTTCAGATTCGTTTGCCTAGACATTAATTTATTTTTTTCAAAAACTTATTGTTCATTTGCATTGATCTTTTGAAGTTAGGTTTAGAATACTAATGTCGCTATAAAAATATTTTTTTTATCAAAGAAATGTGATCCAGTTTCAAAGATGCCTTATTTAGCCTATATTAAAAAAAAGTTAATCGATATTATAAACACCGGCGGGATTATGTAGATGCTTACATCTCACAGCTGATTCTTTAACATATAGGCATGACCTTCACGGCTGAATGCGCACCGTCCTAAAATAGTTATGTTTCCACTATAAATTTTTATAAAGAAATGTTACATATGAAATTTCCCGTTTAGCACAAAATGACATTTTAGCCGAAACCGGAAATTATGTGACGTCAAAATCACGGCCGTAGACTCGAGTTCGAGTCATAATTCAGAGGCAAATCTCAATATTTACAGAAAGGAGGCGGCACTATCCATATTATCTTCTGCAAGTCTATGTGAGAATGAATATAAAGGCAAAATATTTTACTGAGCATAACATTGCTATAAAGATTTATCAATACTTCTGCAGAGAGCGTAAAAAGGGACATCTTTATTGTTCTTTATCAACCCTGAGAAGAGAACAATGCATATTTTAGGTTTGTGTAAACGTTCATTTGATCGAATAGTTAAAGGAAGCGGATATTTATTGCCAACAAATGCAAGAAAGCAAGGAAGGAAAGAAACGTTAGACAGTTTTGATAAGGACCTAGTAAAAAGAGAAATATGTCGAATGTTTGATATAAACGAAGAAGTGACACTTAGAAAGTTGAAGCTTTGGCTGAAAACTAACAACGACATTGAAATATCAAAAACTTCATTATGGAAAATATTAAGAAGTGCAGGCTTCACCTTTAGAAAGTATGCTGGTGGAAAAAACATTATTTATGAGAAGCCACATCTAGTAGCTCTTAGAAGCAAGTATTTACGTGAAGTGAAGGAAATGCGCGAAAATGATTATGATATTGTTTATTTAGATGAAACTTGGATCAACGCTCATCATACAAATGAAAAGGAATGGCAGTTAGCAGATGGAAGTATTAAAAGATCAGTACCAAGCAGTAAAGGGCAACGTTTGATAGTTGCACATGCAGGTAGCAGACATAATGGGTTGTTGCAGAATGCTCATCTCGTTTTCATTTCAAAATCCATAGACAATAGAGACTACCACTCCGAAATGAATGGGCACATATTTAAAGACTGGATCGAGAAAAGTATCCTTCCAATATTAGATCGACCTTCTTGTCTGATAATGGACAATGCTTCATACCATAACGTAGTTAACGTAGAAGATAGAATCCCAACATCATCAAGTACAAAAGATGCAATCAAAACGTGGCTCATAAAAGAACACATACAAGTTAACGACAGCTACTTGAAACCCGAATTGCTTAGCCTTGTAAAACAGACACAACGTACAAAGATATTTAAAATAGACAAGTTAATTCAAGAACATGGCCATAGATGTTTGAGACTACCTCCATATCATGCACACTTAAATCCTATAGAACTAGTTTGGGCAAAGTTAAAGGACACGTAGCATATACAGTCGAACCTGGTCTTAGGACCACCTGTTTAAAGCGTTTCCCTGGTTATAGGACCGGGTCTACAATTTCCCCGAGTTTTTTACTATATGCTAACACTGATTACGGCGCTCACCGTATGACGCGACCAGAGACCAGGCTAATTAACCGCCGCCAATGTTATTTATCCCGTTTGCGACGACCAGCCAGTCCTTCGTCTCGCTGGGAGCCATAAACGATCGACACAGGTGTCTACAGGTGTCGATGTTTTCCCGTATTTAGTGAGTCCCAGATTACAGTGGGACGTGTTACGTTTATCAGTCAATACTGGTGTGAGAAACACGGCAGACACAGATCTATGATTCGTGAAGTGACATCACTTCGCGGTTCCGTCTAGACCAGAGTAGACCATTGCGTGGCCCGTATAAATTACAGGAATTAACTAAAGAATTAGTCATTGCCCGCTTAGAGTGTATTCACGTACATGTACAGTATCTCAGTGAATTATTTTGTGGATTTTAAAAGTGTTACACACAATATAGGAAATGGCCAGTGTCAAAAGTGTAAAACCAAAAGCATTAACGCTGGAAGAACGAATATCAGTGATTCGACAAAATCAGCAAGGTAAAAGTTCGCAATTATTGGCAGAACAGTTTGGAGTGGGAAAGACACAGATTTTACGTACGTTAAAGAGAAAAGCCGAGTATATGAATGACTTTGAAAACAATGCACCAAGTATGAAAAGAAGGAATAGCAGGAAAACGGGAAATGAAGACATAAATACACTTTGTTGGAAATGGTGTCAATCAGCACTTGCACGAAAAATTCCGTTATCTGGGCCGATGATCAAAGAACGAGCTTTACAGTTTGCAAAAGAATTGGAAAACTCAGTCTTTAAAGCATCGAACGGCTGGTTAGAGGCCTTCATTAAAAGACACAATCTTGTGTTTGGTAAGCAATGTGGCGAAGTCGGTGATTCAGATATGAGTGCTGCGGCTGACTGGACTTCTAAATTATCCGAGATATGCTATGGTTACGCTGCTCAAGGCATTTTTAATTTAGATGAAACCGGGTTATTTTTCAAAGCGACTACGGACAAAACATTTTTTGTCAAAGGAGAAAAATGCGCTGGGGGTAAAAAAAGCAAAGAGCGAATAACAGTGATGCTATGCACTAACATGTTGGGGGAACGAGAACCGGCTTTAGTGATTGGGAAAGCAGCTAACCCTAGGATTTTTAAAAAACATCAACATAAACACACTGCCAGTGATTTACAGAAACAACAAAAAGGCATGGATGACTGCAGCTATATTTGAAGATTGGCTGAAAAGTTTTGACCGTAAGATGCAGAAAAAAAAGTGCCACATTATTTTATTTGTTGACAACGCTACCTGTCATCCCAAGATCGAACTACAGAATGTTAAGCTGCAGTTTCTGCCACCCAACACAACTGCATTAGTTCAACCCCTAGACCAGGGTGTCATTCAGACATTTAAATTAAAGTTTAGACAAAAACAGCTTCTACATCTTATCACAGTCATGGAATCAAACAAGGATGCTTCCGGAACCGAACTCATGAAACAGGTCAATTTACTGGATGTAGTCTACTGGATTGCTGCAGCATGGAAAGAAGTGGACAACTCAACCATCCTTAAGTGTTTCTGTAAAGCAGGTTTTCATTGTCCTGCTGAAACACACGCATATTCTCTGACGCACATGGAATCTGCATCAAAGACCGACGTGCAAATTGTTTCTACTGCAATTTCTACTGTTTTGGATAACCTTTCAAAAGAATTGTTTGGATACCAATTGACAGACATCTCCATGATTGATTCAGGGCTCCAAACTTGCAACACAATAGAAACAAACTGGGATCTTCCTGCCACTGCAATTTTAGCTGCTGAGGATGTGAATAGTGAATCAGACAACGAACAAGATTCTACTGACATTGAGAAAACATACACTATCGCAGATGCACATAATGCTTTGGAGCTTCTGCGCACCTATTCAATAACAAACGGGAGATCTGACATGCTAGACGTTATCATGGACTTGAGAGAAAAATTGAACTTATCGTTTATTTCATCTGTCAAACAACAGACTACCATATTGGATTTTTTTTCAAGTCAAAAGTGATACATGTACAGTATAAGTGGAATCTGTGTATGTGTGTTTTATTTTTGTGTGTTTAACTATCGTGTTTTATGAAAAGTGTCCAACCAGTGGCTATTGTAGACCGACATGTGCACTATGTTCTACTCATGGATTACGCTGATTTGCAGGTTAGTTTTCATAGTGCTTAGGATAAAATTTTTTTTATCGCTCTATTTATTATGTGAAACCTGTGAGGCAGGACCACCTGTCCTATGGGACCAGTTTTTGAAAGTCCCGTGAATGGTCGCCTTAGACAGGTTCGACTGTACAAATAAAACTTTCAAATTATGCGATGTTGAGACACTTACAAATCAGGCTCTATCAAATATAAATAAAGACTTAGACTACTGGGTAAAATGTGAGGATCATGTGTTACGACAAGAAGAGGAATATTGGAAAAAGGATGGTTTGTTGTTTGTTCAGCCGAAAGCAGTAATCGACCTATTTGACTCGTCTGATTCTGAATGATCATTACTCTGATTAAGTCTACAGATAAATAGTTTGATTTGCAAAATTTCCTAGTTGATTTGTTAAACAGTTTATTGTTCAAGACCACCCAAGCAATTAAAAATATGTTATAAGCAAACCAACAACCATTACTTTGAATGGAAGCCTGCTTGAGTCAGTACAGAAGTTCAGCTATCTTGGATCCACTATTACAGCCACACTTGACTTTCCTACTTTCCTTAGATGAGGAACTAAATGTACGTATTTGAAAGGCAGCGACAACATTTGGGAAACTCACACCAAGAGCATGGAACTATATCAAATTGACTCTACGAACAAAAGTTCTATATATAATTTAAAATTTGTATACTTGCCACCCAGTAAAATTTTATGGACACGCCTATGGGTCATCGTTGCACTAGATTACTGTAAAACATTTTGATTAGGGTCAAAATAATAGTTACATGGGCAAAGATCAAAGGAATTCGCCGCTTTAAGAAAACCGTTATAGCTAGACATCGAGTAACACATATGTTCTCGTGACATGGACATTTTAACACCATATGCCAAAATCATGTGAAATCATCAAGAACTTTTTGAATTATAAATCATAACACATAACATCTCCGGATCTCGGCAAACGAATCTGAACGGACTTCACTATAGTCTGTGTGTAAATACCAACTTGAAGGGTCCCAATGGTTTGGAGACGTTGCACACTTTCCTTACGACCTTAGACGTCATCATTTATGAATGTGCACAGCGCACTTGGATATTGTTAACACGTTACCGTTACCGTTAACAAAAATGAACAGAACAACAGACGTTAGAGCTGACAGGCGTGGACCGGTGACTGCTACAAGTTAACGAAAAGAAACGGTTCAACTTTTTAATGCTACACACCTCAATGTATTATCATCGGGTGCCGTGTCCACAGCTGGAAGCGGAAATGTCCCTCCACCTGTTTCTGACACTGGCGCTCCTTGTTATAATAAAGTTTTGCTGCAGCGTTATCTCCTTCCAGGGAAAAGTAAGCACCACATTTGTACGTAGCAGCATCACGACGCAAAATAGTAAACGTTTCGGTCACAAGCCTTCGTCTCTATCTTTCTCTCTCTCTCTCTCTCTCTCTCTCTTCATCATCATCATTGAGTGCCTTCTCTGCAACGAAGGTTGGCTACCATGGATCGCCATTCTACTCTGTTTCTTGCTTTGATGGTGCAGGCTGTCATAGAAATCCCTATAGACTAGAAATTGAATTTTGCGTGTTAGTCCATTTTTCCCTGGCAGCCGTTTGCACAGGGGTCCACCGCTACACAGGCAAATAACTCCGACTTTGGACGTTTCAAACCTAACCTGGCTGCTGAGGTTGATAAATCACACATAAAAATCCCAATTGGTGTAGCCGAGATTTGAATTAACAACATCTCTGTCTCGAGACCGGCATCTTGCCTCGAGACCAACCATTCTGAATAGTTGTTTATCTTCTATGTTGTTGACTTTCAACCAAACCATTCTCTGAAATCTTCTGGTATATAATCTCTCCGCCTCCTTCCATTATTTCCCAGATGTTTCCTTCTATTACGAGGTAAATTACAAAATAATTAATTTATAAAAACTTAGTGTTAAATTAAAAAAATATATATATATAAATATAAAATCAAACAATAAAATAGTGCTGACATGATACAAAACCTAAGTCCCCATAAGAGTATCAGACCATTCTACAGGGCATAGAACCAAGCAAAATATTTACAAGTAGACAAAAGAAGAGGTGAGAAGACAAGAGCAGAGAATGGTCAGGATTATCTTTCGTCACATCCCAGGACGTAGAAAACAACTCATGAATGGCGGAAGTCAATTGTGAAGACATCGTCAAGAGTACCCACAACAACCTTAAAGGTTGCAGAACTAATAACATGAGATTTTTTTTCAGTTTCTCTCTCTCTCTCTCTGCGATCAGGACCCAATCAGAGTTGGATTCCAGCTCCTCACATGAACTCAGCTGTCAGGTTAGGTGTGTTACAAACAGAACATCACAATTAGAGTCTGCCAGATCCACTCTGATTGAACACCCGTTTAAAACGTTGCACTGTGTTCTGCGCCAGTGGCCCAGTGCATCCGATTTCAGCCAGCATTTTATTTAGGTTTGCTTTCCCTAGCCTTTGATTGTCCCCAATCTTCCTGCAAGGCAGCAGGTGATCTTTTCTGTAGGGGGATTCTGCCCTTAGATGGTCGGCCCTCCCAGGTTTACGAGCACCATCTGCCCGAGTCACTAGAGGTGAATAACACAGACATGCACACACAAAGATATGAGATGTGACAAACACATACATGCACACAGCGATACGAAGCATGACTAACACTGGCATACATCAAGATATATAACACATGACTAACATAAACATGCACATAAAGATATGAGATATGACTGACATAGACATGCACCCACAAAGAAATTACACATGTGTAACATGGACATGCACACAAAGATATGAGATATGACCAACATAGATAGGCACACACAATGATATGAGATGTGACTAGCATAGCCGTGCAAACACAAGGATATGAGATGTGACATACACAGACATGCACACAAAAAAGATATGAGATATGACTAACATAAACATACACAAAGAGATATGAGATATCACTAGCCCCAAACACAAAGATATGACACATGACTAACACAGATACACACTATGATATGAGATATGACTAAACACATACACACTTAAAGATATGAGACATGATTAACACGGACACTCCAAGATATGAGATATGACTAACATGACACACACCAAGATATGAGCCATGGCCAGCACACACACACACAAGCCAAGATATGAGCCTTGGCTAGCAATGAAACACACCAAGAAATGAACCATGTCCAGCACAGAAAGAAAATATCCAGTACACATTAAGGTATCCATATGTTTGGGTTTGTTGTAGTCGGCAGACTCTTCTTAACGTGGGAATCATCGACATACGAGACGCCGGCCCCCATGAACTGTTAACAGATATCGTCCAAACAGTTGTACGGGGATTTGAGAGTGCAGTCTGACCCGTAGAACGTTCCCTTGCATGAACAGATCCCGGTTGACTGTTCACAGGTGTCGTTGAAACAGTGGTCAGGACATTTGAGAGTGCAGTCTGGCCCGTAGTACGCTTCCTTGCGCGTACAGTCTGCTCTTTCTGTGTCACATATGATGTCACAGCCATCAGAACACGTCTGTTCGCACTGTAACCCAAATTACCATCAGAACAAGTGTCATCACAGGTATAGCCAGGATGTTTGCAATGTTGGCATTTTCTGGATTTTCCTCACATAAGGACCTAACACTAAGACAAGACCTGGAGCAGTCGTGTCCATAAATCCCATGTGAACAGTTGCTGTGACACGTACCGATGATGACGGTGCAGCCTTTGCAACTCCCACCACACACTGTACAAAACGACCAAGAATGCCCGTCCAGACAATAGGTTTTTTCAGTTTAATAATATGGTTTTGTTCTCTCTCTCTATCTCTCTCTATCTCTCTCTCTCTCTCTCTCTCTCTCTCTCTCTCTCTCTCTCTCTCTCTTTCTCCATCTGCATGTCTGTGTGTTCTATGGCACGCCCGTGCATGTGAAAAAAAGGAAGTTAAATGAAGAAAGAACCAATAACCCCTGCCTCGTGCTTGGCTTACAAGGACTACAATGTTGGTTCCCACATTTTTATTGATCATTGACACATAAAAAAAAATGTGGCCAGCACTTACTTATGTGTCTACTTTCATGACAAATTGTACTCAACCTGTCCATTTATTGTTCCGACGGCTTCCGGGTTCACCCAGCCTTTAATGGTACCGGATATCTTTCTGGGAAAGTAAAGCGGCACGGGCGTAATACCGATCACATTACTCACAAAATCATGTGCCGAGGGTCTCTAAAATTTATGGTCACTAACACCATATTCCCTAAACCCCACTTGGCGTGACAGGGGTACTTTAATTTTTTTTTTTTTTTTGGTCTATTCATTGGTCTTTAGTTTATTATCGAATTCTGTTGCACCGTATTTTTCACCTGACAGCACAGTGTGTCAGTCTTTAACAATATAAATGGTTACTCTTTTCTTTCAGGAACAAACTATTTGATAAGGGTCGATACATTTCTGTAAAGTTCATGGGAAAACCCCGCAAATATACAGTTGTTATGATCTTTATGACACATTAATATAACATCTTACATTGTATCAAGGAGGGGTCAACATAAACACTTTACTTGGGGCATTATGGAAACAGAGATAAATTGGTGGAATTAGGTTTGGAGCACCCAGCAAGCGATGGCCATTGATAGGGCAAAATGGAGGAACTTTGTTGTTGTCCTACAAGATGGTACAATGAGCACCTGCCATTGACTGCTTTGTCAGTATGTGACGACACAAAGCGCACCTGCTACTGACTGCTTTGTCCGTCTGTGACGATACAAGGCGCGCACCTGCCATTGACTGCTTTGTCCGTATGTGACGACACAAGGCGCACCGGCCACTGACTGCTTTGTACGTCTGTAACGTCACAAGGTGCACCGGTCACTGTCCGTTTTGTCTGTCTGTGACGTCACAAGGCGTACCGACCACTCTCTGCTTTGTTCATCTTTGAAAAGGGAAAGAAAAGGAAGAATCACTTTGTAACTCCAACCATCCCAATACCGTCCCTCTCCGCCCGCCTAACTCGGTTTATTGTGCCTGTAACCTTCCTTCTTGACCTTACATTAATTTTATTTTACGAACGTAGTTTTCATTATCTTCATTCCCCCTCCCCTTTTTCCTTCCCCATCTAGCTCTTAATTTAATTACCATCTTCCATCACACGCAATTTTTTTTTCTAAATATAGACTTTTAACATACTAACATCAAAACAATAACACCAGGGCTAAAACTAAGAATAGCAAAATGTTACATCTTCTCAATATTTCTATACGGTGCAGAAACATGGACATTAGACAAGAAAACAGAACAGAGAATTGAAGCCTTTGAAATGGGGATATATAGAAGAATAGGTAGAATTGGATGGAAGGAAAATAAAAAAAAAAACTACGAAGTCTTAAAACAACTAAAAATGAAATGAGAACTACTAAGCACAATTCAAACAAGACAAATGCGATTTTTGGGTCATGTTAAAAGACACAACAGCCTACTAAAAGTAATCCTGGAGGGGAAAATACAAGGTAGCAGAGGCAGACCAAGACTAACATGGACGAGTAACATCAAAAGATGGACAAATCAGCCTATGACAACCTGCACCATTAAAGCAAGAGACAGAGCAGAACGGCGCTCCATGGTAGCCAACCTTCGTTGCGGAGACGGCACTCGATGATTATGATGATGATGAACACCCTAAGTTTATCATAAAACTTCAACAAGATAACAACATCAACGAAACAAGCCATGGAAATGAAATAGCGATAAATTGACGGAAAAAAACTAGCTAAAAGCATGGTAGCATAAACACGTTCGAAAGAGATGAGAGACCAAGACCAAACTGAAAATAATGAATTACGTCTCCAAGGCAAACGTTCGCAAAGTGGATCTCACGAATCTGTAGCCTGCGACTACGGAACACCAAAGTAGCTATGTCTTCCACTACTTTGACACCTGCAACAAACAAAATGAAAATATGGTCCACAGAAACAACCCTGCGTGACAAAATATGAAGAACTGGCTATGTATGACCCGCGTACCAGCTGGTTGGAGATCCCTTGCCGATCTAGATGCATAGCAAAGTTGATCGATGGAGATTACAACGGACTTTGCCTTCTATGGCACGGCTCGTTAAGTTAAATCCCGGGATAGGCCTATGGGTTAAATTATAATGCATTTGGTACTTTAAAAAGTGTAGACATCAAAGTTTGTGAGAATTACAGTGGGCTTTGAAAGCAGACAACGAGAAATAGAACTATGGACTGCTACGTTGGGTCTAACATCTAATAGCTCGTGTCGATCTCGTGGTATTCAGTCATCACAATCGTCATCGTTATCCTCATCTTGATGGTTATAATATTTTGTACCCCCTAGATATATTTTACCCCGTGGTCCCTTTTCTCTTCTTCTTCTTATTCTTCTACTTATTCTTCTTCTTATTCTTCTACCTTTCAACTCCATATGGAGCATATGTCTTAAACAAGCACTTTTCAAGTTGTTCTGTTTGGTGCCGCCTTCTTAAGATCGCTCCCTTTCATCTCCATCTCTTTTTCTACTCGTCTTCTCCAAGAATATGTTTGTCTTTCCATTTGTCTTCTGACCTTGGGTATTCAAACATACTGAAAAAGAAAAAAAAAAGTAAAGAGCCCCGTCACGCTAAGTGACCTATATGGAATATGGTGTTAGTGACCATAAGTTTTACAGACCTTCAGCACGTGATTTTCGGGGTAATGTGATCGGTATTACGCCCGTGCCGCTTTACTTTCCCAGACAAAAATCCGGTACCGATTTGATTCAAAAATAGAATTGATTATAATATAATACTTTCATTTGGCTTTCACACTGTGTGTCCTAACCAACGTCATCATCTTTGTCACATCTCTTTGTCCACCGTTATTTGTCTGGTACTTTCCCGTAGTTCTATGTTAGTAATTTTGTAATGTAATTCCCATCCTTTAATTTTTCCAAAACATCTAATAATGATGTCTGCACCTTCGTGGCTATGGTCTTCGGTGGGCGGATTAAAGTCGTAACTGGAGCTGTCCGGGTATTTCAGGTGGACACCGTGAACTACAAAAGTAGAGGCCATGAAAGCGATCCAGCTGTAGAGGCTCAGATAACAGAGATAGGCCTATTTCATTTCTAGTGTTGATATTTTTAAGAGTTTAAAGTCTCTTGCTATTTTGTAGCAGGTTTATCGAGGAGAGAGGTTGTAATTATTGGCTTTTTCAAAGCTTTATCCAGGGAATAAAGTCAAGGCATTTGGATATAAAAGGACAAGAGGTCGGGCTCGATTCGACGGCTTCCAGGTTCACCCAGCCTTTAATGGGTACCGGATTTGTTTCTGGGAAAGTAAAGCGGCACGGGCGTAATACCGATCACATTACCCCAAAAATCATGTGCTAAAGGTCTATAAAAATTATGGTCACTAACACCATATTCCCTTTACGCCATTTAGCGTGAAAGGGGCTCTTTACTTTTTTAAAATTTTGGTTGGTTGGCTGCGTTCGCCCGATGACTAAAGTATTCTAGAGTATCGTAGTAGACTAGAATATTCCTCTTCATCATCCACCCTTACAAGGACGTAGTGGACGTGTCTGCGTTGTGTTGTGGTTTGCAGTATAACTGTTATATTTGCGCCTTACGGCCCAACACATCCGACTTCAGCACGACATTTTTGAGTACCGGATTGTCTTCCCTCTTCGATCCCTGCACGCTTGGCCGGACCAGACAGGTTAGTCTGTTACTGGAGGCACCGCGGAGAGGTGGAGCAGGGTCTGGATGGTTCTAGTTCACCGATCCTGGCGCAAGCCATCAGCTGTGTGTCGCTGACAACTTCCAGCTCTAGTGATGGTAGGCGCGCCTTCGCCTCCTTTTTTATTTGATATAGTTTTCTCTTGTGTGGTAAATGTTTCCTTTGTAGTTTTTTTCTTATCGCATCAAGTGATGGCGTTAGTTTACGTACTTTGTGACATTACCACATTCAACGGATGTTCTAGCGCGCGCGCGTGTGTGTATGTGTATCCCCATGACTTTATTTCCTGGATAAAGCTTTGAAAAGGCCAATAATTACAACCTCTCTCCTGGATAAAGCTGCTACGTAATAGCAAGAGACTTTTAAACTCTGAAAAACATCAACTCTAGGGGAAAAATAGGTCTATCTCTGTTAACCATGCCCATACAGATAGATCGGGAGCCGCGATAGCTCAGTGGTTAGTGAACTGGACTACAAAGGACAAGAGGTAGGGTTCTATCCCAACCGACGGCTTCTGTTTCACCCAGCCTTTCAACGGCACGAGTGTAATACCGACCACATTACCCTAAAAATCATGCGCCGAAGGTCTGTAAAATTTATGGTCACTAACATCATATTCCCTATACACCACTTGGCGTGTTGGGAGTACTTTACTTTCTTTTTTATACAGACGGATCGCTTTCATGGCGTACACTTTATATGTGTGTGTTTGTAGGCGTGTATGTGTGTGTTTGTTTGTGTGTGCGTGTGTGTGTGAAATTATCGGACAACTGTCACCATCGCTATCCACAAGGCGGAAAGGGGGCGGGGGGGGGGCGGGAAATAAAAAAAATCTATAGAAAAAACGGACACTCCCCGCCATAATCTTTATCCCAACTTAGTGCTACCATTCCAGGACTGGACTCTAGTAAAAAAAAAGTAAAGTACCCCCGTCACGCCAAGTGGCGTATAGGGAAATATGGTGTTAGTGACCCTATATTTTACAGACCTTCAGCACATGATTTTTGGGGTAATGTGGTCGGTATTACGCCCGTGCTGCTTTACTTTCCCAGAAAAAAAATCCGGTACCCATTTAAGGCTGGGTGAACCCGGAAGCCGTCGGTTGGGATCAAACACTACCCTTTGTCCTTTGTAGTCCAGTTCACTAACCACTGAGCTATTGCGGTTCCCTCTGGACTCTAGACTCATGAATAAAAAGAAAAATAACGACTAGCGAAATGAAAAATGTTAGACGCGTGACAGGAAACAGCTCGAGAGTAGTATACAAGGGTCCAACTGATAACATTTGGCCCGTAAATTAACAAAGATATATAGTAGGTGCGCGGCGCACCTAATGTACCGTAGGTGCAGGGGGAGTTAACCATGATAGCTCGTGTCGGGATGTTGACCTCTAGTCCCGGTGACCTCGGAAGTGACCTGTTTATGTCTGGTGTGCGCTGACTTTGGAGCGCTTGGTGTACTTGAGCGATAGTGATAGGTTAGTAGATTATACAACATCAGGTTTCTCATAATGAGGTTTCTTCTGGGCGCCTAATGTACTGTAGGCGCAGGGGGAGTTAACTGTGACATTTCGTGTCGGGATGTTGACTGGGGGTGTCTGTCGGCGTGACCTCGACGCTCCGTATTTTAAAAATTCCGAATTATTTTTTAACTGTGACATTTCGTGTCGGGATGTTGACTGGGGGTGTCTGTCGGTGTACCTCGGCGCTCCGTATTTTAAAAATTCCGAATTATTTTAAAAAAAAACAGTCTCCATCTGATTTCGAACACGGGTCTACGGCGTGCCAGGCCAGACACTTACCACTATGCTACAGGCGATCACAGAATTAGAGGCTGAATGAGACAGGTGAATCGTGAGGCTTTTGTTGGTGCCTGACAGCTAGCTAGTAGTAGAGAAAGATTGACCCGCATTTAGGCGCTAAATTAACGAAGATATATAGGGCGGGCGCCCCGCGCGCATAACGCGTGCGGCGCAGGGGGAGTTAACCGTGACATTTCATGTCGGGATGCCCGGTGACCTCTCGTTGACCTCTCAACCTCTCGGCGCCATGGTCGGGGTGAGCTCTCGCAGTGGGGGACCTGTTATGATCAAAGACCCTATTTCTCTGTGAAATTTCTCACTTGGGTAACTTAAGCTGGTCTAGCCGTCTAACAGAGAGACAGTAAATAATGTACTTTTGATATTCTATTACTGTTGTGTTTTTTTTTGTAGTGGTTGTAGTAATAGTAGTAGTAGTTAAAGTCGTTATTGAAGTTGTACAACTAGTGTGACTTGTATTTTGTAGAGTTATAACAGACAAGTGGGGCTATGCCTTTTTTTTTTCATGTATAGTAGAGAGACGGTAGAGTCTTATAGTTATTTTTATGCATGACAACTTTAATGTATCTATAAAATTCATTTTGAAATTAATGGAAACATACAACTTACTCAGGGCTTGGCCAACTAACAGCAACGGTCTTGCTAATATATTTAACCCGTAGAAACATCAGCATCATGAGACTTATTAATGTCCAAATTGACCGCTTGTTCATAACACGGATACGACAGCGATGATGACTTTAACGGGTACACAATCAAAGATCCCGTGGGTTTTGTTTTAGTCGATGACAACTTTTGAAAAGTAGCTGACAACTTTTGTATTAGCAGATGACAGCTTTCAATGACTGTTTACATGCTATGTCATTGTAGCAGTCATGTATGTCATGTCGAGGTAGTAGACACGTATGTCATGTCATTGTAACAGTCATGTCAATGTAACAGTCATTTCGTTGTAATAGTCATCTCGTTGTAACAGTCACGTGTGTCATGTCGTTTTATCAGAGACGTATGGTATGTCGTTGTAACAGTCATTTCGTTGTAATAGGCATCTCGTTGTAACAGTCACGTATGGCATGTCGTTTTATCAGACACGTATGGTATGTCGTTGTAACAGACATGTTGTTGTATCAGTCATGTCGATGTAGTAGACACGTATGTCATGTCATTGTAACAGTCATGTCAATGTAACAGTCATGTCAATGTAACAGTCATTTCGTTGTAATAGTCATCTCGTTGTAACAGTCACGTATGTCATGTCGTTTTATCAGACACGTATGTCATGTCATTGTAACAGTCATGTCAATGTAACAGTCATGTCAATGTAACAGTCATTTCGTTGTAATAGTCATCTCGTTGTAACAGTCACGTATGTCATGTCGTTTTATCAGACACGTATGGTATGTCGTTGTAACAGACATGTCGTTGCATCAGGCATGTCGATGTAGTAGACACGTATGTCATGTCATTGTAACAGTCATGTCAATGTAACAGTCATTTCGTTGTAATAGTCATCTCGTTGTAACAGTCACGTGTGTCATGTCGTTTTATCAGAGACGTATGGTATGTCGTTGTAACAGTCATTTCGTTGTAATAGGCATCTCGTTGTAACAGTCACGTATGGCATGTCGTTTTATCAGACACGTATGGTATGTCGTTGTAACAGACATATTGTTGTATCAGTCATGTCGATGTAGTAGACACGTATGTCATGTCATTGTAACAGTCATGTCAATGTAACAGTCATGTCAATGTAACAGTCATGTCAATGTAACAGGCATTTCGTTGTAATAGTCATCTCGTTGTAACAGTCACGTATGTCATGTCGTTTTATCAGACACGTATGGCATGTCGTTGTAACAGACATGTCGTTGTATCAGTCATGTCGATGTAGTAGACACGTATGTCATGTCATTGTAACAGTCACGTCAATGTAACAGTCATGTCAATGTAACAGTCATTTCGTTGTAATAGTCATCTCGTTGTAACAGTCACGTATGTCATGTCGTTTTTATCAGACACGTATGGTATGTCGTTGTAACAGACATGTCGTTGCATCAGTCATGTCGATGTAGTAGACACGTATGTCATGTCATTGTAACAGTCATGTCAATGTAAAAGTCATGTCAATGTAACAGTCATGTCAATGTAACAGTCATGTCAATGTAACAGTCATGTCAATGTAACAGGCATTTCGTTGTAATAGTCATCTCGTTGTAACAGTCACGTATGTCATGTCGTTTTATCAGACACGTATGGTATGTCGTTGTAACAGACATGTCGTTGCATCAGTCATGTCGATGTAGTAGACACGTATGTCATGTCATTGTAACAGTCATGTCAATGTAACAGTCATTTCGTTGTAATAGTCATCTCGTTGTAACAGTCACGTATGTCATGTCGTTTTATCAGACACGTATGGCATGTTGTTTTATCAGACACGTATGGCATGTCGTTGTAACAGACATGTCGTTGTATCAGTCATGTCGATGTTGTAGACACGTATGTCATGTCATTGTAACAGTCATGTCAATGTAACAGTCATGTCAATGTAACAGTCATTTCGTTGTAATAGTCATCTCGTTGTAACAGTCACGTATGTCATGTCGTTTTATCAGAGACGTATGGTATGTCGTTGTAAGAGACATGTCGTTGCATCAGTCATGTCGATGTAGTAGACACGTATGTCATGTCGTTGTAACAGACACGTATGGTATGTCGTTGTAACAGACATGTCGTTGCATCAGGCATGTCGATGTAGTAGACACGTATGTCATGTCATTGTAACAGTCATGTCAATGTAACAGTCATGTCAATGTAACAGTCATTTCGTTGTAATAGTCATCTCGTTGTAACAGTCACGTATGTCATGTCGTTTTATCAGAGACGTCTGGTATGTCGTTGTAACAGACATGTCGTTGCATCAGTCATGTCGATGTAGTAGACACGTATGTCATGTCGTTGTAGCAGACACGTATGGTATGTCGTTGTAACAGACATGTCGTTGTATCAGGCATGTTGATGTAGTAGACACGTATGTCATGTCATTGTAACAGTCATGTCAATGTAACAGTCATGACAATGTAACAGGCATTTCGTTGTAATAGTCATCTCGTTGTAACAGTCACGTATGTCATGTCGTTTTATTAGACACGTATGGCATATCGTTGTAACAGACATGTCGTTGTATCAGTCATGTCGATGTAGTAGACATGTATGGCATGTCAATGTAACAGTCATGTCAATGTAACAGTCATGTCAATGTAACAGTCATTTCGTTGTAATAGTCATCTCGTTGTAACAGTCACGTATGTCATGTAGTTTTATCAGAGACGTATGGTATGTCGTTGTAGCAGACATGTCGTTGTATCAGGCATGTCGATGTAGTAGACACGTATGTCATGTCATTGTAACAGTCATGTCAATGTAACAGTCATTTCGTTGTAATAGTCATCTCTTTGTAACAGACACGTATGTCATGTCGTTTTATCAGACACGTATGGTATGTCGTTGTAACAGACATGTCGTTGTATCAGTCATGTCGATGTAGTAGACACGTATGTCACGTCATTGTAACAGTCATGTCAATGTAACAGTCATGTCAATGTAACAGTCATTTCTTTGTAATAGTCATCTCGTTGTAACAGTCACAGATGTCATGTCGTTTTATCAGACACGTATGGTATGTCGTTGTAACAGACATGTCGTTGTATCAGTCATGTCGATGTAGTAGATACATATGTCATGTCATTGTAACAGGCATGTCAATGTAACAGTCTTGTCAATGTAACAGTCATTTCGTTGTAATAGGCATCTCGTTGTAACAGGCACGTATGTCATGTCGTTTTATCAGAGACGTATGGTATGTCGTTGTAACAGACATGTCGTTGTATCAGTCATATCGATGTAGTAGACACGTATGTCATGTCATTGTACAGTCCTGTCAATGTAACAGTCATGTCAATGTAACAGTCATTTCGTTGTAATAGTCATCTCGTTGTAACAGTCACGTATGTCATGTCGTTTTATCAGACACGTATGGCATGTCGTTGTAACAGACATGTGGTTGTATCAGTCATGTCGACGTAGTAGACACGTATGTCATGTCATTGTAACAGTCATGTCAATGCAACAGTCATGTCAATGTAACAGCCATTTCGTTGTAATAGTCATCTCGTTGTAACAGTCACGTATGTCATGTCGTTTTATCAGAGACGTATGGTATGTCGTTGTAACAGCCATTTCGTTGTAATAGTCATCTCGTTGTAACAGTCACGTATGTCATGTCGTTTTATCAGAGACGTATGGTATGTCGTTGTAACAGACATGTCGTTGTATCAGTCATGTCGATGTAGTAGACACGTATGACATGTCATTGTAACAGTCATGTCAATGTAACAGTCATTTCGTTGTAATAGTCGTCTCGTTGTAACAGACACGTTTGGTCACCAGTACAATGAGTATTCTGTTATTGGATCATAGGTCACAATCTATTTTTAGTAACTAATCAGGTATTGCATCAGAGATCAAAATCTATCTTTAGTAACTCAACATCACCATTATAGGGGAACTGAGTAACACCATCTCTTTTTGCTCCAGCATTGAAATCTGAAATTTTCACAAAAAGAGATGGTGTTTTACTCAGTTCCCCTATAATGGGGATATTGAGTTACTAAAATAGATTTTGATCTCTGATGCAATACCTGATTAGTTACTAAAAATAGATTGTGACCTATGATCCAATAACAGAATACTCATTGTACTGGTGACCAACGTGTCTGTTACAACGAGACGACTATTACAACGAAATGACTGTTACATTGACATGACTGTTACATTGACATGACTGTTACAATGACATGACATACGTGTCTACTACATCGATATGACTGATACAACGACATGTCTGTTACAACGACATACCATACGTCTCTGATAAAACGACATGACATACGTGCCTGTTACAACGAGATGCCTATTACAACGAAATGACTGTTACATTGACAAGACTGTTACATTGACATGCCTGTTACAATGACATGACATATGTATCTACTACATCGACATGACTGATACAACGACATGTCTGTTACAACGACATACCATACGTGTCTGATAAAACCACATGACATCTGTGACTGTTACAACGAGGTGACTATTACAACGAAATGACTGTTACATTGACATGACTGTTACATTGACATGACTGTTACAATGACATGACATACGTGTCTACTACATCGACACGACTGATACAACGACATGTCTGTTACAACGACATACCATACGTGTCTGATAAAACGACATGACATACGTGTCTGTTACAAAGAGATAACTATTACAACGAAATGACTGTTACATTGACATGACTGTTACAATGACATGACATACGTGTCTACTACATCGACATGCCTGATACAACGACATGTCTGCTACAACGACATACCATACGTCTCTGATATAACAACATGACATACGTGACTGTTACAACGAGATGACTATTACAACGAAATGACTGTTACATTGACATGGCTGTTACATTGACATGACTGTTACATTGACATGCCATACATGTCTACTACATCGACATGACTGATACAACGACATGTCTGTTACAACGATATACCATACGTGTCTGATAAAACGACATGACATACGTGACTGTTACAACGAGATGACTATTGCAACGAAATGCCTGTTACATTGTCATGCCTGTTACATTGACATGACTGTTACAATGACATGACATACGTGTCTACTACATCGACATGCCTGATACAACGACATGTCTGTTACAACGACATACCATACGTGTCTGTTACAACGACATGACATACGTGTCTACTACATCGACATGACTGATGCAACGACATGTCTCTTACAACGACATACCATACGTCTCTGATAAAACGACATGACATACGTGACTGTTACAACGAGATGACTATTACAACGAAATGACTGTTACATTGACATGACTGTTACATTGACATGACTGTTACAATGACATGACATACGTGTCTACTACATCGACATGACTGATACAACGACATGTCTGTTACAACGACATGCCATACGTGTCTGATAAAACGACATGACATACGTGACTGTTACAACGAGATGACTATTACAACGAAATGCCTGTTACATTGACATGACTGTTACATTGACATGACTGTTACAATGACATGCCATACGTGTCTACTACATCGACATCGCTGATACAACGACATGTCTTTTACAACGACATACCATACGTGTCTGATAAAACGACATGCCATACGTGACTGTTACAACGAGATGCCTATTACAACGAAATGACTGTTAAAACGACATACCATACGTCTCTGATAAAACGACATGACACACGTGACTGTTACAACGAGATGACTATTACAACGAAATGACTGTTACATTGACATGACTGTTACAATGACATGACATACGTGTCTACTACCTCGACATGACATACATGACTGCTACAATGACATAGCATGTAAACAGTCATTGAAAGCTGTCATCTGCTAATACAAAAGTTGTCAGCTACTATTTCAAAAGTTGTCATCGACTAAAACAAAACCCACGGGATCTTTGATTGTGTACCCGTTAAAGTCATCATCGCTGTCGTATCCGTGTTATGAACAAGCGGTCAATTTGGACATTAATAAGTCTCATGATGCTGATGTTTCCACGGGTTAAATATATTAGCAAGACCGTTGCTGTTAGTTGGCCAAGCCCTGAGTAAGTTGTATGTTTCCATTAATTTCAAAATGAATTTTATAGATACATTAAAGTTGTCATGCATAAAAATAACTATAAGACTCTACCGTCTCTCTACTATACATGAAAAAAAAAAGGCATAGCCCCCACTTGTCTGTTATAACTCTACAAAATACAAGTCACACTAGTTGTACAACTTCAATAACGACTTTAACTACTACTACTATTACTACAACCACTACAAAAAAAAACACAACAGTAATAGAATATCAAAAGTACATTAATTTACTGTCTCTCTGTTAGACGGCTAGACCAGCTTAAGTTACCCAAGTGAGAAATTTCACAGAGAAATAGGGTCTTTGATCATAACAGGTCCCCCACTGCGAGAGCTCACCCCGACCATGGCGCCGAGAGGTTGAGAGGTCAACGAGAGGTCACCGGGCATCCCGACATGAAATGTCACGGTTAACTCCCCCTGCGCCGCACGCGTTATGCGCGCGGGGCGCCGCCCTATATATCTTCGTTAATTTAGCGCCTAAATGCGGGTCAATCTTTCTCTACTACTAGCTAGCTGTCAGGCACCAACAAAAGCCTCACGATTCACCTGTCTCATTCAGCCTCTAATTCTGTGATCGCCTGTAGCATAGTGGTAAGTGTCTGGCCTGGCACGCCGTAGACCCGTGTTCGAAATCAGATGGAGACTGTTTTTTTTTAAAATAATTCGGAATTTTAAAATACGGAGCGCCGAGGTCACGCCGACAGACACCCCCAGTCAACATCCCGACACGAAATGTCACAGTTAAAAAATAATTCGGAATTTTTAAAATACGGAGCGCCGAGGTCACGCCGACAGACACCCCCAGTCAACATCCCGACACGAAATGTCACAGTTACTCCCCCTGCGCCTACAGTACATTAGGCGCCCAGAAGAAACCTCATTATGAGAAACCTGATGTTGTATAATCTACTAACCTATCACTATCGCTCAAGTACACCAAGCGCTCCAAAGTCAGCGCACACCAGACATAAACAGGTCACTTCCGAGGTCACCGGGACTAGAGGTCAACATCCCGACACGAGCTATCATGGTTAACTCCCCCTGCACCTACGGTACATTAGGTGCGCCGCGCACCTACTATATATCTTTGTTAATTTACGGGCCAAATGTTATCAGTTGGACCCTTGTATACTACTCTCGAGAGATAAGATCATATATGAAAAACAGAGGAAAAAGCTAGGAATAATTCTCGTCATAGAACACATAAAGAAACAACAGATAAAAACAGTGTGACCACGTGATAAAACAGAAAGACCAAAACGCAAGGAACCTTTATAAACGTTATGAGAACACCAGACTCAAGGGTCGACCACGATAAAAATGGATTGATTGAATGTTAGAAACATTAGGAAATACAACGACAGAAAGTCAACAGAAGAGCAAAATACCACAAACTGTATCTCTACTCGATGCTGAAAGGCAGATTAGGAAGGAACAAAGAAGATATATACGATTCTACTCCTAGGGGGGGGGGGGGGTTAAGGCAAAGAAATGCAAATGAATGCATAAAAATGCGAAGCTGCAGTAAAGCTGAATTCGAGGAAAAATAACCCGTGAGAAATTCCTTTCATAGCCTGACCACTGTCCACGACACACAGGGAAGTCAACATATTTCAATTATTTTGTTTTTGATGTTTCATTACTAGTTAGCTATGTAGGATTAGTTTTATTTATTCACATATCTGTGTGTGTATGTTGTTTGTTTGTTCCTGCTGAAGGCCTATTGGGCCGAAACGTCGTTCGAATCTGTGTCGTCTATTAATCACGTAAAGCTTCTAACATACCATTTTTTATTTTTTTTTTCAATTTTTTCCTCGATTCTACTCCTACGAGGAAAGAGAACTCTACACCCATTGATATAAAAATAGGAGTAAGACAAGGACCTCCTATCACCAAGCTTGTTCAATCTATACACTGAGCAAATCTTTAAAAACATCACAGAGATGCCAGGCCTAAACATTAATGGAAAGATAATCAATAACCTGAGATATGTTGATACTGTATTACTAGCAGAAAATCCTAAAGATCTACAACAAATATTTAAGGAAATAATCATTATAGGTAAAAAAAATATGGATTATAAATATAGATATGAATATCAAAGAGACTAAAACACTGATCATAAGCAATAATATAATTAATAATACTTTCCTGCAAGTGGATATCAAAGTTGAATGAATAGACCTGGAGACAGTTCAGAGCTACAACTACCTTGGACATACTATAACCAGTGATGGAAAATGTACAACTGAAATACACAAAAGAATAGGAATGGCAAAAAGTAATTTTAATGCCATGAAAAATATACTAACATCAAAACAAATAACCAGGGCTAAAACTAAGAATATCAAAATGTTATATCTTCTCAATATTACTATATGGTGCAGAAACATGGACATTAGACAAGAACAGAACAGAGAATTGAAGCCTTTGAAATGTGGATATATAGAAGAATATGTAGAATTGGATGGAAAGAAAAGAAAACAAATGATGAAGTTTTAAAACAACTAAAAATGAAAAGAGAACTACTAAATAGAACTAGAACACGACAAGTGAAATTTTTGGGGCATGTTAAAAGACACAACAGCCTACTAAAAGTAATATTGGAAGGGAAAATACAAGGTAATAGAGGAAGACCAAGGCTAACATGGACGAGTAACATCAAAAGATGGACAAGGCAGCCTATGGTAACCTGCACCATCAAAGCAAGAGACAGCGAAATGGCGCTCCAAGGTAGCCAACATTCGATGCGGAGACGGCACTCGATGATGATGACATCTTGGAGGCGTATTTCTCCCAGTGCTCTCTTCTTATTGTCAACTCACCAACTGCATTAATTCTTATGATTTTCAATGCATTTTTTAAAATCTCTGTTTATTTCCAATCCCAGTAGTTGGGACATTTTGAGTTTGTGAACTTTTATTTTATATCTGTTTATGATAGTATGATAATAGCCACGTATAAGCAAACACAAGGTTTCTATGAGCCAGTAGTGGGGTGTGATAAACACTCCAAGGTATGGTGACAGCTTTACAAGGAAGGAACATAACACAATCCTGACGTTTCGGCTTGTGGCCTTTTTCAGAATACAGGGACAACGACAACAAACGGTGAAGTACAATTATCTATAACTACATGTTGGATAATCAAGTGGAAGGAGAGGAAAGTAGGATGTTGAAATAAGAAAGGAGAGAGAGAGATGTGTGTATGCTGCATGAGGAGAGATAGGATGAGCGTCGAGATATATAAGGAAGAAGTTGTCCTTGCTAACAACCGCAGCATTGCAAATATTTGCCTGTTCCCCACCAAGTTTCTAGGTGGACCACCGGATTGCATTCCTTTTGTAGTGTTATCTCATAATCTAATCTACGGCAATTTAGAAAGAGAAATGGAGATAACAGACATCTCTGCTTCAATACTTTTATTTGAAATGCATCTGTAAGCTGTCCCCCGTGTACAACATGCACTACATTAAGTTCCCTTTATATTCCTAGTTCTCAGCGAGACCAACACAAAAAGGGAACCCTTAAAAAACATCAGAAAGAAGCAATCAACATTTTTCGGGCAAAACATGAGAAGAGGAAAGTTGGAATACTTGGTTACAACTGGCAATATAAAAGGAAGGAGAGATCGCGGACGACAAAGAGAGAAAATACTGGATAGCTTGGTGTCATGGCATGGAAAACAGTCAACAACAGAACTGATACGATGCACTGTAGATAGAAGATTGTGGAGGGACATGATCGCCTACACCAACCGGCAGGGTACATGATGATGATGATATATACTGCTTTAATCAGGTTAATATACTGTACGGGCTGCAAAATGACTCAGCAACTTCCACAGAATTCGTCTGTTCAACCTATCGAATGCTTTTTCATAATCCACAAATCCAATATAAAATGGACATTTTAGCTTTAATTTATGCCAAGCTGTGTACAACTATTACACTTAATGTACTTATTTGGTCCGGAAATTTATTTTTCCAAAAGATATATTTTTCTTATATGTTTACCTATAAACTTTTTTTTTTTTTTTTTTTTTTTTTTTTTTTTGTCGTTTCCAGGTCAGGATGATTCAACTTAGTACTGATAGCATGTCTGTGTTGGTCACATATCATATCCTTGTGTGTGCATGGCTATGTTAGTCACATCTCATATCCTTATGTGTGCATGGCTATGTTAGTCACATCTCATATCTTTGTGTGTGCATGTCTATGATAGTCATATTTCATATCTTTGTGTGCATGTCTATGTTAGGCATGTGTCATATCTTTGTGTGTGCATGTCTATGTCAGTCATATCTCATATCTTTGTGTGCAAGTCTATGTTAGTCATGTGTCATATCTTTGTGTGTGCATATCTATGGCAGTCATATCTCATATTTTTGTGTGCATGTCTATGTTAGGCATGTGTCAAATCTTTGTGTGTGCATATCTATGGCAGTCATATCTCATATTTTTGTGTGCATGTCTATGTTAGGCATGTGTCATATCTTTGTGTGTGCATATCTATGTTAGTCATATCTTATATCTTTGTGTGCATGTCTTTGTTAGTCATGTGTCATATCTTTGCGTGTATGTCTGTGTTAGTCATATCTCATATCTTGATGTGTGTCAGTGTTAGTCATGCCTCGTATCGCTGTGTGCATGTCTGTGTTAGTCACACCTCATATCTTTGTGTGTGCATGTCTGTGTTAGTCACCTCTAGTGACTCGGTCAGATGGTGCTCGTAAACCTGGCAGGGCCGACCATCTAAGGGCAGAATCCCCCTACAGAAAAGACAACCTGCTGCCTTGCAGGAAGATTGAGGACAATCAAGAGCTAAGGAAAGCAAACCTGAATAAAATGCTGGCTGAAATCGGATGCACTGGGCCACAGGCATAGAACACAGTGAAACGTTTTAACGGGTGTTCAATCAGAGTGGATCTGGCAGACTCTAATTGTGATGTTCTGTCTGTGGGGGTGATCAACACATTTAACCTGACAGCTGACTTCATGTGAGAGTCTGGAATCCTACTCTGATTGAGTCCTGATCGCAGACAGAGAGAGAGAGAGAGAGAGAGAGAGAGAGAGAGAGTACTGATAGCAGCATAGTTCCTCAGTAATTTGTGCACTCCTGTAATTCTCTTCTGGAGGTATTCTATCTCTCCATTGCTAAACTAGTTGTTTGTGTTTTAATATCGACTTTGATGGCTTCTCGAGAAATTCCACATACCGGTAACTTTACCATCTTTTATAATTGTTTATCATTTTTTAAAGTAGGCCTACACTTATTAGTTTTCATAAATCATGCTTATTTTACTCGAAATCTTAAACAAAGATTGGACACCCCTATCATTAACATGTGCATGGCACGTGATAATGCTGTATTTTGCGGTTTTTTTCGATGGCCTGTGCGGTAAAATGCGGAGGGAATTTCAAAGTTTTCTTCGTTTCATGGCGAACTCAAATAGCACCTCTCTTCTGTGGCTCTCAGTGACATTTATGAAGTAAAAAATGATATAGGCAAACTTTCACACCCACCTACCTTATTTAGTAAGCTCGAGGCGCGTAGGTATTTTTAATTAAATGTTTGATGTATTTTGTTATCATAATTTAACTCTGGAGGCTGGAGGGATTTTTATTTTACTTTAGCAATTCGATTTTTATTGTTAAAACTACCAAACCTAACTACTAATATATAAATAACTACTTTACTTTACTTTATAAACTTTATTACTTTATTTACTATTAACTTAGTTAATATAACTACACTTGAGAGGAGAAGAGAGTAGAAGACAGTAATGAATAGTAAGTGGAAGTCTCAGTAGTTAAGTTTAAGTAATAAATAAGTTCGTTCAATCAATCATTTCTCATTTCATTGAATTGAGTCAGAAGAAATTCTCAGTTTTAAGAAAGTAAAAAAAAGTAAAGTACCCCGTCACGTCAAGTGGCATATAGGGGATATGGTGTTAGTGTCCATAAATTTTACAGACCTTCATCACATGATTTTTTGGGTAATGTGGTCGGTATTATGCCAGTGCCGCTTTACTTTCCCAGAAAAAAATCCGGTACCCATTTAAGGTTGTGATTTGAAGAATCACCACCATCATGCAGCATAAAAATAAACAAGACAAACCTGAAACAAGCACAACGTTTCAAATACTTGGGCACAATAATAACATCAGATGGGAGATGCACAACAGAAATAAAAAGCAGAATAGCTCAGGCCAAAATAGCATTTCAGAAGGTTAAAAATATCTTATGCAACAAATCTATGTCAATAAAAATGAGAAAGAGAGTTCATCGGGGCTATATAGAACCAATTCTGACCTATGGAAGCCAATCATGGACAGTAGACAAACAAATGAAAAGACGATTAGAGGCCACAGAGATGGGATTCTCAGAAGAATGTTGAAAGTTCCCTGGACAGCTAAAAAGACCAATGAGGAAGTTCTCAAAGAGGCCAACACAAAGGGAGTTCTTAAAAAACATCAGAAAGAAGCAATCAACATTTTTCGGGTACATCATGAGAAGAGGAAAGTTGAATACTTGGTTACAACTGGCAAAATAAAAGGAAAGAGAGATTGCGGGCGACAAAGAGAGAAAATACTGGATAGCTTGGTGTCATGGCATGGAAAACAGTCAACAACAGAACTGATGCGATGCACTGTAGATAGAAGATTGTGGAAGGACATGATTACCTACGCCAACCGGTATGGCACATGATGATGACCCATTTAAGAAGGCTGGGTGAACCCGGAAGCCGTCGGTTGGGATTGAACCCTACCCTTGTCCTTTTTTTAGCCTTTGTAGTCCAGTTAACTAACCACTGAGCTATCGCGGCTCCCTTCAGTTTTAAGAAAGACGAGAAGTCTGAAAAGTAAGTGACTAAACTGACTTTACTGCACTGTGATTGTGATTATTGACTACTCAGTAAAGTGCAGTAAAAAGTCAGTCCTGACACTTGACTGACTCAGTGTGAAGAGATTAGACTGAGACTTAGAGATAAGATTATGACATTAAGTTAGAGCAGAGAGAAGAAGAGCCTGAAGAGAGCAAGTAATTTAATAAAAAATCTGCTGGGTTTCGTTGAAATTTGTCCTTCAATTCAAACTTAGTATATTTAAGATTAATTTAAGACTTTAACCTGACATTTGAGCACTTTGTTAACAGCTTTACTTTGAGTAAGTTAACTCAACTGAGTCCTGGAGGCAAGACGCCTGACAAGTCAGACAAGTGACATTATTACTGACAGAAACACAGCTGAAAATTGACTCATAGATTATATAGCTGATGACCTACGCTGGTATCGAGTATCGGTGAACTACATAGCCATCCAGAGACCCTACTCCACTCTTAGTCTTTGTGGTGCCTCTAGAAACAGATTAACCAGTCTAGTCGGGTCAAACTAGTAAGAATTATGGGGGGGAACGCAAGCTGATACTCAAAAATGCTGTGCTAAATAAAGTTGGATCCAATGTTTTGGGCTGAAAGGTGCAAATATTACAGTTCTACAACAAACCACATCACAATTCAACTTTGCCCACTGACAACATCCTTGTAAGAACGGATGACAAAGAGGTTTTAAGAAGACCATCCATTCCTTTATTAGTCATTGTGTAAACACCAGATTTAAAAAAAGGCTTAACTGAGCCTGAATAGTTGTTTGTAAACTTTCAGACTAACATTTTCATTTAATAATTATTTATGATTTGATTTATTTACTCATTCTTTTATTAGGTTACAAAATTAGTATTAATTCACAATTACAGAATTAACATTATATATAAAAATGGCAACCATAATAATAATGACAATTATATCATATGATATTAAATATTTATTTAATAATAATTAAGGATCTAACAATAATTTTTTTTAGATGATAATCATGATTGAACTGCAATTTTAAAAAGGCAGCAAAGACTGGGATCTGACTCACATCAAACTGAGCTAACTAACCTAAAGTGGCTAAAGTAAGTAAAGTAGTAAAATAATTTATAGATTATACTGCTAAGATTAGTAATAATCAATGATAAATTAGCAACAAAGCAGTGAAAGTGAGTGATGCTGACAGTTACACTTAAGTTACAGAAACACTCACTGGTGATGACGCTACTTAATTCAATGAACTGAGGGAGTCTTTTTAACTGTTTACAGAATAACACTACTCTACACTTTTGCATGTGAAGAAAGCTGAAAGAAAATGGTGAATAATAAAAGCTTTATTGTAAAGTGAAGTGGAAGAAGAAAATGATAAATTATTGATGAAACTTTCACAAAATTACAGTTCATTGATCAAGTATCATGAGGGTGTGAGTATGATTTAATTTTATTTTAACATTAATAATTATATACATTTCTGGAATTTTACATTAGTGTCCTCAAATTATAATTAAATATTCGTGGCAAAAAATGATGTATTTTGAAGATTTTCCAAATAATTATTCAAAATGTAAAACGCAATGGTTAGATAGCCCTTGATATATCAAAATAATATTTCTGTTATGTCTGATTGCCATTTTCACATTATTAAAAGGGTTGTTATGAATTTTAAGTGAATTAAAAAAAAATTGTTTATATATAAGTTATTATGTTATAGCTGATTCTTTTCTCTACTGAAAACAATATCTAGGTCAAGGGATTATGGAAGGTCAAATAACATTGATTATGTGTTAGATAAACAATTCTGTAATGTTATTTAATTTGAGACAATACTTTATCATTTATTTCTCTTCACAGACTTATGCCAATAATAACAATATATATAACAATAGTAACAATAAAAAACAATAAATTGTTATATTTTTAAAAGCTGATTGTTAACAATTTTATTGACACTATCCATTCAATTAAAAAAAGAGAAGTGTTTCTATAGACAATAAGAACTGAGGCTAGAGGCAACAGCAGCCATTTAGGATTAACTCTTTGACCTTATGCTATGACAAAGAATACACATTCCTGCTTAAGTTGTAGTTTCTGTGTAAAGAATGTTCCAGATTTTTGGAGATAATTGGTAAGTCTTATTGCTATCAGGGAATAAGAAGATTAACTGATCGAGTACCCATTGGATTGCTATCATTTTGAAGCTATGGGCCAGTTGTTTAAGTAAAACATGTATGGCTCTACTAATGCCAGTCCTGGACCCTAGATGTAAGAACAATAAGAAAAATAACCTCTACTGAGATGAAATGCGTTAGACGAATGACAGGAAACAGCCTGAGAGATAAGATCAGAAATGAAGAACTTAGAAAAAAAGCTAGGAATAATGCCTGCCATAGAATATTCTGTTGTCCTTTCGAGCCGAAGTCGGCACATAGGGCAGAACTATAATCTCAAAAACAGAAACCTTGCGTGCCAAAATGGCAAATATTGCAGAGATCACTGCTTCTAAAATCTATGGTATATATTATATGTTATGGAAACATAGAATATACAGAGGAACAAAAAATAGAATGGTTTTGGCTGCATGATAAAGATCAAACACAACACAATGAACCTTCAATAAACGTTGTGAGAACACCAGACCCAAGGGTTGACATGAAAAAGATGGATTGGAAGGAAAGAAGAAGAGATTTACAGCTTTTAATCTATTGGTTTGTTTGTTACTATTTAAATGTATTAATAATGATATGCCTTAATGTAAAGATGGACCCTTTGTTGTTTACGTGTATCTTATGTTAAAGCAGTACCTTCTGTACATATCTCTTCCCGAAGAAAGCTGTTGCAGTTTTTTCCCTCAGCAGTAATGTTCTAAAGAAAAAAAAATTCCCAAATTTTCTGTTGCTGTTGAGCTGTAATTTCTATATATTTTGATATGGTGGCTGAATTATCGCCTCGAAGTTTCCCTCTATAATAATATTCATTTATTATTATTTGTCTCCAGTATAAACCACTGGAAACTTATATTTTTGCTGTTTCGTCCTATAAATGTTTGTCTGCAACACAAGTATTCAGCCCTATTGGGAGATACTTGTCTTAATAGGAAAATACAGATACACAATTTATTCCAGAGTTGTGATCGTAACCTTATGCTATAGTCATGAGAACACCCGCGTGAAAAACATCGCCAATGATAGCTAATTTTTTAGTTAGCTGAGTTGGCTGTGTTCCCTAGTGTTTGGCTGCTCATGGCAAGGCGCTGTGCCAATGAGTATGGGTTCGATGCTGCTTCGGACCATATGTTTTTTTTTGTTGTTGATTATTTGTCATTTTTTCCTAGTGCTGCAAACATACCTTTTCCTCCTATGATTCGCAGATTTTTCTATTTTTTTTCACATTTTCATTTAATTTGTTGATATGCATGTTTATATGGTTTTTACTATATTTTACTGCAACTGATCTTGATCATACTGTTTTTGGAACTAAAGTTGCTTCATTTCAGACTGCCTATACCTAGCTCATTCTCTAGCATGTAGGGTATGCTGTTATGTTGGTTTTCCCTGACAATTACCCCTTCTCATTATCCACTTTAAAAAAAAAAGAAGTAATTTGCTTTCTGTTGTGGTTTACAAGCTCCAATATTTGTACCGTTTGGTCCTTCATATTCAACTTCTTCCGCAGTGTTTTTGGCTACCATATTGCCCTCAATTCTCTACTTGGTCACACTGATTAGACAGAGTGTGGAGTAGAATTATGATAAGTTCTGGTGCTCTGAAATTGATATTAAGAGTCAGCCATGAGTTGTCAATTTTCACTTCTTGCACTATCAGGTGTCTTCGTGTTGTATTGTTTCTGTATTTTAAATATTTTATGTTGTACAACAACACCAGTCAAGAGGTACAACGTATAATATGCTTTGATTATGGGGTGTGACATCCAAAGTATAGCTTATTATTCAAAAGAAGCAACTGCCGGGTGATGTGTTGGACTGGAAGATGCAATTACCACATCTTGCAGTAAGCCATGCTCACTGCAATTATGCCTTCTTAACTCTTTCTATCTGGCTCATCTAATAATAGCTGGGAATAGTGTAACTGTCAGTTACAGGCCCAACTGACATTAGCTGTTTGATAAAATCTTTCATTTTGAAGTTGAAATAAAATTCCTTCATATTTCATCCAATCCACATTTTTAAAAGTCTATTCCACTATTCCAGGTGTTTACTTTTGTAACTCATTCATGCTGGTTACTAGAAGCAGTTTTCATTGCTTTTTTTATCGGTTTCAATCGCGTGTTACTCCCAAATGATTTAATTTTCACTGATTCAAAAATGGCTTCCTTATGAACATAACTAACGATTTACTGCCAAATGGGCCTCACACTTAATTGAGTCATTAGATTACTGATAAAAATGTAGACGATCCACATGGATGGAAGTTCAGATACAAAAGAATAGGAATGGCAAAAAATAATTTTAATGTCATGAAGATCATAGCTGTCATTTTAAAAAGTATTGTTATGGAAACAGCGCCATATATTTTAGAGTAGTGATCTCACAATATGTGCCACTTTGGCACGTAGGTTTCTGTTTTTGAGATTGTGGTTCTGCCCTATGTGCCATCTTCGGCTCGAAAGGACAATAGATAGATAGAAGAACATACTAACATAAAAACAAATAACACCAGGGCTAAAACTAAGAATAGCAAAATGTTATGTCTTCTCAACATTCCTATATGGTGCAGAAACATGGACATTAGACAAGAAGACAGAACAGAGAATTAAAGCCTTTGAAATGTGGATATATAGAAGAATTGGTGGAATTGGATAGAAGGAAAAGAAAACAATCAATGAAGTCTTAAAACAACTAAAAATGAAAAGAGAACTACTAAACACAATTCAAACAAGACAAATGCGATTTTTAGGCCATGTTGAAAGACACAACAGCCTACTAAAAGTAATCCTGGAGGGGAAAATACAAGGTAAAAGAGGCAGAGGCAGACCAAGAATAACTTGGACGAGTAACATCAAAAGATGGACAAACCAGCCTATGACAACCTGGACCATCAAAGCAAGAGATAGAGCAGAATGGTAGCCAATCTTCGATGCTGAGATGACACTCGATGATGATGATATGATCTTCAGAACATATGTTGGCACCAGAAGTAAGGAGGAGTTGCCCATTACTTCTTCTAGCTCTAGAAATAGCTGGTGAACCTTGTATTTTTTCTTTTTAACTTTTCTAGCAAAATATTATAAATACTTTTAATAAGAAGTTCATTTTATTCTGCACATTTTTTATATGATACATCACTGTAATTTACTGTATCATTTGGATTAACAAAAAATATTATAACATTATGATGTCAACTCTGCCTTATTTTTTGTTGTTGTTACTGAAATTAACATAAGATCATAACAATTCCGTTCCAAGATGGCGGAATTGAGTCACGTTCTCTCTATCGCTGCAGAAATTCCGTTGGATTCTTATCAACTTCGGTTTCCGTTCCAATTTCTGCATTCCAGTCGAAATGATGTTCTACTTGTTAAATCTGCGCCATTGAATTGGCGTTGCATGCACAGCAATACTCCGTTTTGACAATTCAAGTGTTGTGAATGCGCCTTCCAACGTCTAATGTTGATCTGCGTTTTACGTCACACAAAGTGCTGTTTCAGTGACCATTTGATGGAGATGGTTGACACAAGTTATTTACAAGTTTCCAACGCATTAATGTGGTGGGCTCCCTCAAGTCAGTCAAGTCAGCGTCTTTGGGAAGTTTGTACCATGTTTCGTTCTTTATAGACTGCATTCACTAGAGTAATCATGAATACATGGGCGCAGACATTTTGTGCGTGCTACGTCATCATAATGGATCATTGTGTGTCCCGAGACCGACCATGCTCTAATCATAATCATCATGTCCTAACATCATCAAGCGCCATACATTTACTATGACGAGCATCATTTTCAGGAAGACGTGATCTTCCGGGCAATGTGATGGATAGGCGGCAGGAACCATTGAAGGCTATGTCTGAAAAGTGTTCCTTGTTGCAGTTTCCTCATGTTCCAAGTCCGGCTTGTTGCAGGAGCTACTGAGTTAAGTGCTCTGTGCACACCGTGAGCTGTGTGTCTCATCCATTTTGATCATGTTTCGATTCTCCAATTGTGTACGATAAATGATGATATCGTATGACAGGGAACAGTTGTTCACTTGTTGTTCAGTTGTTCACAGGCTGTGTTCACTTTCTGTGTGGTTTCGCCTTATGTCTTTTGGCGTGTGCTGAGACTGCTATGATGGGGACTACAGTTATTTTTCTTTGTTTGGAAGATGAGTTATAATTCGGATGATTCCACTGGCACGGGCGGTTGAGCAATTATGGATTTTAATTCGCTTGCAGTGATACCGAGGCCTTCCATAACCAATAACCATAACAATTTTTACAAAATCACTGAAATTGTATTGTGAAACTTTGTAATTTTGTGTAAAAATTAATATATTTTTATAATAGACAACATTTACAGTGTTAATGACATGCATAAACTTGTAAATATTATTTCAAGTGCAGTTTTTGTTTTTATGCTTTTAAATTTTATTTGTTTCTTATCAGGTTTTTGAGTTACTTTTTGCACTTTTCTTGAAAAAATATATTTGTAAATATGTTTTATAAAAATTCATTCAATTTACAAATTTTGATATAAAATAGTAAAGTTTAATGTTAAAATGTTGTTATGATATTAAAATATGCACTTATGCCCTAATTTTTTTTTCTAAAAATGCTCTGTAAAAACATGGATTTTGAGCCAGTACACCAAGAGTTAATGTTTTTTCAAGGACGGATGATGAAGAGGATTAGTTATCTGTCAAAAGCAGACAGAAATTTAAACCCCACCTTTTTTTAAAAAAAATAAATACTACATTTATCTCATTGCAGCTGAGTCTCTCAATGGCCGATGTTATAGATGACTTGGAATTATTTCTAACACGTGCAATCAATTACCTGACTCGCATACTATATGACCTGGTAATTACTACCATTAATTTCTTAGATGTTAATGGATGATTATTTTGTGTCAGTGAGGTATAATGCCTGGTAGCACAATTGCTCCAAAACAAAAAAAATTCATCATTACTATCATTCTTCCATTGTCATCAAATATCTCACAAGGAACACAGTGTACTTCATCTCTGTTTTGGACAAGCTACACATCTCTCATTTACCTGAACCTCTGCCCTCAATAATTATCTTCTTCTGACCATTGTGTCAATGCTAGATATCTTTCTAATAGATTACTATACTAAATTTGTACATATATATAAGATCAAGTAGTGGAGGTATGAATATGAAGCTAGTGCAAATTTTGTTAACCCTAGATTACGATACTATTGTAAAAATTACCGCATCAAAACTCAAATACTTCCAAATTTGACAGTTTACCATGGTCATCAAAACACCCCCCTCCCCCCGCCGCTATCTTATCTTCCTAATGACTACTTCCTGTGACCCCTGAGTGTTAGACCCCCCCCCCCCCCCCTTTTTTTTGCTTGCTGTGGCCATGGAAATTTCTTCGGTCGTTGCTGACATCAAAACAACCCTTTGTAACTTGGGAAATGCTGCAAATAACATTACGAGGTAACCAAACATACTGATGGACTCACAGCGATTGTACCGATAGACATTTTAACATGTCCGGTACATGAGGTCAAACTAAGGCTATAAATCAACCGGAGCCAGGAACTCCGAGTCCCCATTTCTCATCTTGTGTGAACACTAAAGTTGAGAGAAAATATTATTTTTAGAGCACCTAATGTTGCATTTAAGTGGTAGTAATTTTTACTATGGTATCGTTAACATGCCAGCCACAGATAGGTATCATAATTAAGAGTTGATATAAATAATTTGGAGATTGTCCTACCACAACATAAAAAAAAATATTAATATACATTAGAGTTATGTATTTTGAGCGCTTCTTTTTTTTTTTATCTAAATGTTATAAAATGCCAGATAAATGAAATAAATAGCATTAATTTCATATAACCTCCAAACATTTTAATAGTAAAATCAAGCAGTTTAAAACTATATATAGGTATAATAAAAAGATAATATGCATATAGCTACATAGGCCATAAGAAGTCTAAAGAATGATAAAGGGGCAGGATGTATTGAAACAACAGCAGAACTCATTAAAGCAGGATGAAAACAGAGTATGAAAGTATACCATGCATTATGTAAAAATATTTGGAATTGCCAGATATGGCTGAAAGATTAGAAATAAACTATATTCCTATACACAAAAATAAAAACAGTGCTAAAGATTGCACCAATTACTGAACAGTTGCATTAATCAGCTACACAAGCAAGATCATGCTTAAATTTATCATGGGAAGAATCCACAGAAAACTGGAAAAGGCAATCAACATAATTCAGGCTGGTTTTCAGAGAAACAGAGGAACAGGAAAGCATATATTTAATATGTGAAACACAATTGAAAAATGCTGAGAATGCAACATAAATCTGTTTACATGCTTTTTTGACTACTCAAAGGTATTTGACTATATACAACATTAGTTATTGTGGAAAATAAAGATAGATATGGGTAAAGTAAAGGTAAAGTACGAGACTTTGAGTTTACACCCATATGTGCTCGGCCGCCTATCCAGAAATGTTAGGATATTTCTGTATAGTGTCGCCTCAAGCATCGAAACTCAGATGCGAAGCGACATTCCTCACCTTCCCAGGGTAATACCCTGGTACCCATTTCTGCCAACGGCTGGGTCGACCTGTGGGGGTATTTTTTTTTCGACCACGAGTACAATTCACACTGCTTCCAGCGGAAATCGAACATGGGTTGTCCGAACGTCTGTGGTTTTCCCATCTAGGCTACCGAGGCCCCTAGATATGGATATGGATCTTTCACCTCACCTAGTGTAAATGATACCAATTATTTATAAAGACCAACAAGCAGCTGTGCGCTGGAAATGATACCAATTATTATAAAGACCAACAAGCAGCTGTGCGCTGGAAATGATACACCAGACAGCTTTAGTGTAGGCTAAGGAGTTAGACAGGGGTGCATATTACATTATCTATACAACATATATACAGATAATATATATCAGAGAAACAGATAATAAAGTACATTTTGACGCCTTTACCATTGGAGTTTACACACTATCAGAAATATGATACACAGATGATACAGCACTTTTATCCACCTCAGTAAGTGGTATTGCATTCCATATGCGATGTCTGTGCCATAATCTTAGTATAACCTGGAAGGATAAAGTGACAAACGTGGAGGTCATCATCGTACAGGCCTCCCAAACATCTACATGCTGCTTAAACAATGTAGGTTACAGCTTATGAAAGATGGCTACATACCAAAAGATATACTCTATGGACAACTAGCAGAAGACAAAAGAACTAGGGGGCACCCAAACCTTCAATTTGTAGATGTGTCTAAACATGACATGAATGAAGACTCTGAACATAAACTCTGCAGCCTGGAAGAAGTAGCTGCAGACCACAATTTTTGGAAACACTCTACAGCTCCAACTCAAACAAGAAGCAGACAGATTCATAGACAAAGAAAGTACACAGCGAAACGAAACGAAAAGAATAACATTTCTAGGGGCGCTGAAAAATCCATAGTCATCTATGACTAATGGAGGCTACTACTACTACTAAGTGACACTAAGAAATTAATTAATAAATAAATCTTCTTCTTCTTTCTTTCCTCATCTGCCTTCCAGCGCTGAGGGGAGATATAATTTGCGGTCTTTTGCTCTTCTGTTCGCCTCTGCTGCTGTTATGTTTCCTAGTGCTTCTAATATTCCATCGATCCATTTTTTTGTGGTCGACCCTTGGGTCTGGAGTTCTCACGTTTGTTGAAGGCTCGGTGTGTTGTGTTTTGATCTTTCTGCCTTGTCACGTGGCCAAACCATTTTATCTGTTGTTTCCTTATATATCTATGGCGGGGGCTATTCCTAGCTTTTTCTCAGCTCTTCATTTCTGATCTATCTCTCTCAGACTGTTTCCTTTCAAATAAATAAATAACAATAAATAAATAACATCAGTTAAGTCTGAAAGTGAAAAAACTGCACCTCTAGCTCAATGCAGCATACGTAAACAGTTTTACTACAGGTAAAACATCTTATACATGTATTAATGGGTAAATATTGGAGAGGAGAGACAGTTGTGAATGTCATGGCTTGATAAAGACTATCAAGGAAATCACAAGTAGGCTGAACATAGTTATGAGTAAATTAAAACAACTACACAACATATTGCAAGGAACTGATATAGCAACAAAGCTTAGTTTTGGAATGACTATTTTTTCCATAGCAATATATGACTTTGAAACATGGACAGTCTTAAGATGTGTTGAAAAGTACATTAGTGCCTTTAAATTCAAGTGTTATAGAAGAATGCTCAGAATACCATCAACGAAGAAACTAAGTGTGTCAATTTGCAAGAACTTCAAATTCCTGAAAATTGGTTGATAAAGAGCATAAAAACAAGGAAAATAAAATACTTCAGCGTGAAATGACATAATGACCTAGAGAGGATAATTATGAAGGACATAGTTCTAGGTAAGTGAAAGAGATGGGAAGACTTTGAAGAAGGTGAGTGCAAGATATCACATCAGCTGAGATAGACAGCTGTAGAAACTGAATATCTCGCTCAGGACAGAGAATATTTCAGGATAGCTGTTATTCCAAGTTCCAACAAGGACAAGCAGCTAGATGATAATGATGATGATATAATAAATAGGCATTAGTATTGGGTAGATATTTACTCAGAAGAGATCCTGAAACATTAACAGGAACTGTCATGTAGTCAACCTCAAAGTAAAGTGAAAGAGAAACAAACCAAAGATAATCTGATGGAAAACTAGAAGTAGAGATGCAGCGTGTCTAGGGACCCTGAATGAAAGGCTACATATCAAGGAAGTTTGAGGTATATTGAGATTCTCTGTTGTAAACTGCTAGGAAGACTATCGTATGCAATAATCAATATGTTGCTTGGGAATAATACAGGCTCTTAAAAATCCAAGTTGGTCTGCAACCAGAAGCTAAAATGAGCATGGATGCCCTATTCTTGATTGCAGTTAATATTTGTATATACACAAAACAATAATGCCGTGTATTTTGTGAATATGGAATAAAGATTTAACACTAAATAGTACTATGTTAATTTTCTAATGTAAAACATAAGGAATAATTATATTATTTAAAATGAGATATAAATTCAGATCCAATTATTATTTACTTTTAAAAAATATTTCCTGTGTCATTGCTGAATGTAATTCACATCCATTTATTTATTTTTAAAAATGTTGGCAGTGTCGTCGGCTGAATGAAAATTCACACAGACCCTTCAATCGAAGATCACTAGTGAGATGGATTGCTGCATTTATGCCAGCCCCAAGAAAACCAAAACTCATATTGCAGGTATATTTTGTGTATATAACCATCCTTCTCATTTGAACGCATTTGATAAAATAAGTGTCTGAAGAAAATACTTGGTATAGCGTAGAACAAATTCAAAACAAATGAAAATAGAGAAATTACCAATCAACCACGAATATCATCAGTAATCAAGAAAAGACATTGGAAGTGATGAGAAGAGATAATAACCTAATAGCAAAGCAAGCCCTCAAGTGGGAAACAACAGGTAGGAGGAAAAGAGGCCAACCCAGAGAAACACTGAGAAGAACATTGATCAGGGAGGCAAAGAGAGCCAGAATCTGCTACCTCAGTGAGATCAAGATGCTGTACAGAATGCTGTACAAATGACAAGATTTGATAGAAGATCTTTGTGAGGATTGTGACTGCTAGAAAGACAATTTTGAAACAGGGAATGAGTATCTGAATCTATGCCCTGACTACAGCTCGAAAGGTCTATAGATAGATAGTCATGCTTCTCAAGGTATGGCTCAGCAGATTGTTATACAGTCGAACCTGGTCTTAGGACCACCTGTTTAAAGCGTTTCCCTGGTTATAGGACCGGGTCTACAATTTCCCCGAGTTTTTTACTATATGCTAACACTGATTACGGCGCTCACCGTATGACGCGACCAGAGACCAGGCTAATTAACCGCCGCCAATGTTATTTATCCCGTTTACGACGACCAGCCAGTCCTTCGTCTCGCTGGGAGCCATAAAGGATCGACACAGGTGTCTACAGGTGTCGATGTTTTCCCGTATTTAGTGAGTCCCAGATTACAGTGGGACGTGTTACGTTTATCAGTCAATACTGGTGTGAGAAACACGGCAGACACAGATCTATGATTCGTGAAGTGACATCACTTCGCGGTTCCGTCTAGACCAGAGTAGACCATTGCGTGGCCCGTATAAATTACAGGAATTAACTAAAGAATTAGTCATTGCCCGCTTAGAGTGTATTCACGTACATGTACAGTATCTCAGTGAATTATTTTTGTGGATTTTAAAAGTGTTACACACAATATAGGAAATGGCCAGTGTCAAAAGTGTAAAACCAAAAGCATTAACGCTGGAAGAACGAATATCAGTGATTCGACAAAATCAGCAAGGTAAAAGTTCGCGATTATTGGCAGAACAGTTTGGAGTGGGAAAGACACAGATTTTACGTACGTTAAAGAGAAAAGCCGAGTATATGAATGACTTTGAAAATAATGCACCAAGTATGAAAAGAAGGATAGCAGGAAAACGGGAAATGAAGACATAAATACACTTTGTTGGAAATGGTGTCAATCAGCACTTGCACGAAAAATTCCGTTATCTGGGCCGATGATCAAAGAACGAGCTTTACAGTTTGCAAAAGAATTGGAAAACTCAGTCTTTAAAGCATCGAACGGCTGGTTAGAGGCCTTCATTAAAAGACACAATCTTGTGTTTGGTAAGCAATGTGGCGAAGTCGGTGATTCAGATATGAGTGCTGCGGCTGACTGGACTTCTAAATTATCCGAGATATGCTATGGTTACGCTGCTCAAGGCATTTTTAATTTAGATGAAACCGGGTTATTTTTCAAAGCGACTACGGACAAAACATTTTTTGTCAAAGGAGAAAAATGCGCTGGGGGTAAAAAAAGCAAAGAGCGAATAACAGTGATGCTATGCACTAACATGTTGGGGGAACGAGAACCGGCTTTAGTGATTGGGAAAGCAGCTAACCCTAGGATTTTTAAAAACATCAACATAAACACACTGCCAGTGATTTACAGAAACAACAAAAAGGCATGGATGACTGCAGCTATATTTGAAGATTGGCTGAAAAGTTTTGACCGTAAGATGCAGAAAAAAAAGCGCCACATTATTTTATTTGTTGACAACGCTACCTGTCATCCCAAGATCGAACTACAGAATGTTAAGCTGCAGTTTCTGCCACCCAACACAACTGCATTAGTTCAACCCCTAGACCAGGGTGTCATTCAGACATTTAAATTAAAGTTTAGACAAAAACAGCTTCTACATCTTATCACAGTCATGGAATCAAACAAGGATGCTTCCGGAACCGAACTCATGAAACAGGTCAATTTACTGGATGTAGTCTACTGGATTGCTGCAGCATGGAAAGAAGTGGACAACTCAACCATCCTTAAGTGTTTCTGTAAAGCAGGTTTTCATTGTCCTGCTGAAACACACGCATATTCTCTGACGCACATGGAATCTGCATCAAAGACCGACGTGCAAATTGTTTCTACTGCAATTTCTACTGTTTTGGATAACCTTTCAAAAGAATTGTTTGGATACCAATTGACAGACATCTCCATGATTGATTCAGGGCTCCAAACTTGCAACACAATAGAAACAAACTGGGATCTTCCTGCCACTGCAATTTTAGCTGCTGAGGATGTGAATAGTGAATCAGACAACGAACAAGATTCTACTGACATTGAGAAAACATACACTATCGCAGATGCACATAATGCTTTGGAGCTTCTGCGCACCTATTCAATAACAAACGGGAGATCTGACATACTAGACGTTATCATGGACTTGAGAGAAAATTGAACTTATCGTTTATTTCATCTGTCAAACAACAGACTACCATATTGGATTTTTTTTCAAGTCAAAAGTGATACATGTACAGTATAAGTGGAATCTGTGTATGTGTGTTTTATTTTTGTGTGTTTAACTATCGTGTTTTATGAAAAGTGTCCAACCAGTGGCTATTGTAGACCGACATGTGCACTATGTTCTACTCATGGATTACGCTGATTTGCAGGTTAGTTTTCATAGTGCTTAGGATAAAATTTTTTTTATCGCTCTATTTATTATGTGAAACCTGTGAGGCAGGACCACCTGTCCTATGGGACCAGTTTTTGAAAGTCCTGTGAATGGTCGCCTTAGACAGGTTCGACTGTATCATCTTCATCATCAAATAGTTAATCATGTCTCTCAACAATGTTCTATTTCTTCTTTTGATCTTTTCTACTGTTGACATCCCAGTAAAGCAGGCGAAGGACAGTAATAATAAAGTAGGGGAGAGTAGTAAGGGATTGAAAGTACTCTAGGAGATAGCAGGGATAAATTGCGAATATGCAAAAATGGAAGGGTAGTTAAAAGAGCTCAGTAGGCCCACGTGGAAATTATGATAGTGAACAGGTCATGCGACACAGGAATTAGGAGAGATACGAAAACGAGATCGAGGGGTTTAAGTGAGTAAAAAGGATAATTGAAAGTTAGTTGGTTTTCAGACTTAGCTGGGATCGGATGCAGACAGCTGTGTGTTAGTTTGTTACAGCTGGTACTGTGATCATGTTGGAGTTATTCAGTAAAAGGATAGAGTAGGAACGGTAGACTCAAGTGATGAGTTAGTGTCAGTGACAGAATAGAATAGAAGTGTTGTAATTCAGTGTTTCAGAAAAAGGACGGAAGACACACAATTGGTTCACAGTAGAGGGACAGTGTTAACCAAGTAGGACTAGTTATTAAATTAATTCCCAGAGAGAAGTGAGTGATTATGAGCTCGCTAGTAGAGACAGAGTTAGAGACAGTAATGATGTCTCATTAATATAACGTGTCGTAGTACACTACCACTAAGCATTCAGAGAGGAGTCTTTTCAGAGAGGAAAGGCTATTATAACGTGTCGTAGCACACGACCTATTTGTATTCGGGATGGAGTCTTTTCAGAGAGGGAAGGCTCGCTCAACGTGTCGTAGAACACGTAGACGCACAGTGTGATCCAGAAGTGATTAAGCACTGAGTGGATTTCAGAGGAAATCCATATGAAATGTAGTTGTGCGCCCAGGTGCGACAAACAGTCTATATTTCGAGGAGGGAGCAATTCCCTGTTAACTTCAAGGGCAGATCCCTTGGAGGGGTGTCGTAGCACACGAAAATTAGCAATCAGTGTCGCAAGAGCTCGCAATGGTCCTGGAGCTAGGACAGCGCGAGCAGGAGTATGATTCTCCAGTGAATTATCAGGTTGGCGAGGGGAGTGCACCCTGATCGTCCAACAATTAGTCAATTATGATATCGAATTATGATATACGTACGAGGGGTATGTACCTTGCATAGTAGCAAGTTACTTTAGTGGCGAGGGAGTTGAACCCTGGTTGCCAAACTAGCATGTGTGTCGCAGCCAGACTGCAGAGTGTGTGTGACAGGGGTGGAATTGTTGGCCCCGAATGTAATTGCAATTGTAAACTGTGAAATGATTTCCGAGGATGAATAAATACTCAGGAATGTGTTCTGAAGTGTTCCTTGATGTTTTATAGAAATACCTGTCACTGTCTGTACCGGGCGTATCGAATGCTGGGGAATTGTCATGCACTAATGCGGAGACTACACTATACAATCCATTGGCCATTGTTCTCAGCACGGGTGCAACCAAGTTGATCATCAAGGTGAGCGAGGGAGCGCCATTGGTGGGCACAGTCGCACTATACAGCAATACACTGCTGGCGCGAGAAACTGTTAAGTTAGGTGCCAATTATATCGAGAGTCGTCCATCATCGTGCGGAAGCACCTTTGGTAAATCTTGGTAAGGACGACTTTGGGAAGGCCGCACGTCTAGGTGTGGTCATAGAGGTGCGCAGGAGAGAAAAATAGAGGAGAAAGCAAGAATGGAATGCTGGTATACTAGTACCCTCTTAGACTGTATGGTTTCTTTCTTCAGTTTCCATATATCTATTCTTTGTTCAGTTTTCCCAGTTGTCTCAATGTGGTAGAGTTGTTCCCTTCTCATTGTGTGGTCAAAACCTGATGGTTGTTTCATCCTGATGCTTGTAATAAGCTTTGTTTTAGTCTTCACTCTATATAGACCATCAGAAATGTGCTGATGTATTAGAAAATAATGAGTATTAACGCTATATTTCTCAAACATCTGTGTAGTGGGTAACTTTTTAAAATTAACCCCCCTGGTACCCTTATGATACCTATAAGTAGCTTTCCCAGTTATGATGTTGTAGTAAAAACTACTATGACTTAAATGTAACATTAGGTGCTCTAAGAATAGATATTTCTCTGAACTCTTGACATAGCTGTGTATGTTCACACAAGACAAAACATGGGACTCGAAATTCCTTGCCGGTTGATTTATGACCTGAGTTTCACCTCATGGACTGGACGTGTTACAATGTCAATCAGGATGGTGCAGTAATTCTGTCAGCATGTTCGGGGCGGCCACTTAGTGTATTCACTGTGTTTCCCGAGTCACAAAAGGTTTATCTTTTTCACAGCAGGGGGGGGGGGGCGCCGCCAATTTCTTAACGATGTATTTCACGATGATCTGAAAAAATGAAAATTAAAACAGTAATAGAAACAAACACTCAAGGGTCACCGAAGGTGGTAATTAGGAAGGTACACGGAGGAGGATAATTAATGGTTGAACATGGGGAAATGTCAAATTTTGAAGAATTTGTGTATTGATCTGGTAAATTTTACTACCGTATCATAATCTGGAGTAAATGAAGGCAAAACCATTTGACATAGCAATAATACAGACATACGCACCTACTCAAGACTATACAGATGAACAAATAGAGGCATACTATGAAGATCTAAACACAGTTATGAAGCAAGTGAAATCATCAGACACCTTGATTATAATGGGGTGACATGAACGCTAAAGTAGGAAAAGGTAAATATAAGACCATTATAGGAAATCATGGTCTAGAAAAAGGAATAACAGAGGAAAGATTAATACAATTTTGTGAAGAAAACAGACTGATAATATGCAACACCTTCTTTGAGCAAGAGAAAAGGAAATTATACACAAAATGTTACATCTTCTCAATATTCCTGTATGATGAAGAAACAGGGACATTAGACAAGAAAACAGAACAGAAAATTGAAGCCTTTGAAATGTGGATTTATAGAAGAATAGGTAGGATTGGATGGAGAGAAAAGAAAACAAACGATGAAGTTTTAAAACAACTGAAAATGAAAGAGAACTACTAAATACAATTAAGACAAGACAAATGAAATTTTTGGGGGCATGTTAAAGACACAACAGCCTACTAAAAGTAATATTGGAAGGGAAAATACAAGGTAAAAGAGGCAGAGGCAGACCAAGACTAACATGGACGAGTAACATCAAAAGATGGACAAGTCAGCCTATGACAATCTGCATCTCAAAGCAAGAGACAGAGTGGAATGGCGCTCCATGGTAGCCAACCTTCGATGCGGAGATGACACTCAATAATGAATGATGAATTATTGAAAAAAAAAATTGCAGTAACTTGATGTGGATATTTGGATTGCTTCATAAATGTGTAAAATTTCAGTCATTTCTTTGTAGAGTTTTTTTCTATAGCAGTACAGAAAAGATCTCTATGTTGATGCTAATAATGAGCTAATAGAACATTTTGTCTATGACAGCCTGCACCATCAAAGCAAGAAACAGTAGAATGGCAATCCATGGCAGTCAACCTTTTTTGTAGAGAAGGCACTCGATGATGATGATGATGATGATGATGATATCGTAATCTAGGGTTAATGACTAGGATGGACGAGTCAGAGTAAGACAGGAGAAAAATAGAGTCACAATAAAAGTTAGAATTAATTGGAGAGTTTAGAAAAATAAATTAAATCGGAATAGAAAATAACAACATAAAGGATTGGGCTGTATACAAATATTTGAAATAAAAAAAAAGCATTTAAAATAGAAGAATCAAATTTGGATAGTAGAAAATTGAGGAGCAGACTGTAGAAATATAGAAGAATCAAATTTGACCAATAGAAAAAAATGAAGAGTCAGGTAGTAGAAATATGGAAGAGTCAAAATAGGGCAATAGTTGGTGTATGGATCCGGAAGCATGTGAGCTGACGCCCTTCAGCCCAATGCCATGCAATGATATCTGCAGGTATTTCTAAGTTCAAGTTACAGTTATGAAGTACAACTTCTGTTCTTTCAAAAGAAAGATTCTTCTTAGATCTTACAGGGAACTTTTTATTAACATTTTACTCTCCTTTACTTTTCATTTCTCTTTCTAATTCGATTTTTTAATTATTTATTTTTTATTTTAAATACATATTTGTACGTGTGTTGTATGTTTGCTCCTGTTGAAGGCCTTTTGCTGAAACGTCGTTTTGATTTGTGGTGTCCACTTGTTAGGTGAAGCTTTAACCATACCATTTTTTTCTATTTATATTTTTTCATTTCTCCTCCCTATTTCTGAGTTCCCTTATCCTAGTTCCCTAGGTGTTCCATTTATCAGGTCTTTGAGGAAGTAGATTTGCTCTAATGTCATTGAGCTTTGGACAGTCAAGAAGGTGATACTCTACTGTTTCATATGGGTGTTCACAGAATGGACATGCTGGAGTTTGGTTTCATTGTATTCTATTGGTGTGGTTGTTCAATGTTACATGACTGGTTCTCAGTCTGAAGATGGTGGTTTGGTCTCTTCTTTTTAGGTTATTTAATGTTGCCATGGTGGTTTGGCCTAGACATGGATTTTAAAAGATTTCTCCCTGTTTTTCCCATGGCCATTCCATTCAGCCAATCTTCTCTACTGTTAGAGTTTATGGTTTGTTTGGCTTTGTTTAATGATATGTCGGTGTTAAATTATGTATGTCTGGATCCTCTCTTAGCTAATGTGTCTGCCTTATTCTTTCTAGTGTGTTGGAGTGTCCTGAGATCCATTGCATCACTAGCCTTATGTCATGTGTGTTAATGTTGTTATCTATGTCTATGGTGAGCTGTGTGAATTCTGGTTTATTTGTGTTCTTCCTAGCACCTGCAGGGCTGATTTGGAATCAGTAAATAGGACGACTATATTTCATTTCTTTTGATGGTATAGTATAAAAACAGTATTCAGAAGGTGCACTGCTGTTTCTAAAGCAATTATTTCTGTTTCATAATTGTTGCAGACTTCACCAAATGGGCCATATAGTTCATCTGCTGTTTCATCTGGATCATCATCATCATGTGCCATATTGGTTGGCGTAGGCGATCATGTCCTCCCACAATCTTCTATCTACTGTGCATTGTATCAATTCAGTTGTTGATTGTTTCCATGCCATGACACCAAGCTATCCAGTATTTTCTCTCTTTATCCATCTGGATAATGTCAAAATTATCCAGCTTTGTTAGTTGTCTGTGACTGCACCATCAGTATATACATGTCTTCAGTCATCGGATAAGTATTGATGGTTTTCCTTGCAGCGGTTGTTATTGATGCCAGGTTAGCATTTGTATCTATTATCTCATATATTTCTGTACAGATTTCTGGGTTTATGTAATTTGCATTTTGTGACAGTTCTTTGATGACTATTGATATTTGTTGAAAATTCCCAGGTAGGTGGTATTTTCTTGTATGTTCCTGACATACAACAAAGTTGAGATCTGCTTAATTTTTTGGTTAAGAATCCATGTATCCACTAACTGTATGTTAGAATGGTTTTTCTTCACTCATTTTTTACTTTCATATAACACCATAGTGGTCTTATTTCTTCTCATCTCAGCAAGGTTCTATATTGATGTGTATTTTGCCTGCTGCATATTGTGTGTACCTCATTGTGTCACTTGAGCCGTAGTGCAGTTTTGTATCCTGTTAAGCGACATGTTGGTTGTTACAACAGATGCTGGATGTTACTGGTAGTGAGCTGCCATGTTCTAGAATAGAGCGAACGTAACTCAGATAAAGGTTCCTAAGAGTTTCTTTATCTTCTCCCCATTAAACACTGCAAAGACTTTTCATAAGCTGTAGTCTTCATGTTGCCTTCTTAGTCAGGCTTCCTACATGTTTCTTCAGGTTCAGTTGACGATCTATTTGTACTCCTAAATATATGGGATGGCCTTCTTTTTGTAGACCTCTCTGTTGGAATTTGGAAATAGAAAGTTGAGGAATCAAGCAGTAGAAATATACAAGAATTAAAGTTGGGTAAAAGAAAACTGAGGGACCAGCAGTAGAAATATACAAGAATTAAAGTTGCGTAAAAGAAAACGGAGGGTCCAGCAGTAGAAATATACAAGAATTAAAGTTGCGTGAAAGAAAACTGAGGGACCAGCAGTAGAAATATACAAGAATCAAAGTTGGGTAAAAGAAAACTGAGGGACCAGCAGTAGAAATATACAAGGATCAAAGTTGGGTAAAAGAAAACTGAGGGACCAGCAGTAGAAATATAGAATCAAAGTTGACCAATAAAAAAATTGATGAGTCAGGCAGTTGAAATGTGGAGGAATCAGAGTTGGACTGTAGAAATATAAAGGAGTTGGTATTATTGTGAGGTAAGAACAAAATATCAGAGAGGTGATGATATTCACTTAAAGAGTAGGGGGTTTGAGTCAAAAGATTTTGTTTTGGAAACCACAGCTTTTAATATGCACCTTGTGTGCAGTGTCATATATATATATCAATGTTTATATCTCATATATCTTTTTAACTGCAGACTAAAGTCTGTTTTTTCATCATTACTTTTTATAATTGGTTAAAACTTATTAAAATATTTCTTAAAATTGACCAATAGACCAATCTGGCCACAACTGAACAATTAGCCATGGACAGATGGGCAAGCTGTGGTAGTCTGGTGTCCACTTTTTCAACATCCAGCATGCCTCTAGTTGAGGAGGAATTAGGTGGGAATATTGTGAGATACAGGTGAGCCAACAAGTCTGATGTAATACTGTAGAAGGTAACCATATTGTGAGATACAGGTGAGCCAACAAGTCTGATGTAATATTGTAGAAGGTAACCTTATTGTGAGATACAGGTGAGCTAACAAGTCTGATGTAATACTGTAGAAGGTAACCTTGTGAGATACAGGTGAGCTAACAAGTCTGATGTAATATTGTAGAAGGTAACCTTATTGTGAGATACAGGTGAGCTAACATGTCTGATGTAAAATTGTAGAAGGTAACCTTTTTTGAGATACAGGTGAGCTAACAAATCTGATGTAATACTGTAGAAGGTGACAATATTGTGAGATTCAGGTGAGCCAACAAGTCTGATGTAATACTGTAGAAGGTAACCTTATTGTGAGATACAGGTGAGCCAACAAATCTGATGTAATATTGTAGAAGGTAACCTTATTGTGAGATACAGGTGAGCTAACATGTCTGATGTAATACTGTAGAAGGTAACCTTATTGTGAGATACAGGTGAGCCAACAAATCTGATGTAATATTGTAGAAGGTAACCTTATTGTGAGATAAGGTGAGCTAACATGTCTGATGTAATATTGTAGAAGGTAACCTTATTTTGAGATACAGGTGAGCCAACAAATCTGATGTAATACTGTAGAAGATGACAATATTGTGAGATTCAGGTGAGCCAACAAGTCTGATGTAATACTGTAGAAGGTGACAATATTGTGAGATTCAGGTGAGCCAACAAGTCTGATGTAATACTATAGAAGGTGACAATATTGTGAGATACAGGTAAGCTAGCATGTCTGGTGCAATACTGTAGAAATTGTTCTATTAATTAGGTTGTGTGTTTAAAAAAAAATAACCCTTAGAATAATGTCATTGTTGAATACATGATGAAATGCAGATATATTGGTTTGGCCACATGATAAGACAGAAGTAACAAAATATGAGTAAGGAAGTTATCAACTAACCATACAATAACACCGAGTGAAAAGGCTGACCACAAAAATGGATTAATAGAGTATTAGAGATACTAGAAAACAAGCCAATGAAGCCAATAGAAAAGCAGACTGAAAAGTATATCACCTCTTGATGCTAAAGGGCAAATGAGGAATTAAAGAGGAAGAAATTATGTTGATGTTAGTCTAGTTTTCACGAACATGATTGAACATATTCGTTCTGCATGGACTAAAGAGAAGCTTTCAGTGGGGAGACCAACAGTGAAATATAAAGGGCGTATGCAAGATATCCTTGAATTAATTCATCGTTAGTGAAGAAAGAAAACAGGGAAATCTGGCTGATGATTGTAGTACATGAAGAAGAACCAATGATAGGGCATTTGACATGAGTTGAGAACAAAGTTTGGAAGCAAAAACTGCATGAGGAAAGAGGTGTGACCACATATCAATCTACCTTGCTCATTCTGTTGTGGGACCTGTCATCATTCCAATGTTGATCAGTCTTGAGAGAAGCATCTCAGCAAATTAGCATCTGACCATATGGCTACCAAAGATTGACATCAACCTGCTTCCACATCTGCAAAGATGTAGCTTAGTCATCATTAGATCTAAGTGCTACTTTAGTAGAATAATGTTTATTAGAATAAACATTTATGTTTACAATGTAGGCATTTTCCAGTCTATGTTAGGCATGTGTCATATCTTTGTGTGTGCATGTTAATGTCATTTATATCTCATATCTTTATGTGCATGTTTATGTTAGTCATGTGTCATATATCTTGATGTGTGTCAGTGTTAGTCATGCCTCGTATCGCTGTGTGCATGTCTGTATTAGTCACATCTCATATCTTTGTGTGTGCATGTCTGGTTAGTCACATCTCACATCTTTGTGTGTGTATGTCTGTGTTAGTTACATCTCACATCTTTGTGTGTCCGTGTCTGTGTTAGTCACCTCTAGTGACTCGGGCAGATGGTGCTCGTAACCTGGGAGGGCCTACCATCTAAGGGCAGAATCCCCCTACAGAAAAGATCATCTGCTGCCTTGCAGGAAGATTGGGGACAATCAAAGGCTAGGGAAAGCAAACCCGAATAAATGCTGGCTGAAATCGGATGCACTGGGCCACTGGCGCAGAACACAGTGCAACGTATTAACGGGTGTTCAGTCAGAGTGGATCTGACAGACTCTAATTGTGATGTTCTGTCTGTGGGGGCGATCAACACACTTAGCCTGACAGCTGACCTCATATGAGAGTCTGGAATCCTTACTCTGATTGAGTCCTGAACGCAGAGAGAGAGAGAGAGAGAATAAACATTTCAATGATTGCCAGATTTGACATTTTATGGTTGCAAATTTTAAGGTTTAAAGTATAAGTTCTTCTAACCAAATTTCATGTATCATAGGGGAATATTATATGGAACTGGGTGGTTTAGATGTACAACATTGGCCTCTGGACTAGAAGGTTCTGGGTTTATCTTTCTGGTGTTCACCAGATGACTAGTAAAGGAATTGATTTACCTCCTCGTAGTCTATTCTTAAAGGACATTAAATGGCTGTAGATGAATTGCGTTGAGGTTTGTAGTAGAACTAATATTTGCCCCTTTCGGCCCAATACATCCAACTTCAGCACAGCATTTTTGAGTATCGGATTGCCTTTACTCTTGGATCCCTACTCGCTTGGTCAGATTAGACTGGTCAATCTGTTTTTAGAGCTATTGCGAATAGGTGTAGCAGGTTCTTGTTCACTGATCCTGGCACAAGCCATCAGCTACGAATCACTGACAGCTTCCAGCTCTGTTACTGTCAAGCACATTGCCACTGGTCCTGGATTTTAATCTCACCACAGTTGGTGAGTTTTTTTTATTAAATTATTTATCCATGATTTCTTCAAGCTTTACCGTTCACCTGTTGCTGGGTAGTGAGCTCCTATGTCTAGCCCTCATTGATAATGGTGAAAAATAATCCAGAGGTCATGTTTACTGTTAAAAAAACCTTTGGCAGTTTTAACTGAAATAAGTAGGCCAAAGTGGCAGCTGCCTGGCACATTTGTTAAGCAGTTAAAAATCTACCCATGCCAAAGGTGTAAGTATCATGCAAACATGGTTTGGCTTGCCATAAACTTAATACCGACCACATTACCTCAAAAATCATGTGCTGAAGGTCTGTAAAATTTATGGTCACTAACACCATATTCCCTATACGCCACTTGGCGTGACGGGGGTACTTTACTTTTTTTTACTTGCCATAAATGAGAGACAATGCTTCCACACCCACTTAATTAGTGAATGCTGAAGAGGAGGAGGAGAAGAAGAAATGTGTGCAGGTTAAAATTCTGAAATGAACTAATGAAAACTAAAGTATCAGTGATAAACCATCATGAATATGATTGAGAATCATCTAGAACTCTTATTTTTAATTTCAGGCGTGGATATGGAGATGAAGACTTTGATGGAGAGATGTTAGAAGAACCCAGGTTTTTGTCTCAATATCCAGATGGCCTAGCACTGACCTCTACACCAAAGTTGTTCTGTGCCTCATCCAACTGTAGCACAGTCTCTAGTGATCTGGTGGCAAAAGAGAAGTTTGTAGAAATGGAAGAGGAGTTGGCATCACTTCGTAAACAGATTGCAATGCTTGTAATGGCACAAGAGTCGTCGTCATTCAATAAACTAGGTACAAATCTGACTGTTTTGCTGACCTTCATCATCAAACTCCCTTTGGAGCAGAGATCTTCTTTCCTTCCTATTTTGTCTTCCAGCGTCGAGAGGACTAATTTGCACTTTTTGCTCATCTGTTAGTCTCAGCTGTTCCAGATATGTTTTCTTGTGTTTTTTATATTCATTAATCCATCGTTTTTGTAGTCTACCCTTGATTTCCCCACAGCATTTAGTTAAGGCATGTGTTGTGTTTTAACCCTTCATTACGATAACCTCGTAAACATTACGGCATCAAAACACAAGTTCTTCAAAATTTGACAGTTTCCCGTGGTGAGGGGGAAAAAAAAACACACATTCTCACGCTCACTCTCTCCCTTCTTCCTTCTGGTGGCTCTTCTTCCATCACTTTTCCCAGTTGTTACAATATATTCCCAGCTGTTCCCTTCTCAAAACGTGGTAAAAAAAAATAATGTTTGTTTCTTCCTAATATTAGGTCACTTTTTTGCTTTGGCCTCTTTCAGAACGTTTTCATTACTCTTCTTAGCTGTCCATGGTATTCTCAGCATTCTTCTGGAAAAACCACATTTCTACAGCCTCTAGCGATTTTCTTGTCTGTTGTTCTATTGTCCATGATTCACATCCTATGTTAAGACTGGCTCTACATAGCATTTAAGAACTCATTTTTTTGGAAAGCTCTTATGCCTGAGCTAACTGCATCTCACCTCTGTTGTACATCTATCATCTGAGGTTAACAATGTTCCCAGATATTTAAATTCGTTTACCTATTTTAATGTTGATCCACTTGTCTTTATTGTGCACTGCTGTGATGTCTTTTTCTTTGTTATTACCATTACTTCTGTCTTTTTCTATTAAGGCTGAGTCCTTTATTTTTACTTTCCTTCACTATAATGTCTAACATTTCTTGTAACCCATTTTCACTCTTAGCGATTAAGACTGTATCATCAGCATACCTTAGATTATTTATATTATAACCTCCGATTGCTATTCCAGACATGCCCCTTATGGATCTTAAAATAATCTTACTATACATATAAAAAAAATCTGGTGACAGCACACAACTTTGGGTAACACCCTGTTTTATTTGTTGAAACATTCCCAATTGATTTCCAGTTCTTATGGCCGCTGTTTGTTGTTAGTACATGTTCTTTATTATTCTTAGATCTTTCTGTCCGCATTTATGCCTTCTTAAATTTTGATTATTTCTTGGTGCTTTACCTTGTATCGATACAGATTGTATATTTGGTCCAGTAAAGTATGTTTGTGATTTACAGAAGCTGAAATCAAATATAAGAACACATCTTTCCATGCTGTTCCTGGACACTTGCCCATGTCTAAAGAATTATTGCCATGTGATGATTCAGACAGTGAGAGTGAAGAATATGAGAGATCACTCTTACCTCCCATCTCGGAAAAGTCCTTGGAGAGTGATTTCATACCTGCACCACCACAACCTACATACGTGCCCTACTTAGGGTCATCATCAGAGAACTTCACGCTTTCAGAACAATTGCAGCAGGTATTTTATGTTGAAAAAAATACTTTTTAACAAATTTGTTTGTTTATGATTGCCAATTTCTTATATTTAGCAAAGGATGGGACAAAAATATCCTTGTGGTGTCTTTGGAAAGGCTTAACAACCATGTAGAGCCGTGGTAAAGTTAGTGTAGTTATAGTACAATTTACTTAAAATATCATGTTTCCATTTTGTGGATAAAAGTGAACAACCAAAGTTTCGGCTCTAAAAAAGGTCTTCAACAGGAGACAAACAAAGTAGATGTTTACAAATCTTCAAAAATCCTACTTTATAGTGTGATGTCTCATTTTTTTTGTGTGTTACCATAGAAACATCAATCCAGCTATTTGAGGTTCCTGCTTTCATTAAGATTTTAAAATAATTTATAGTCTTGTTTCATTGTGCTTGTTTCCCCTTGATGACTCTTTAGACCCAAAATATTGGTTTGTTTAGTCTGATATTATCAACAGAGGTATAATTATTTCAAATTTTCCTATGGTGTCTTTTATTGCAACTCTTCACCTGCCCATTCCATGGTATCAATTCTCAGGGTTCTTTAAGTCAAACCACAGTGTGGGCATCTTTGCGATTGCTATTCTTCAGCCAGGATTTCACTGCTGACAACTGCTGTGGTGGTTTCTACAGACGGCTTCTGTGTCTTTCTGCTAATCACTGTGTACATTATCTCTTGGATGCATCACATGAGTAATTCTTGATTGGTGATTTTGTTTGATCAAACTATTTTGATTTTTTCTCAGACATGTTTAATGAAATGATGATGGTTTTGTTTCTTTTTCTGTTTTTCTTCATCATTCTAATCCAGAATGTTGAGAGTTCAATGGACAACTAAAAAGACCAATGAGAAAGTTCTCAATAAGGCCAACACAAAAAGAGAACTCATGAAAAAACATCAGAAAGTAAGAATCAACATTTTTGAGAAACATGAGAAGAGGTAAGTTGGAATACTTGATTATAACTGGCAAAATACAGAGACAAAGAGATCACAGATGACAAAGAGAAGATGCAAGATAGCTTGCTGTTGTGGCATGACAAACAGTTAACAACAGATTTGAGATGAGGCACTGAGGACTGAAAATTGTGGAAACTACGCAGCTCACATCTATTCTCATCTTGGTTTTTGTGTTGTACTGGGTGGATCCCCAAATGTTTCCATTCTATTGTTTTCTCATATCAGATAATATATATCCTTACATTATATATGAGTCCATATACAGAGAGCCAGCATTGGAGAAATCTGGTGGTGATAATTGTCGCATTCCACCAGTTGTCCAGTGTCAGTCAGCAACTAAGACAGTATTTCTCTTGGTCTTATATGTTTTAGATACAGGCACTAGAGATTTCTCACTAGTTACTGCTGATTAATCTAGATTACAATACCGTCGTAAAAATTACAGCATCAAAACACAAATTCTTCAAATTGACCTTTGAGTGTTGGATTTGTTTCTATTGATGTTTGATTCCTCCCCACCCCAATTTCGTGATATACAATCTCATATAATACGGAAAAAAAAAACACTGCCAGTTTTGAAATAATTTATAGCTATGACGTAGCCGAACATAATGATGGACTTACGGCGACCATACCGATAGACGTCTGGTCCTTGGGGTCAAACGCTGGTAATAAATTAACCTGAGCCAGGAGTCCCAGGGTCTCGCCTAGTGTAAACACTCAGCTGTATATCAAAAGTTAAGAGAAAATACTGTTTTTAGAGCACTTGTTAGATGCCTAACATATGTCCATCTTCTCTTCCTATTTGTAGATAGATTGTTGGTTGTATGACCATTTCTTTTATCTCTATATTAGTCTTGAATTCATTCCATTGTACACAGAGTATCCTTCTAAGACATTTGTTTTCTAAAGTGTTTTGTTGTTTTCCAGCTTTCACATGTGCAAATAAGGATTGATAATATGTTTGAGTTGATTATTCACAGTTTAGTTTACATGCTTAGTATTGTGTACTAAATATTACTTATATAACCATTAATTAAGCAAGAAAATTAACATTATTATATATCACAAATTGAATAAAATGTGTTTTTTTTTCTTATAAAAAGTGAAGTAAAAACTGCCTTTTACACCATATGATGACTGCTCTGACAGATATAACCATTATTCCCAAGCTCCCAGAGATCACGCACATACACACCTCATAAAATAACCCAAAATTATTGCACATATGTTTTGTTCTGTCAATATATTTCATTTCTAAATAATATTCCTGGCATTAACATTAATGGGTATTTTGTGACGAGTTTATGTGTATGGATATGTCTCCTTTCAGAGAAAACAAAGTCTTTCTTCTCGTCGTGATCTGACAACTAATTACAGAAAAACCCAAAAGGAAAGAGACAATATCCCTGATATGGCTGATGTCCTGAAGGATCTCAGAAATGTTAAACTCAAAGCTATACAAAGGTAAGTAATCATGCTCCTCTAGTTCTTGTGAGCTCTTATGATGGTGTTATTTTATCTACAGGCCTGTCATCTAGAACCTTTTACTGTGTTTTATTGTTTTTTGTTTTTTTTTCCATGGTAAGAAATGATTCATTCGAAACGAAATGCTGCAGAAAAATCCTTAAGATACCTTGGACAATGAAAAAGAGCAATGAAGACATACTAAAAGATTTAAATATTAAAAAGAACTGGCTTATAAACACAATTTTACAGAGGAAAATAAAATACTATGGCCACGTCTAAAGACACAGCGAGCAGAACGAGTAATAATTGGAAGGCATGGTTCCTGGGCGGCAGATCAGGTGCAGACTTATATATAATAAGGTGATTTGAAGACATCAAGGGGACTCTGAACATGACAACAGAAGTTGGAAACCTCGTTAGAGACAGATTCTTTTATATGAGCTGTGGTGAAGGCAATGTTCTACAAAGGACAAGCGACCTGGTGATTATGGTAAGGAATGACTAACAATTGCAGTTTTAAAAAGAAAATGTTTGTTCTTCTGTGTTTATCTCCTCTTTGTTGTAGTTGTAGTTAGTCGACGGCCCTGGTATCACTGCAAGCGAATTAAAGTCCATAATTGCTCAACCGCCCGTGCCAATAGAATCATCCGAATTAATATCTCATCGCATTGAAGGATCGAAACTAAGAAAGGCAGCTGCAGCCCCCATCATAGCAGCTACAGCACACGCCAAAAGACAAAGGCATAACCGCACCAAAAGTAGCTGAACTGTCCTTCTTCATACGATATCATTCATCTTAAACATTTGAAACATTGAAACAAGACCCGGATGAAATACACAGCAGAGCTCTAAACTCAGTAGCTCTGGCAGCAAGCCGGACTTAGAATATGAAGAAACTGCAACAAGGAACACTTTTCAAACAAAGCCTCAACGGTTCCTGTTGTCTATTTGCCATATTGACGGGAAGTTTTTTCTCCTCTTTGTTGTCCAAGGGTATTAAGTGGGTGCAGTTGTGTTATGTCATGGTACACAGAAGGTTTTAATATCTTACAGTACATCATTTTTTTAGTACTGGGTTAAACTTCTCACTTTGATCCCTACTCAAGTATAAGGTTAAACTTCTCACTTTGATCCCTACTCGAGTATAAGGTTGAACTTCTCACTTTGATCCCTACTCAAGTATAAGGTTAAACTTCTCACTTTGATCCCTACTCGAGTATAAGGTTAAACTTCTCACTTTGATCCCTACTCAAGTATAAGGTTAAACTTCTCACTTTGATCCCTACTTGAGTACCAGGTTAAACTTCTCACTTTGATCCCTACTCAAGTATAAGGTTAAACTTCTCACTTTGATCCCTACTTGAGTACCAGGTTGAACTTCTCACTTTGATCCCTACTCAAGTATAAGGTTAAACTTCTCACTTTGATCCCTACTCAAGTATAAGGTTAAACTTCTCACTTTGATCCCTACTTGAGTACCAGGTTAAACTTCTCACTTTGATCCCTACTCAAGTATAAGGTTAAACTTCTCACTTTGATCCCTACTTGAGTACCAGGTTGAACTTCTCACTTTGATCCCTACTCAAGTATAAGGTTAAACTTCTCACTTTGATCCCTACTCAAGTATAAGGTTAAACTTCTCACTTTGATCCCTACTCAAGTATAAGGTTAAACTTCTCACTTTGATCCCTACTTGAGTACCAGGTTAAACTTCTCACTTTGATCCCTACTTGAGTACCAGGTTAAACTTCTCACTTTGATCCCTACTTGAGTACCAGGTTAAACTTCTCACTTTGATCCATACTTGAGTACCAGGTTAAACTTGTCACTTTGATCCATACTTGAGTACCAGGTTAAACTTCTCACTTTGATCCATACTTGAGTACCAGGTTAAACTTCTCACTTTGATCCATAATTGAGTACCAGGTTAAACTTCTCACTTTGATCCATAATTGAGTACCAGGTTAAACTTCTCACTTTGATCCCTACTTGAGTACCAGGTTAAACTTCTCACTTTGATCCATACTTGAGTACCAGGTTAAACTTCTCACTTTGATCCATACTTGAGTACCAGGTTAAACTTCTCACTTTGATCCATAATTGAGTACCAGGTTAAACTTCTCACTTTGATCCATACTTGAGTACCAGGTTAAACTTCTCACTTTGATCCCTACTTGAGTACCAGGTTAAACTTCTCACTTTGATCCCTACTCAAGTATAAGGTTAAACTTCTCACTTTGATCCCTACTTGAGTACCAGGTTGAACTTCTCACTTTGATCCCTACTCAAGTATAAGGTTAAACTTCTCACTTTGATCCCTACTCAAGTATAAGGTTAAACTTCTCACTTTGATCCCTACTTGAGTACCAGGTTAAACTTCTCACTTTGATCCCTACTCAAGTATAAGGTTAAACTTCTCACTTTGATCCCTACTTGAGTACCAGGTTGAACTTCTCACTTTGATCCCTACTCAAGTATAAGGTTAAACTTCTCACTTTGATCCCTACTCAAGTATAAGGTTAAACTTCTCACTTTGATCCCTACTCAAGTATAAGGTTAAACTTCTCACTTTGATCCCTACTTGAGTACCAGGTTAAACTTCTCACTTTGATCCCTACTTGAGTACCAGGTTAAACTTCTCACTTTGATCCCTACTTGAGTACCAGGTTAAACTTCTCACTTTGATCCATACTTGAGTACCAGGTTAAACTTGTCACTTTGATCCATACTTGAGTACCAGGTTAAACTTCTCACTTTGATCCATACTTGAGTACCAGGTTAAACTTCTCACTTTGATCCATAATTGAGTACCAGGTTAAACTTCTCACTTTGATCCATAATTGAGTACCAGGTTAAACTTCTCACTTTGATCCCTACTTGAGTACCAGGTTAAACTTCTCACTTTGATCCATACTTGAGTACCAGGTTAAACTTCTCACTTTGATCCATACTTGAGTACCAGGTTAAACTTCTCACTTTGATCCATAATTGAGTACCAGGTTAAACTTCTCACTTTGATCCATAATTGAGTACCAGGTTAAACTTCTCACTTTGATCCATACTTGAGTACCAGGTTAAACTTCTCACTTTGATCCATACTTGAGTACCAGGTTAAACTTCTCACTTTGATCCATACTTGAGTACCAGGTTAAACTTCTCACTTTGATCCATACTTGAGTACCAGGTAAAACTTCTCACTTTGACCCCTTCTCGATTGACCAGACAACTTATTCTGTTTCCATGGCTACCACTGGGAGGTGGAGTAGGATCTTCTTTAGCCTGACACTAGCAGTCAACTATGAGTTGCTGATTGCTTTCACCTCCACTCTGTCCAATATCTTGGGGCTCTGATGTGTGCTTGACCAGTAATGTACGTTTTGTCCTATTCTTAAAGACTTTTTAGGTGCTTCTTTAACAGTGGAACCTCCCACGTTCTATTTTTAACTTGCCTCAACATGGTCACATTAAAATCGTACCACAAGATCACAGTGGCCATTTTTCTTTCTTTAGCTTCATTCAGTACTCCCACAAGAATAAGGTTATTGTTACTATTTATACTATGTAATGAAAGGCCAGAGAATTCCAAAATGGATGCTGTTTGTAGCTTGTTGAAACATATGGGGGTTAAAAATATAGCCATTTATGTGTTTTAAGGGAAGTTTTTTCAGTTTTTTTTTCTTTTTTAATTATTGAAATGTGGATTTATAGAAGAATAGGTAGAATCGGATGGAAAGAAAAGAAAACAAACGAGGAAGTTTTAAAACAACTAAAAATGAAAAGAGAACTACTAAACACAATTAAAGCAAGACAAATGAAATTTTTGGGGCATGTTAAAAGACACAACAGCCTAATAAAAGTAATATTGGAAGGGAAAATACAAGGTAAAAGAGGCAGAGGTAGACCAAGACTTAGATGGACAAGTCAGTCTATGACAATCTGCACCATCAAAGCAAGAGACAGTGGAATGGCGCTCCATGGTAGCCAACCTTCGATGCGGAGACGGCACTCAATAATGAATGATGAATTATTGAAAAATAAAATTGCAATAACTTGATGTGGATATTTGGATTGCTTCATAAATGTGTACAATTTAAGTCATCTTTTGCTGCCTCCACATTGACTGTCATGGATCACCTTTTCATTCTGACCTCGCAGTGATTGTGCATGTTCTCCAAGGTTTTTCTGTACATTTTTTGATGCTGTCAGTACACTTTAGTCTTTTTAAATATCAACTTTGTTTCTTCTCCAAGATGACTTTCTATGATGATTATTGTAGTTCTTTAAGTGCCCTAATAAAAACTATTTGTCTTGTTTGAATTGTGCTGAATAGTTTTTTTCTTATTTAGAGCTGTTTCAAAACTTCATTATTTATTTTCTTCTCTGTCTGCCCAGTTCTTCCCATTCTTCCTTAAACCTTTATTTCAATGGCTTTTCTTTGGCAGATATGTTCTCATAAAAGCCACGAGATAACGAGTGTTTAAGATTTATTACAGTGGAGACATCATTTGGTTTGAATAAACTAATTTGTGAAGTTTTATTCTTCTTTTCAAAAGAAATCTTTCATCAAACATGATAATTTTGTTCATCTTTTGAAACAATTTCTTAATCATATTTTTATTTTCAGAGCTTTATTTTTGTGGAAAGACTTGGGTTTACATCAAATTATTAAAGCTCTTTGCTTTATCTACCCAAAGACATTGTAATTAAATGTAGACAATTTAAAATCTAAGAAATGAGAAATGATTATTGACCGATATTATATGTGTGTTTTTGTGTGTGTGTGTGCGCACATTTTTTTTTTTTTTTTTTTTTGGGGGGGGGGAGGCGGTTAATATTATATTAGTGTCATCTCTATCTGCATCATAATAGGAATACAATACAGTAGAATTCACTTATAACTACAATACTGATATAACATCAATTTTTAAAATCCCCACATTTTTTTCTTCTTTATCCTATGTTTACAAGATTGGTTACATCACATGTGGTAAAATTTGCTTAGCCAAAAAAAAAAACTGTTAACAACTTTTGAAAATGTGTAGACCTGTGTTGTTAATAGTTTTGTTTTCTATTTTTAACAAATATTTTCTTCTATTAGAATTGTATCAAAGCTTGTATTTCATGCTTTCACTTCTCTTCAAAATGAATAAGCTGATCAGTGATTAATAAGATTCAGTGTGTTTAGTCTGTCCTTTTCTGTATCAGGATGTATACCTTTTCTTAATGCTTTTTTTTTTCTAAAATAAAGTTTACTGGAACTTATCATTCAACTGGGCCATGTAATGAGAAGAAAGTTTACTGGAACTTATCATTCAACTGGGCCATGTAATGAGAAGAAAGTTTACTGGAACTTATCATTCAACTGGGCCATGTAATGAGAACAAAGTTTACTGGAACTTATCATTCAACTGGGCCATGTAATGAGAAGAAAGTTTACTGGAAATTATCATTCAATCTGGCCATGTAATGAGAAGAAAGTTTACTGTAACTTATCATTCAACTGGGCCATGTAATGAGAAGAAAGTTTACTGGAACTTATCATTCAATCTGGCCTTGTAATGAGAAGAAAGTTTACTGGAACTTATCATTCAATCTGGCTTTGTAATGAGAAGAAAGTTTACTGGAACTTATCATTCAATCTGGCCTTGTAATGAGAAGAAAGTTTACTGGAACTTATCATTCAATCTGGCCTTGTAATGAGAAGAAAGTTTACTGGAACTTATCATTCAATCTGGCCTTGTAATGAGAAGAAAGTTTACTGGAACTTATCATTCAACTGGACCATGTAATGAGAAGAAAGTTTACTGGAACTTATCATTCAACTGGGCCATGTAATGAGAAGAACGTATACTGGAACTTATCATTCAACTGGGCCATGTAATGAGAAGAAAGTTTACTGGAACTTATCATTCAACTGGGCCATGTAATGAGAAGAAAGTTTACTGGAACTTATCATTCAACTGGGCCATGTAATGAGAAGAAAGTTTACTGGAACTTATCATTCAACTGGGCCATGTAATGAGAAGAAAGTTTACTGGAATTTATCATTCAATCTGGCCATGTAATGAGAAGAAAGTTTACTGGAACTTATCATTCAATCTGGCCATGTAATGAGAAGAAAGTTTACTGGAACTTATCAATCAATCTGGCCATGTAATGAGAAGAAAGTTTACTGGAACTTATCATTCAATCTGGCCATGTAATGAGAAGAAAGTTTACTGGAACTTATCATTCAACTGGGCCATGTAATGAGAAGAAAGTTTACTGGAACTTATCATTCAATCTGGCCATGTAATGAGAAGAAAGTTTACTGGAACTTATCATTCAATCTGGCCATGTAATGAGAAGAAAGTTTACTGGAACTTATCATTCAACTGGGCCATGTAATGAGAAGAAAGTTTACTGGAACTTATCATTCAACTGGGCCATGTAATGAGAAGAAAGTTTACTGGAACTTATCATTCAATCTGGCCATGTAATGAGAAGAAAGTTTACTGGAACTTATAATTCAATCTGGCCATGTAATGAGAAGAAAGTTTACTGGAACTTATCATTCAATCTGGCCATGTAATGAGAAGAAAGTTTACTGGAACTTATCATTCAATCTGGCCATGTAATGAGAAGAAAGTTTACTGGAACTTATCATTCAATCTGGCCATGTAATGAGAAGAAAGTTTACTGTAACTTATCATTCAACTGGGCCATGTAATGAGAAGAGAACAACTGGAATATATTGTAACAACTGGGAAAATTGAGGGACGAAGAGATAGAGGGAGGCAAAGAGAAAAAATACCAGACAGCTTAAGAGAATGGCTTGGCAGAAGGTCAACAACAGAAATGATAAATAACTGTCATGATCGAAAGTTGTGGAGAGACATGATCACCTACGCCAGCAGGCCTGGTACTTGATGATCATTCAGCTCATGAAATGAGACAAGGAACATAAATCATTCCTTACATTCATAATTGGATGTGACCAAGGACAGGTACCAAAAATCCTGGATTGTCGAGGCGAAGGAGTCCAAAAGGAGAGAAAATCACAATATACAAGAATACCTCTGAAGCTCTGTTGTACTTACATTTGTTGAATGGATGTAATATCTATCAGTTTGCTATAATTTTATTGTTATATTTATATGATATGTATTAAAGGGAAATAAACATGGTGCAGTAAGTCCTAAAAGTTTACTGACATGTATTCTGGAATGTTTCAGCTGGGAACAAAATTCTGAATGTAATTTATGGCATTCATGAAAATAGTTTATGATCATCTCAGTTTTTTATTCTTTTTTTTTTTTTTAATGATTGCTTCCTATTACTGTCTTGTCATCTGTACCTAGATCACCTGGAGGAACTCCAATGAGAAGACAGCCAGAGAGAGAGCCCACAGACCCATCTGCTATCATAGCCCAAGCATTGAAGAAGAAGTTCTCAAGTCACTGGGGCATCAGTTCAGATTCTGACAAAGAAAATGATTCCAGTTCTTTTACCTCAGATCTTTCCACTTCTGTAAGTTACAGCTAAGACATTGCAGATCTTTCCACTTCTGTAAGTTACAGCTAAGACATTGCAGATCTTTCCACTTCTGTAAGTTACAGCTAAGACATTGCAGATCTTTCCACTTCTGTAAGTTACAGCTAAGACATTGCAGATCTTTCCACTTCTGTAAGTTACAGCTAAGACATTGCATGATCTTTCCACTTCTGTAAGTTACAGCTAAGACATTGCAGATCTTTCCACTTCTGTAAGTTACAGCTAAGACATTGCAGATCTTTCCACTTCTGTAAGTTACAGCTAAGACATTGCAGATCTTTCCACTTCTGTAAGTTACAGCTAAGACATTGCAGATCTTTCCACTTCTGTAAGTTACAGCTAAGACATTGCAGATCTTTCCACTTCTGTAAGTTACAGCTAAGACATTGCATGATCTTTCCACTTCTGTAAGTTACAGCTAAGACATTGCAGATCTTTCCACTTCTGTAAGTTACAGCAAAGACATTGCATGATCTTTCCACTTCTGTAAGTTACAGCTAAGACATTGCAGATCTTTCCACTTCTGTAAGTTACAGCTAAGACATTGCAGATCTTTCCACTTCTGTAAGTTACAGCTAAGACATTGCAGATCTTTCCACTTCTGTAAGTTACAGCTAAGACATTGCAGATCTTTCCACTAGCTGTAAGTTACAGCTAAGACATTGCAGATTTTTCCACTTCTGTAAGTTACAGCTAAGACATTGCAGATCTTTCCACTTCTGTAATTTACAGCTAAGACATTGCACATCTTTCCACTTCTGTAAGTTACAGCTAAGACATTGCAGATCTTTCCACTTCTGTAAGTTACAGCTAAGACATTGCAGATCTTTCCACTTCTGTAAGTTACAGCTAAGACATTGCAGATCTTTCCACTTCTGTAAGTTACAGCTAAGACATTGCAGATCTTTCCACTTCTGTAAGTTACAGCTAAGACATTGCAGATCTTTCCACTTCTGTAAGTTACAGCTAAGACATTGCAGATCTTTCCACTTCTGTAAGTTACAGCTAAGACATTGCAGATCTTTCCACTTCTGTAAGTTACAGCTAAGACATTGCAGATCTTTCCACTTCTGTAAGTTACAGCTAAGACATTGCATGAGTCTCTTGGATAATTTGTATGTGTGCTTTTTAACCTTTTATGCATTATGTAGATCAGTGGTTAGGACACTGGATTACTAAGAAAAGGAATTTGGGTTCGATTCTGATAGATGGTTTATAGGTTTTCCTGATTTTAAGTGGATGCCGGAATTTTCTAGAAAAGAGAGATGACATTGACACACTGGTGACAACATTGCCCAAATATATGTACTGATAGTAATAAAAATATGGGCACTAACATAATATTCCGTGTCCCCAGAATGTAATAGGGTTCTTACCTTCATTTTGTTAATTAACATAACACTTTCTGAATTAAACTTTTTAATATCGGTATCATTACTAATGGAGGTTTAATCTCTGTTGAGGTTCTATGTTTGTTGCTGTATTCCATTGCTGATTTTGATGAACTCTCTTTCATGGTTTATTGATACTATAAAAGAAAAAGTAAAGTAAAGTACCCCCGTCATGCCAAGTGGTGTATAGGGAGTGTGGTGTTAGTGACCATAAATTTTACAGACCTGTGGCAAATGATTTTTTGGGTAATGTGGTCAGTATTATGTCCGTGCCGCTTTACTTTCCCAGAAAAAAATTCCGGTACCCATTAAAGGCTGGGTGAACCCGGAAGCCGTCGGTTGGGATCGAACCCTACCTCTTTTATTGATACTATAGTTTCTATGCACCATATATTTCATAGCAGTGATCTCTGCAATATGTGCCATTTTGGCACGCAAGGTTTCTGTTTTTGAGATTGTGGTTCTGCCCTATGTGCCATCTTCAGCTCGAAAGGACAATAGATAGATAGATAGTTTCTATATATTTCTGCTTAGTGTTGCTGTTTCATTTCTTTATTGCTTCTGCTACACTTCTTTTCTCATGCCCATGCATTAGTTTTTTAACTTGTCTTGAAATAATCCCTAGCCACTTCGCTATCCGTAGGATACAGAACTATCCATGTAGATGATTGGATCCTGAGGTGATGACACTTTTTCGATGGGTTCCCTTATAATGACCTAGATAGCTCCATAAGCCCAATTGCGACACTCCCTGCCGAACTGAATTATTACTTTTAGTTAGCCTGTTTTTCTGCTGTTACTTCTATCCAATCTTTGCCATCCCCAATGTCATTCAGATCACATACTCTCCTTTTGGACTCCTTCGCCTCGGCCATTCAGGATTTTTGGCACCTGCCCTTGGTTGCACCCAATTATGAATGTAAAGAATTATTTATGTTCCTTACCACATTCAACTAAACCCAGGCCTGAGCAGATCTATGTTGCACTCTAAAGCTCAGTATATACCTCATTGAACGAACAGGAGTATCTCTGGTCATTCTGAACCCTTTCCAACCCTGCGATCTGAGTTGATGAGAGAGAATGAGCATACCCAAACCATAATCCATTAGTGAGAGTGAGCATACCAAAACAATAATCCATAACTGAGAGCATCACAGCCTGCATGAGCGAGAGCAGTAATGATTGCTGGAGGTTCGCCCTGGTCATGATCTTGAGCGTGCTGACACCTCGCCTTGCCTTTTGAATGACATTGGTCACATGTTGATTGAAAGAAAGGGACCTATTAAATGCTATTCCCAAATACTTAATAGTCAGGCTACCCACGATGGTTTGAGGTTTATGACTGGAAGGGTGTCTTTAGCTATTCTCTTATTTAGCGAACACCACATTACAGAAGCATATTTTAGGTTAATGAGTGCCTTGTAATTGTTTCAACATGTTGTTATCTGATCCACACTTTCTTGCAAATGCCTAGCCATTGTTGCTCTCTTGTGACTGTAATGCTAATATTAATATTACAATATGGCTAATATTATGATCTGAAATAAAAAATTACTTTGGGTAGTTTGCTGTCACACATACCCTTAATCATTATTTTATTAATTATTTCAGTTTGGAAAGCATAAAATCAGAAATGCCAAGAAGAAGTTGAACATGTCCTCAGACAGCTGGACACCTTTAGCATCACCACTGAAAGTTGAAGTTTTATGATGAGATTGTGTTTGCTTTCACTTTGTAACTTTGTTATTCTCATTATTTTAGTAATGTTCTAGATTATAATTGATCTCAAGCTGCTTCACCAAATTGAGAATAGTAAACTTCAGCATAATAACACTTTGTAATATCAGCATAAACTTGTAGCTGAAATTCTTCAATAACAAAACCAAGTCTTCATTGCCGATGAAAGGAAATAAACTGACATTTATTTTCCTGGTTGGTTTTAAGAACTGCTTTAATTTAAGTGAATTATTTTTAATCCTAGATTGTGATGCCTATTTACAAGCCACGTTTTTATGGTACATTTGTAAAAATTACAACCAATTGTTAGTTACATTTAGAGCTTGGAAATTAGTATTTTCTGTGAACTTTTGCTGCACAGCTGTGTATTTACTCAATAAGAAATACAGGAATTGAATGTGGTAATCATTTCCTGGCTTAGGTTCAATTTTTATTTGAAATTTGAACGCATTTGCGGTGGCTACCAGATGTGTTACTTTGTCTATTGACATGTCGGCTGTCAGTCCAGCTCATGTGTTCGGTTTCCTCTTAGCATTGTTCGCTGCCTATCCCATGTTACAAAGATTTTTTTTTATGTCTCGCCAATAATTGAAGAGATTTCCCACATCAAAGGAGAAAAAAATAGAATTTCTTTCAAATTGGCCACATAAAAAAAAAACAGCAGCATTTTATGATAGCGTCATACTTTTTACAACGTGCACGTTGGTGATTGAAAAAAAAAATCCAACATCTAAGGAAACAAATCCAGTACTCAAGGGTCACATGAAGTAATAATTAGGAAGGTATAGGGAGGGGGAAATGTTTCCTGTCGACAAACTCTTGAATGAAAAAAATTTTTTTTTAATGAGGTCGTCATTTTTATGAAGGTATCTTAATCCAGGTTAAATGAAATTTTAATAACTTAATTGGAGAATTTCAATATAATTTCTTTCATTCAACTTTGTCAGAATGGTAATTTTTTGGGGTTTCCTTAATTCTTCTTTCCTTCCTCATTTGCTTTTCAACATTGAGTGGATAGATAGTTTTGCTGTCTTTTGCACTTTTGATGACCTCTCTGTTTTCTTCTTCTTCTACCTTTTAGCTCCCAGTGGAGCATAGGTCTTCAACAAACACTTTCCAAGTCGTTCTGTTTTTTTCCAATTCTTTTAAGATCATGTCTTCCCCATCATCTTCATCTCTGCTTCGATCTGTCTTCTCCAAGAATTCCTTGGTCTTCCTCTTTGTCTTTTCCCCTGGGGATTCCAAAAAAGGGCCTGTTGTGTAATACTCTCAGTTGGCTTCCGTAGTGTGTGTCCTATCCATCGCCATCGTCTTCACTGTATCTCTTTATCCACTGGTATTTGACCGGTACATTTCCATAATTCCACGTTAGTGACTTTGTCCTGCCATTTCCATCCCTTTATTCTGCGCAAGCATCCATTAATGAAAGTCTGTACCTTCGTGATTGTCAATTTTGTTATTCTCCATGTTTCACAGCCATATAATAGGACCGACTTAACATTTGAGTTGAAAATTTTTATTTTTGTATTTAGCCTAATTTCTTTGGATTTCCATATGTTTCCCAGTGCAATGAAAGCTCCTCTTGCTTTTGATGTCCTTATTTTGGTATCATTTTCTGTTCCTCCCTCTTTATCTATATTACTGCCCAGATATATAGTATTATCTATATTTTACCACTAATATCTTCAGTAATAAAGAAAAGACGATGGTCATACGTTGGACATGTGATGAGAAGAGATAATAATCGAATAGCAAAGCAAGCCCTCATATGGGAAACAACAGGTAAAAGAAAAAGAGGAAGACCCAGGGAGACACTGAGAAGAACATTGATGAGAGAGGCAAGAGCAGCAGGAATCGGCTCCCTCAATGAGATAGAACTGCTTGCACAGAACAGAGACAGATGGCGAGATTTGATAAATATCTTTAAAAGAAAACTGCTAGAACAAAAATTCATATAGGAGAAGGTGTATCTTGGTCTACGCCCTATGGGCCGGTTACGGCTCGAAAGGTCAATAGATAGATATTTCTTCCCAGTATAAGATTGTACGTCTAGTAGAGGTATTTCTCCTAGTTTTATTTGGTTATTGCCAACTGCATTAATTCTCATAATGTTGGTCTTATCTCTATTAATCTTTAGTCCTAGCTGTTGTGATCTCTCATCTAATATACTCATTTTATCCTGCATCTGTTGATGGCTGTGTGATAGGAGAGCTATGTCATCAGCAAAGTCTAAATCATCAACTTGTTTGGTCAGTGACCACTGGATCCCATCTCTGTTGTTTTGAGTTATTTTCATAATCCAATCTATGGCCAGTAGAAAGAGAAATGGAGACAGAAGGCATCCTTGCCTTACTCCTGTTCTTATTTCAAATGCTTCTGTAAGCTGTCCTTCATGCACCACACTACATTTTGTTCCTTCATACATTGTTTTTATCAGGTATCTCTGTTTTCTAGTGTCTCTAAATTCCATCTTTTTTCATGGTGGATCTGGTGTTATTTTAGCGTTTGTTGAGACTATCCCCAATTTTGTGCATGAATTCCTCAGCTTCTGCATGCTGTAGCATGTTTCAACAGCTTCTGAAAGAATTTTTACCAAGGAAAAACAAATTGGTTAGACCGCAGCCTGCATATCAATATATCACCTATTGAACTAAAGCAAAAGAATAGAGTATTCAATGTTAGAATTATTGACCCAAGAAACATTTGTTAGCATTACCATGTTTTACGAGATCACCGTGGAGGAAACTCAACATAGAAACTTAGAGCAGCAGTCCTCAAACTTTCCTTAACCGTAGTCCCCCATTAAAAACGTTTTTTAGTCGCTGACCCCTAGGATGCACTTTCTTTTGTGTTTTCATTCATTCTTTCTTTCCATTTAGCTACAAAATATTATACTGTTCTTTAAGCTTTCGTGGACCCCCTCACTGACTTCGAGGATTAAATTGAGTTATTAAGTATAGTAACGTTATGGAGATCTTCTTCACTTAATCATGCCAGTAGCATGATATATATTGAGAAAATCCTTTATAAATGCCTACAGCCATTCAAACCATAAATTTGCACCCGTTATCCACTCCTCGCCAGTGTTGATATTGGTAGGTCCACAGACCTGTTTGATGACATCTTCTGCTCAGCCCACCCATGATTTGTCTCTTTTTAGCCTGACACTCTTCCCTGTGTTGAGCTCATGATGCAATGGATGCTCTTTATCTGCAATTATCTTCAGGTAGGCATGTGCCCTTCAGATCTTGTTCCTGTCATCATGTCGAGAAGATACCCCATTGCTACACAGGGAGTGTCCTTCATACACCCCAAGATAATGTGCATAACTTCATTCTGTATTTTCTCCAGCTTGTCAATTTATGTCTTACTGGCAGTAAGAACTGCCAGGGCATACTTGATTGGTGCGAGAACTAGTCACTGGAACAGAAGGATAAGTAGCCTCTGCTCGATGTTGGCAGCAGCCATGACCTTCAAGGTGGCTAGAATCCTTTGCTGGATTTTGTTATCACATGGTCGACGTGGTCCCGAAAACACAGGCTGCGATCAAACTTAACTCCGAGGTATGACATCACCCTGTCCCTGGTCACCTCATCAACTCCCATTCATACCACTGGTGTTTCCATGTTAACGATATGATTGTTAAGTGGGAACCATGCAACTGAAGCTATATTAGGATTAACCAATGCACCTGATACTCCACACCAGGAAGAGATGCGATCGAGTTCGTCTTGCAGTGTGGAGGTGATTTCACTTCTGTCTCTTCCCTGTCAATATACCAGAATATTATCAGCAAAAGTCATAGTTCTCCTTCCATCCAGCTGTTGTTCCGTGATCGTTATTGTGTACATGTTAAATAGAACTGGTGACAATGGTGAGCCTTGTTGCAGCCCTGGACAAATGGATGTTGGCTCGGATGACTAACTTCCACATGTGAGTATCACCTTCCTCTGAAACAGTGCTGCAGTGATTCATCTAATGAGGAAGGGGTGCACCGTCAGTTTGAGGAGCACATGCATGAGGTATTCAAATGGTACCCTGTTGTATGCATCCTCCAAATCTATAGCAGCAGCACGTCTCCTCTTGTCTGTGGAAGCCTTCAAAGACGTCATAGACGACGACTGCCACATTGAGCCATGCCTCTTTGTTATATCTTTAACCTCAGAGTGTGGGTGGGAATGCGTGTTTCTGTTCAAGGTGACAGGTGAGGGCACAGAGAAACTATTTTCTCCAGTAGCTTGCCTGCAGCATTCTGCATTGTAATGATTCTGTAGGCACTGATCTGTGAATTGTCGTTGTTTGGATTCAGTAGCGGTAAAATGTAGCTGTGTAGCCGCTCCTCCTTATTCTGGCCACTCTGAATGCAGGCATTAAACTCTCTGGCTAGTTTTTGCAAGTTGTCGTCAGCTATGTCGCCGTATCGAACACCATCTGGACCAGGAGCGGTGTTGTGTGACCTTTTAAGTATTGTGTGAATGGTATCGGTTATGATTGTAAGATTTCTCCCTGCACATCCTCACACAATTCTGAAAGGCACCCCATATCCTCATTCTTACAGCCTTATTTCTTTGGTCAGTCTGCTTAATATAGCGGGCAAGTAGGGCCTTCCCTTTGCTCTCATCAGATCTGTGCCATATTTGGCCTGTGCTCTGGAAGTCTGGTATGCCACTGTGTTATATTGCGCCATTCATGCTGTGATGAAGGCGCCAGAATGTGGCTAGCGATTTTTCTGAGCACACTTTTACAGAAATCATCCCACTTGGCATCCTTAGCCTGCTTAGCGCATAGTTTAAAGAATGTCATTTTTTGGTCGACCTCTTCTTTCAGACACTTCAAGAGCTGAGGTTGTGTTCTTCCATTCCTTCTTGCTTTTTGTCATGTCTTGGCCGTTTATCTCTTGTTTTGCCTAGCTTCTTCAACTTCTACATTCCACCAGGGCGGCTGCATCCATCTCTCCTGCTAGGGGCGCCCTGTTTCCTATGTCTGATTTTGCTAATGGCACCCTGGTCTGTGTTGTCATAGTAAAATGTGTTGAGCCTGCTTTTCTGGCTTCTGTTTCTGCCTTTCTCAATTAGGAGGACACATGGATAGTGATCACTTCCGTGGAGTCCCAGTACACTCCACCTGCAAACCGGTGCGAAAGCGGAAGACACCAGTGCCAGGTCTATGACACTATCAGAGTCCCCTGTTCGAGTGGCCATTCTTGTTGCCCTTCCATCATTCAAGCACACTAAATCGGCAGACACCAGTGCGTTCTCTAGATCTTTTCCCTGCTTGTTGGTTATGACGATACCTCACTAGTTTCCTCTAACATTAAAGTCTCCACAGAAAATGATGTTCTTCTCCTCAAATGCAAAGAGATTCTGCCATTGTTGTGTGTCCACCTTCCCATTACAGGCGCACACATTTCCAACCATGAAAGGAACTGTGGTCTGCACCCTAATCGCATGTACCTGCAATTTTGTAAACCATTGTATATAATTGGAATATTTAATATGATAGATTTTATGGTGATAAGTTCCTACTTATGCATAAGTTGGACATTCCTAACTCAGGACTGCTTTTCTTTATATATTAGCCTAGATCGTTACAAAAATTTGCATTAATTTTCTTTAAATGCAATCTTCAGGTAACTGTACAGTTAATATTGACAAAATTAAAATTTTGTCAATAGCACGTAGCTCCTAAGCGTGTAAACCACTGACAAGCAGCTATGTGTAAAAAAAAAATTGTGACTCTGTTATCTGTGTCATGTAAGATCACTAGAGAATGTTAAATTGAATTTAATATTAAAATGTTATTGCGAGTCATTAGCAGTTTAAGCCAGCTAGTGGGATGGATTGCGAAGGATTTTTTATTATACCCAGCTTGATAGGATGGATTGTGAAGACCTTTATTAACCCAGCTTGATAGGATAGATTGTGAAGACCTTTATTAAACCAGCTTGATAGAATGGTTTGTGAAGACCTTTATTAACCCAGCTTGATAGGATGGATTGTGAAGACCTTTATTAACCCAGCTTGATAGGATGGATTGTGAAGACCTTTATTAACCCAGCTTGATAGGATGGATTGTGAAGACCTTTATTAACCCAGCTTGATAGGATGGATTGTGAAGACCTTTATTAACCCAGCTTGATAGAATAGATTGTGAAGACCTTTATTAACCCAGCTTGATAGGATGAATTGTGAAGACCTTTATTATACCCAGCTTGATAGGATGGATTGTGAAGACCTTTATTAACCCAGCTTGATAGGAGGAATTGTGAAGACCTTTATTATACCCAGCTTGATAGGATGAATTGTGAAGACCTTTATTATACCCAGCTTGATAGGATGGATTGTGAAGACCTTTATTATACCCAGCTTGATAGGATGGATTGTGAAGACCTTTATTAACCCAGCCTGATAGGATGAATTGTGAAGACCTTTATTATCCCAGCTTCTGGAGAGCTTGGATCCACCTATCCTAGCAGGAGTGCATTAACCCATCCTAGCAGGAGTGCATTAACCTATCCTAGCAGGAGTGCATTAACCCATCCTAGCAGGAGTGCATTAACCCATCCTAGCAGGAGTGCATTAACCCATCCTAGCAGGAGTGCATTAACCTATCCTAGCAGGAGTGCATTAACCTATCCTAGCAGGAGTGCATTAACCTATCCTAGCAGGAGTGCATTAACCCATCCTAGCAGGAGTGCATTAACCCATCCTAGCAGGAGTGCATTAACCTATCCTAGCAGGAGTGCATTAACCTATCCTAGCAGGAGTGCATTAATCCATCCTAGCAGGAGTGCATTAACCCATCCTAGCAGGAGTGCATTAACCCATCCTAGCAGGAGTGCATTAACCCATCCTAGCAGGAGTGCATTAACCCATCCTAGCAGGAGTGCATTAACCCATCCTAGCAGGAGTGCATTAACCTATCCTAGCAGGACTGCATTAACCTATCCTAGCAGGAGTGCATTAAACTATCCTAGCAGGACTGCATTAACCTATCTTAGCAGGAGTGCATTAATCCATCCTAGCAGGAGTGCATTAACCCATCCTAGCAGGAGTGCATTAACCCATCCTAGCAGGAGTGCATTAACCTATCCTAGCAGGAGTGCATTAACCCATCCTAGCAGGAGTGCATTAACCCATCCTAGCAGGAGTGCATTAACCTATCCTAGCAGGAGTGCATTAACCTATCCTAGCAGGAGTGCATTAATCCATCCTAGCAGGAGTGCATTAACCCATCCTAGCAGGAGTGCATTAACCCATCCTAGCAGGAGTGCATTAACCCATCCTAGCAGGAGTGCATTAACCCATCCTAGCAGGAGTGCATTAACCCATCCTAGCAGGAGTGCATTAACCTATCCTAGCAGGACTGCATTAACCTATCCTAGCAGGAGTGCATTAAACTATCCTAGCAGGAGTGCATTAATCCATCCTAGCAGGAGTGCATTAACCCATCCTAGCAGGAGTGCATTAACCCATCCTAGCAGGAGTGCATTAACCTATCTTAGCAGGAGTGCATTAGCCCATCCTAGCAGGAGTGCATTAGCCTATCTTAGCAGGAGTGCACTACTAGGTCTTCAATCAGTAGATCTCACCACTATGTGCACTGCTGTGCTGCTTACCTTGTTAGCCAATAATTGTGACACAGTTTCGGGGAAGATCTTAAGAAAGAGAAGTGTTGATCAGCTATTGGGTTGCCAGCCAAGCCTTCCAATCAAAGGTCAGCAAGCTTATGCATTCTACATCTAGGAAGCCTGGACTTTGGACTGGTTAGACTTTGGTCTAACTTTTGTTGGTTTTGAACACTCAGATTTCTTCTTTCTTTTCTTATTTGTTCTTTCAACGATAGAGGGATTAATTTTGTGGTTTATTACTCTGGGTGACCTCTTCTGCTGCCACATTACAGTGTTTCAAGTATCCATCTCTCCATTTCTTTCAAGGAGGTCATTTTATGTTTATTGTTGTCATAGCATTTGTTGATAACTTTGTTGTTTACTTTCTGTTTTCTCATGTTACCTAATACGTACATTTTTTTTTTCTGCAGGGAGTAATCTCTGTCTGTTTTCTTCTGCTGTCACATTGCACAGTGGTTGTGGTATCCAATCTCCTTATTTCTTTCAAGGATGACTTTATAATCTTTTTGTCTGTGGATCAGCTTATATTTTTTATATTTTGTCACATTGACACATCATTATATTTTTTGTAGTGGGTCGGGGTTTGTCCCTAGATTTCTTCTTAGTTCCTTGCTTCAAATTTTGTCTGTCAAACTGATTCCCATCATACATCTCACACAGTTCATGTTTGGTAGTATTTATCTTATTCATTTTTCTAGAGTCTAGCATGTTTAAGTAAAGTTAAATATTTTAGCGCAAAGAAATATGTTGCATTTATCAACATGTCTTTATTAAGTCCAACTTGAGGCAGCTGACAAGAGATTTCAAAATGTGTAAAACTGGTTATTTCCAGTTTTGAATTTTTGTGACATTTTGAATATTAAAAACATTAAAATATGCAAGCATTAAAAGTGTCATTTGCATTTGTTGTTTTGTTTCTGTTATTCAGACTATGAATAAATAAATAAAAAAAGATTAATAATTACAAATTTGAACATTTACTAAGCTAATTAAGGTGTAGCAGAAATAACATGGATTATAATTATATATGCTATGTAGATCACAGCTGGAATGGTGTAGACTTGTAGTTCTCTTATGTCATAGCAACATTAACTAAAGGAGGTGATATTTGGTGAACAGTTAAAATGAGTGCAGACATCACACGAGGAACAGAAAATAAGAGTACAGACATCACACGAGGAACAGAAAATAAGAGTACAGACATCACATGAGGAACAGAAAATAAGAGTACAGACATCACACGAGGAACAGAAAATAAGAGTACAGACTTCACACGAGGAACAGAAAATAAGAGTACTGACATCACATGAGGAACAGAAAATAAGAGTACAGAATTAAAATAAGAGTACAGACATCACATGAGGAACAGAAAATAAGAGTACAGACATCACATGAGGAACAGAAAATAAAAGTACAGACATCACATGAGGAACAGAAAATAAGAGTACAGACATCAAATGAGGAACAGAAAATAAGAGTACAGACATCACACGAGGAACAGAAAATAAGAGTACAGACATCACATGAGGAACAGAAAATAAGAGTACAGACATCACACGAGGAACAGAAAATAAGAGTACAGACATCACACGAGGAACAGAAAATAAGAGTACAGACATCACACGAGGAACAGAAAATAAGAGTACAGACTATAAATCACATGGTAGACAGAAAAAGAATGGACAATCAATGTCTGTATAATACTGTAGTGTTATTGCTGATGTTTTCATTGCTGCTAATCTCACAGTTCGTTTTGGCACTTGTTCACTTCTAAAGGTGCCGTCATGGGAAAATACGTAAATAAATGACACCAGCATGTAATCACTTTACAAGTCAATTCTGAACACACCATCTTTTCTGTTATTCCCATATTATTGGTTGACCTTTAAGCTGATAATTTGCGCTATGTAAAATAGTTCCTTCAATTATTTCCCTAAATTACCATAATGACATCATGTCTTTAGATATTTGCAGTTGTAAGTTATTATTTTAAAAAATATAGTTTTTCTGCTAATTAACATCTCTTACAGTTTTATTCAAGTTTTTTGTATATAAAGACACGGCACAATGATTTAAGGAGGTATTTGTAAAGCTTTCTTTCTGTCGGCCAATATTTCCATACGTTATGATAAAGAGAGGAAATGCATTCTTATTAGTTGAATCACTGTTGCCACGGCAACCATGGAGGTGATTGCAGAAATGACCCAGTTATTAGCGGGTCATCAGCATTGCACCCCGAACATGTCCATAGGTGCTCAGATCCCCTTCTCAGCAAATCCCGCAGTGTCCAGCGACTGACGACTCCAGTTCTTTGTTGGTTGATAAGTCTTATACACCCACTAAGTTTCTCGTTTCTGGCTACTCCCATCTCTTTCATCCGAAGGAGTGACGTGGACTCATGACCGAGCTAGTTCTCATACACATTGCAAGGTCGATATATGTGGTTGTGTTGTGGTAGGTATTATCACCATAAGCATTCACGCTTATTTATTAGTAACTAATTACTTGAACTATACCGCGGTTGTACTAGGAAATACTGCAACTGGTTGTGCACTACATTCAACTCAATGAGCTGGAATGTGATTGTATTATGTATTGTAATAAAATATTAGATAAGTCGTGGCCTCCGTTACCTTCTCCAAATATCTGCCACTGTTTGTTAGTTTCATTTAGTTAGTAAGTTAGATTCATCATCAGGTCGCATGTTGCATTCATTGCCCGTCTGAAGGATTCTCTAGCCAGATCCACACGTCTTCTTTTCTCATGTTTAAAGTCTCTTTGATTTGGGAAAACCACCTTGGTCTGCCTCTGCGTCGCCTCAGGAACCATGCCTTTCATTGTTGTTCTTTCCAATCGCTGTGTCTTTTGAAGTGGCCATAGGTGTTTATAAGCCAGTTCTTTTTAAATATTTAAATCTTTTAATGTCTTCATTGCGCTTGTTCATTATCAAAGGCGTCTTAATGAGTTTTCTGTAGCATTTTGTTTCGAATGTATGGATTTTCTACATTGCTGTTTGAGAGATTGTCCATGATTCACAACCATATATTGCTATCGGAAAGATACATGTCCTCAGTAATTTTAATTTTACTGCCTTGCTAGTATTGTCCCACATGTTCTTCATGGTGTTTAGTTTTTGTGTTGCTGTTGCTAACCTTCTTCTGATCTCTTTCATGCAATCTCCATTGTTAATTACTATAGATCCTAGATATTCATAAATTGTTCCACTTTCAAGTTATTCACTGTTGGTGGCGATTTTGGGTTGACTTTTTGTTTTGTCAATGGACATTATCTTACTTTTCTGTATGTTTAGAATGAGGTTTTGCTCTTTGCAGTTAGTTAGATTAGTTAGTTAATTTAGTTGGTTAGTTAATTAAGTTAGCTAGTTAGTTAATTTAGTTGGTTAGTTAATTAAGTTAGCTAGTTAGTTAATTTAGTTGGTTAGTTAATTAAGTTAGCTAGTTAGTTAATTTAGTTGGTTAGTTAATTAAGTTAGCTAGTTAGTTAATTAAGTTAGTTAGCTAGTTAGTTAATTAAGTTAGTTAGCTAGTTAGTTAATTAAGTTAGTTAGCTAGTTAGTTAATTAAGTTAGTTAGCTAGTTAGTTAATTAAGTTAGTTAGTTAATTAAGTTAGCTAGTTAGTTAATTTAGTCGGTTAGTTAATTAAGTTGGCTAGTTAGTTAATTAAGTTAGTTAGCTAGTTAGTTAATTAAGTTAGTTAGCTAGTTAGTTAATTAAATCAGTTAGCTAGTTAGTTAATTAAGTTAGTTAGCTAGTTAGTTAATTAAGTTAGTTAGCTAGTTAGTTAATTAAGTTAGTTAGTTAATTAAGTTAGCTAGTTAGTTAATTTAGTCGGTTAGTTAATTAAGTTGGCTAGTTAGTTAATTAAGTTAGTTAGCAAGTTAGTTAATTAAGTTAGTTAGCTAGTTAATTAAGTTAGCTAGTTAGTTAATTTAGTCGGTTAGTTAATTAAGTTAGCTAGTAAGTTAATTAAGTTAGTTAGCTAGTTAGTTAATTAAGTTAGTTAGCTAGTTAGTTAATTAAGTTAGTTAATTAATTTAGCTAGTTAGTTAGTTAGTTAATTTAGTTAGCTAGTTAGTTAATTAAGTTAGTTAGCTAGTTAGTTAATTAAGTTAGTTAGCTAGTTAGTTAATTAAGTTAGTTAGCTAGTAAGTTAATTAAGTTAGTTAGCTAGTTAATTAAGTTAGCTAGTTAGTTAATTTAGTCGGTTAGTTAATTAAATTAGCTAGTAAGTTAATTAAGTTAGTTAGCTAGTTAGTTAATTAAGTTAGTTAGCTAGTTAGTTAATTAAGTTAGTTAGCTAGTTAGTTAATTAAGTTAGTTAGCTAGTTAGTTAATTAATTTAGCTAGTTAGTTAGTTAATTAATTTAGTTAGCTAGTTAGTTAATTAAGTTAGTTAGCTAGTTAGTTAATTAAGTTAGCTAGTTAGTTAATTAAGTTAGTAAGCTAGTTAGTTAATTAATTTAGTTAGCTAGTTAGTTAGTTAATTAAGTTAGCTAGTTAGTAAATTAATTTAGTTAGCTAGTTAGTTAATTAAGTTAGTTAGCTAGTTAGTTAATTAAGTTAGTTAGTTAATTAAGTTAGCTAGTTAGTTAATTTAGTCGGTTAGTTAATTAAGTTAGTTAGCTAGTTAGTTAATTAAGTTAGTTAGTTAATTAAGTTAGTTAGCTAGTTAGTTTATTTAGTCAGTTAGCTAGTTAGTTTATTAAGTTAGTTAGTTTATTTAGTCAGTTAGCTAGATAGTTAATTAAGTTAGCTAGTTAGTTTAAGGAAGCAATCAACATTTTTCGGGCACATCATGAGAAGAGGAAAGTTGGAATACTTGGTTACAACTGGCAAAATAAAAGGAAAGAGAGATCGCGGACGACAAAGAGAGAAAATACTGGATAGCTTGGTGTCATGGCATGGAAAACAGTCAACAACAGAACTGATACGATGCACTGTAGATAGAAGATTGTGGAGGGACATGATCACATATGCCAACTGGTATGGCACATGATGAGTTAGTTTATTTAGTCAGTTAGCTAGTTAGTTAATTAAATCAGTTAGCTAGTTAGTTAATTAAGTTAGTTAGCTAGTTAGTTAATTAAATCAGTTAGTTAATTAAGTTAGTTAGCTAGTTAGTTTATTAAGTTAGTTAGTTAATTAAGTTAGTTACATACACTTGGGCCAAAGACAACATATAAATCCAAAATGATACCTTTCAGTATCTGACGATCCACAGTTATGTTATGTATGTCTTGGTTTGTTCTTAAGCTCAAAGTTGAGCCCTCACTATCAATTGTTCTTGTTTATGTTGGTCTTTCTTGTTATCTTTAGCTACCCATTTTGTACACAAAGGTCTGGAACTGGAGTCTTCTTTCGTCCATTCTCAGGTGTTTAATGACCGGCACAGACCATTTTATCCGGCGGATCTTCCACGACTTCAACAGGCAACTCTATACTTTTATGTCCTCCCAGCACAAGAAGAAGATCTCTAACCTCCGCTCCGCCCCACCCTCCCATACACCCGCCACGTCGGCCCCAGACTCTTTAGTTGTTTGCATACCTCCCGACCTTCATCTCTCACATAATGAGAGGTCTGTTCTCTCTAAAGGTTTAAAATGTATCCCCCTTCGTCCTTCTAGTGACCATTACACTCTGTGTAAGGACGTCCATGATTTCCATAGGCGTATGCTTGCTACAGCAGCAGAAGCAAGTGCTGGACTGAAGAAAATGGAAAAACGAGCTTGGATCTCAGACACCACATGGAAATACATCAAAGAAAGAAGAGAAGCGAAGAGAGCCATGACTAATGTAAAGACAAATCTTGGAAAGGTTCTGGCAAAAGCAACATACAAAGAATTAGACAACAAAGTGAAAAGTTCGGCAAGAAGAGATACAAGAGCTTATATAGACAACTTGGCAGAGAAAGCAGAGACAGCTGCAATTACAGGAGACAGCAGAACTCTTTATACTGTACAAAAGATGCTGACAAACACCTATACATCCAGTGGAACACCAATTCTAGACAAATCTGGATTAATGCTAACAACAAGCGCAGACATAAAAGCCCGTTGGGCGGAACACTTCAAAGAAATTCTTAACCGTCCACTACCTCACAGTTTAATAGATTTTGAAGCTGAAACACCAGCAGCAGAATTAGATGTAAATTTAGATGACTTCACCTTGAGTGAAATAGAAACCACCTTAAAGCTAATGACCAATAACAAGGCTGCTGGAGAGGATAAGTTAACAGCTGAGATCCTCAAGGCAATTGATAGCCATAATTTAATACATCTCCAAAAAATGTTCAACATCATTTGGAAAACAGAGAAGACGCCTCATAAATGGAAAAAAGGAATCATTGTTAAGATCCCAAAAAAGGGCAATCTTAGAGATTGTAACAATTGGAGAGGCGTGACACTTTTGTCAGTTGCCTCAAAATTATTCTGTAAAATCATCCTAAATAGAATAAAGGATTCAATAGATACAGTAATGCGTGAAGAACAGGCTGGGTTTAGAAAAGGGAGAAGCTGTCTTGACCACATTTTCACTCTACGACTTATATTGGAGGAACACATTGAAAAGCAAAAACCTTTTGTACTTAACTTCATCGACTTCAAAAAAGCATTTGATAGTATTCATAGAGATTCTTTGTGGAAAATTCTGAAGCAATATGGCTTACCATCAAAAATCATAAATATTATCAAAGACATGTATGATGGTTACACATGTGCAGTTCGAACAGAGGAAGGACTGAGCGAATGTTTCCCAATAGAAACTGGGGTTAAACAAGGATGTATTTTATCGCCCTTGTTATTTGGAATTGTTATGGACTTCATAATGAAGAAATGCTGCACTGGTAATAAAGGCATCGAATGGATACAAGGAGACCATTTGGAGGACCTGGACTTTGCTGATGACATAGTTCTCATCAGCAATCAGATAAAAACGATGCAGGAAAACACAAATGAACTATCATCAATAGCCAGCAAAATTGGGCTTGAGGTCAATCATGAAAAGACTAAAGTCATGAAAAGTTTAATTCCAACAAGTGACAAAATATACATGGAAAACAAACCAGTAGAAGAGATCGATCACTTCATCTATCTTGGAAGTCACATTGATCGAGAAGGGGATACAAGCAAAGAAATTAGAATCAGAATGGCTAAAGCAGCAATGTCTTTCAGAAGCCTTGAAAAGTTGTGGAAATCAAAACTCATTAGCACAAACACAAAACTTAGGCTATTCAAATCAAATGTACTATCAACCCTTACGTATGCGTGTGAAAGCTGGAAAACAACAAGAGATATAGAAACAAAGTTGAACGCATTCGAAAATAAATGTCTAAGGAAAATACTTGGTATAGAATGGAACGAATTCAAAACAAACGAGGAAATTAGAGAAATCGCCAATCAACCACTAATATCTTCAGTAATAAAGAAAAGACGATGGTCATACGTTGGACATGTGATGAGAAGAGATAATAATCGAATAGCAAAGCAAGCCCTCATATGGGAAACAACAGGTAAAAGAAAAGAGGAAGACCCAGGGAGACACTGAGAAGAACATTGATGAGAGAGGCAAGAGCAGCAGGAATCGGCTCCCTCAATGAGATAGAACTGCTTGCACAGAACAGAGACAGATGGCGAGATTTGATAAAATATCTTTAAAAGAAAACTGCTAGAACAAAAATTCATATAGGAGAAGGTGTATCTTGGTCTACGCCCTATGGGCCGGTTACGGCTCGAAAGGTCAATAGATAGATAGATGCGCTTAAAGTTCCGTTTCTCGGGCACAACTGCTACTTCTTCCTCACCCACCCCTTTGGAGGAGTTTTCTCGCTTCTACTCCCGTAAATCGGATTGGACACCACTACCCGGCGCATCACAGACCTTGGATCACTACATAAATGTCACCTCACGTGAGATACAACAACTGTGCCCTAGAAAACGGCACCGCCCGAAATTATCTCCCTCTGAGTTTCGGGCCCTCTCTAATCTCCAACGCCGGGATAACATTGTCATCAAACCGGCAGATAAGGGGGGAGCGGTGGTAGTTTGGCGTAAAGACATACATTTCAGAGGGCAACAAACAGTTATCCAATACCACGTTTTATAAACCCCGCCCTGACGACGCCACTGTCCTCCACAATAAGCAGGTCCAATCTTCCCTCAAGGAACTAATCCGAGAGAACCGCCTTCCTCCAGGTGCGTCCCGCCTCATTATCCCTAATAGTGGTCTTGGGAAACCGTCATTCTACATGCTCCCCAAAATTCACAAAATCGACAATCCAGGACGCCCCATCGTGTCAGCGTGTGCTTGCCTGACTGAACACATAACTGACTATCTAGACAGTGTCTTCCAGCCTATGGTCGTTAGTCTTCCCTCATATGTCAAGAACACAAACCATGCCTTGAGTATCTTCTCTTCCATCTCTCTCTCCCGTGGTCACTCATACCGACTTTTCACCTTTGATGTTTGTTCTCTCTACACCTCTATTCCTCACTCCGACGGCCTTCTGGCTCTACCGTTCTTTCTTGACCAGAGACAACACCCCTCTGTTGATACTGCCACTCTTCTCCGCCCTACTGAGCTTGTACTCAACCTCAACACCTTTGAGTTCAATGGTAACTTCTATGACCAGGTTAGTGGAGTAGCCATGGGCATCAAGATGGGCCCCAGCTATGCTTGCCTATTTATCGGTTACCTTGAGCACCAAATTCTCAATTCGTATCAAGGTCCCCTTCCCATCATATACCTCCGGTACATTGATGGCTGCTCTGGACTTACCGATCTACTTGAGGATGACCTGTCCAGGTTTATCGACCACATTGGTAGCTATCACAAAGCTATCAAGATCACATATTGTATATCCACTTCCTCTGTTACCTTCCTAGATCTTATCGTTTCTTTGGGTACTTCTGGCCTCTACACCTCGGTTTTCTACAAACCCACAGTCGCCCATTGTTATCTTCTCTATACTTCACCACATTCATCTTCTTGTCGTGATTCAATTCCGTTCTCACAGTTATTGCGTCTCCGTCGCATCTGCCAGGATGACCAAGATTTCCTCCTACAGGCTCACCTCATGTTAGGTTTCTTCAGCCGCCGGCTTTGTCCAGACTCGATCCTCCAGTCTGCCCTCAAGCGGGTCCTCCTTATCTCCCGTCCCGAGGCACTCACCCCTTCCAACCGCCCCCCCCTCCTCTGAGAGAACTATACTCACCCTCACATATCATCCTCACAACTTAGCTGTTGTGAAGATACTCAACCGCTACCGTTCCATTCTCCTCTCTGATCCCACTACCCGTCTACTTTTTAGTAATCCCCCGATGATCGCCTTCAAGCGCGACAGGAATTTGGGAGATATTCTGGTTATGAGCCATCTCCCTCGCTCCGACCCTCAACACTTCAGTACGGCCCCTTGTGGTCGGAACTGTATCACCTGTGCCAATGTGCTCCCTACTGACTCGGTCTTATTCCCTAATGGACGGTTCGAGATCAATCATGGCTTCACATGTGTGTCCCGTAACGTCATTTATGCCATCATATGCCAACGATGCCACATGACCTATATTGGCGAGTCTGGGAGACGATTAGCGGAAAGATTTTGTGAACATCTACGAGATGTTCAACAGAATACTGGAACTCCAGTGTCTTCCCATTTCAACTCCCCAGATCAAAAAGGGCAAAGACGACATCCGTGTCACTAAATTGTCCTTTGTCACTCTGGGGACCGCAGCCGATTTGCTTTGGAGAATCGCCTCATAGTCCAGTATGGTTTGCTGACCCCACGAGGCATGAACGTATCACACTCGTACACATAGTTTCCTTTCGGTTACTCCTTCCCTTTTGCATAGCCTTTTCTACTGCCCATGTTTGGGCTCTTTAGTCTATCTACTATGCCATACTATTCATAGTTCTCCTCCACTAGTCCCCATTGAGACATTTCGGTGTTCTCCTATACACCTTTTTGTGTACTACTTACCCCTGATACGTTTTTATTGTACCCCACTCTCAGACATCTCACTCTTTCCGCCTTTTGAGTACCTATAGCCTACTGTTCTATTCTTTCTCCTTTGTGTTTGCACACTCACCCCGGTGTGAACTCCTCTGGCTATGTGTGCGTTATGCGCACATTTCTGCATATATATGATTGTCCCCGTATGGGTGTGCACATGCATGTATGTGTTCATATGTATGGGCATTGGTATATATATATATGTATGTATGTGTGTGCTTGTTGGTATGCATATATATGCATATATATGCATATATATGCATATATATGCATATATATGTATGTATATGTGTGTGTTGATATATATATATATAGGTATGTGCATGTCTGTTTGTACGTGTATATATGTATACACGCATCTGTGTGTGTGTATACATGCATTTATGGGCCCTTAGATACTTTCAGACATTGTCAGTGTCTTTGCAGTCGAGGTAACCTAGACAGCGTTCCCCTCACTCGTGTATTTTTAGAACCCTTCACCTGACCAGAGGGTATAATTACAGCTACACTCGTGGGACCATTTATTTTCCATTCTGACCATGATCCACGACAGAGGGAAGTCATTATTATGTTCTTTAACCAGTTTCGATTATTTTTGTTTTGGATGTTTCGTTACTAGTTAGCTATGCAGGATCAGTTTTATTTACTTACATATCTGTGTGTGCGTGTTTTTTGCTTGTTCCTGCTGAAGGCCTATTGAGCCGAAACGTCGTTCAAATCGGTGTCGTCTACTAATCACGTAAAGCTTCTAACATACTATTTTTTCTACTTTTTTTTTCAATTTTCCCTCCCAGTCTTGATATATCAATTGATTCACGATTACGTACATAAGACTATCATTTGTTTCCTTTACGAAAATAGACTAGTCGCGCAGTTGTCATTCCTCCGTAAATTAACAGAGTACCTGTGTAGTTTTTTCTGAGAATAATATATCATTTCTAACAGTAATGAACAATCATTTCATTTGATATATTATTTATTTTTATATGAAATTTTAAATAGCACATTTCATTGAACAAAGTGTGAGAATATATCCAGTGTACATTTGTAAAAAGTGCTTATTATATAGCAAAAATAAGTGACATAAAGGTGAGGACAGGCGTAAATGAATATACAGAGCTGCAGTAAAGTTGGTGCAAGGAAGAATAAGAAAACAACCTAGAAAATTACTTTTGTTACAGCTAAACGGCAATAAAACATGGCACAAAAACGCCACGACGTTGTGGTCTCGAAAGCTAATTAAAAGCGGGTTTCTAATTACTGTTTCCTGAACAAAAGACCAGTTTTTTTTACGTCACACAGTTTCTATGTCGTGTTTGATCATCATAGTTCTCACAGAGTTTCTATGTCGTGTTTGATCATCATAGTTCTCACAGAGTTCCTATGTCGTGTTTGATCATCATAGCTCTCACAGAGTTCCTATGCCGTGTTTGATCATCATAGTTCTCACAGAGTTCCTATGTTGTGTTTAATCATCATAGTTCTTACAGAGTTCCTATGTCATATTTGATCATCATAGTTCTTACATAGTTTCTATGTTATGTTTGATCATCATAGTTCTCACAGAGTTCCTATGTCGTGTTTGATCATCATAGTTCTTAGAGAGATCCTATGCTGTGTTTGATAATCATAGTTCTCACAGAGTTTCTATGTCGTGTTTGATCATCATAGTTCTCACAGAGTTTCTATGTCGTGTTTGATCATCATAGTTCTCACAGAGTTCCTATGTCGTGTTTGATCATCATAGCTCTCACAGAGTTCCTATGCCGTGTTTGATCATCATAGTTCTCACAGAGTTTCTATGTCGTATTTGATCATCATAGTTCTCACAGAGTTCCTATGTCGTGTTTGATCATCATAGTTCTCACAGTTTCTGTGCCATGTTTGATCATCATAGTTCTCACAGAGTTCCTATGCCGTGTTTGATCATCATAGTTCTTACATAGTTCCTATGTCGAGTTTGATCATCATAGTTCTCACAGAGTTCCTATGTCGTGTTTGATCATCATAGTTCTTAGAGAGATCCTATGCTGTGTTTGATAATCATAGTTGTCACAGATTTCCTATGTTGTGTTTGACAATCATAGTTCTCACAGAGTTCCTATGTTGTGTTTGATATTCATAGTTCTCACATAGTTCCTATGTCGTGTTTGATCATCATAGTTCTCAAAGAGTTCCTGTGTCGTATTTGATCATCATAGTTCTTACATAGTTTCTATGTTGTGTTTAATCATCATAGTCCTCACAGAGTTCCTATGTCATGTTTGATCATCATAGTTCTTACATAGTTTCTATGTTGTGTTTGATCATCATAGTTCTCACAGAGTTTCTATGTCGTGTTTGATCATCATAGTTCTCACAGAGTTTCTATGTCGTGTTTGATCATCATAGTTCTCACAGAGTTTCTATGTCGTGTTTGATCATAATAGTTCTCACAGAGTTTCTATGTCATGTTTGATCATCATAGTTCTCACAGAGTTTCTATGTCGTGTTTGATCATCATAGTTCTCACAGAGTTCCTATGTCGTGTTTGATCATCATAGCTCTCACAGAGTTTCTATGTCATGTTTGATCATCATAGTTCTCACAGAGTTTCTATGTCGTGTTTGATCATCATAGTTCTCACAGAGTTTCTATGTCGTGTTTGATCATCATAGTTCTCACAGAGTTTCTATGTCGTGTTTGATATTCATAGTTCTCACAGAGTTTCTATGTCATGTTTGATCATCATAGTTCTCACAGAGTTTCTATGTCGTGTTTGATCATCATAGTTCTCACAGAGTTTCTATGTCGTGTTTAATCATCATAGTTCTTACAGAGTTTCTATGTCGTGTTTAATCATCATAGTTCTTACAGAGTTCCTACGTCGTGTTTCATCATCATAGTTCTCACAGAGTTTCTATGTCATGTTTGATCATCATAGTTCTCTCAGAGTTTCTATGTCGTGTTTGATCATCATAGTTCTTACAGAGTTCCTACGTCGTGTTTCATCATCATAGTTCTCACTGAATTTCTTTGTCGTGTTTGATCATCATAGTTCTCACAGAGTTTCTATGTCGTGTTTGATCATCATAGTTCTCACAGAGTTTCTATGTCGTGTTTGATCATCATAGTTCTTACAGAGTTCCTACGTCGTGTTTCATCATCATAGTTCTCACAGAGTTTCTATGTCATGTTTGATCATCATAGTTCTCACAGAGTTTCTATGTCGTGTTTGATCATCATAGTTCTTACAGAGTTCCTACGTCGTGTTTCATCATCATAGTTCTCACCGAGTTTCTTTGTCGTGTTTGATCATCGTAGTTCTAACCACATCACTTTTCATTTTAATAAATTATATAAATCGCTCACTCTTCTCCTTCTGTATCCTTCTTTCTTCATTTGGCGTTCAGCGTCGGCGGGAGATATGGTTTGCTGCTGTCTTTGACCTTCTCTTGGCATCTCCTGCTATGATGTTTCCTTATAGTTTAAAAAAAAAAAATCATCAGTCCATCTTTTTCATAGGTAAATTTCGGGTCTGGTGTTTTCGTTGTATTTGTTGGAGGCTTGTGTCGTATTTTGTCTTATCACATGGCCAAAACATGTAATTTGTTGTTTCTTTAAGTGTTCAAAGGCATGAAATATTGCTAGTTTTTTTCTCCCTCAGCTCTTCATTTATTATCGTATCTTTCAGGTTGTTTCCTCTCATGCGCGTGACACATTTCATTTGCCTAAATGCACACAAAGATGCATCAGACATCTGAAGTGTATACAAGGGTTTAATTAGTTTGTTATGATCTGTTCGAGGCATGAAGACCTTTAATTCTTATAAAAGTCATGTGTAGTGTGTATTCTTATAAAGTTCAATATTTCTGCAATACGTTCTCAGCATCTTTTTCGTGGTCGGCCATTGGATATAGTGTTCTTGCAGCGTTTATTGAAGGCTCGTTGTGTTCTTTTTTTTTTATCTTTCTGTCTTATCACGCAGCCAAATCATTCTTTCAGTTTCTTTATATATTTAAAGACGGCAATTATTCCTAGCATTTTTCTCATTTCCTTCATTTACTATCTTATCTCTCAGGTTGATTCATGTAGTGCGTCCAACACATTTCATCTCAGTAGCGGTTATTTTCTTATTGTTCTTGAGTCTAGAGTCCAGGTCTGGTATTTGTAGTACAACGCGGGGATAAAGAGTATTTTTTAAATATGAGTGGCCTTTTGGCCTCTAGAGCTATTTCCTTGTTGGACATCAGTGGTGATCGTTGTCCGATTATTTGAAACTTTGTTGCATATTGAGTCTACTGCTGCTGCTTGCTAATTATCGTTTGCCACTAGACTTTTTTACGTATTCAAATCCATCCACTTGTTTTAATTGGTTGCCGTCTATCGTTATGTTGATTTTCGTTTTTTTCTTTCGCCGGTCACTGATCACTGCTATTTCGACAGCAACCACAACATCGGACTTCTTTGGTGTTGAGTATTTTTTTTTTCCCTTTACAATCCACAGGGTCTGTCTTTGACGTATTTGTTAGTTTTTGTTTTTGTTTTCCTTCGTTCTTTCATTCATATTTTTTTCCCCATTTTTGTCTTCATTACTTTAATCCAATTGAAGCACCGGTAGAGCAGTGGTCTACTGACGTCCGTTCTCTACAACCGTCCAATTTCTAGGTTCACCCGACCTTATCAACGACACCAGATATATTTTTCTGGGAAAGATAGACGACCCGGCGTAGTGCTGTCGGGCTGGCTGCATTATCCACAAATGTGCGGTGATAACAAATAAATATAGGCAATAACACATTGACGATATACCACGCTGGAAACTTGGCGGGATCCTCCTTCCTTCCTTCCTTCCTTCCTTCCTTCCTTCCTTCCTTCCTTCCTTCCTTCCTTCCTTCCTTCCTTCCTTCCTTCCTTCCTTCCTTCCTTCCTTCCTTCCTTCCTTCCTTCCTTCCTTCCTTCCTTCCTTCCTTCCTTCCTTCCTTCCTTCCTTCCTTCCTTCCTTCCTTCCTTCCTTCCTTTCTTTCTTTCTTCCTCCTTCCTTTCTTTGGTCCTTCCTTATGTCTTTCTTCTTCACTCTCTCCCTCCCTCTCTTACACATTCTTTCTTTCTTTCTTTCCTTCCTTCTTTTTTCTTTCTTTCTTCTCTCCCCCCCCCCCCCAACTTGTTAACAAGAAAGAAATAGCGACACTTGTAGGTCTGCAAACAACAGTTTAAGAATAGCTCAACTATATCGTACACCTGCATTATTAATATGCAATTTTATTTGTTCTAAAAGATTGCAACTTTTCCATGACAAACACCAATGGCCATTGCACCGAGCATTAGAGTATGACATTCACCAGCATATATGTCCCCATAAGAGACGTTTACATACATCAGAACAGACAATATCAATATTTGTATGTTAGTTATGGGCAAGAAAGGCACAGAAAACAGGAACAATAATCGGAAGAACTTTATGAAATTAATTTATTTTAATGACCCGTTAATAGGAAGAACGTTTCCGACCAGAGCGTTTACATAGCCACTCACAGAGCACAGCTCAGACCCATGGAAAATATTCATCTCTCTTATTATCTTATTAATCTCTCTTATTATCTTATTAATCTCTCTTGATGTGCTCACGTTGTTGGTGTTTACACCGTCAGACAAGAGTTTATAATAAACGTCATTGTTTCCGGGAATACTCTTTAGATCTCTTCAGTTTTTATTGTAAATTTTATCTTTCAGTGAGAATGTCTTTAGCTGATCAGATACGGGGCAGTCCTACCAAATGTTTTGAAGGTTATATACACTTCTTTTTGTTTCTTGTTTCCCTTCTGATTTGTCCTGAACGTCAAGGGAAAATACAGTTTGCGGTCTTTAGCTCATCTGTTAGCCTCTCCTACCGTTTTGTTACCTAATGTTTCTAATATTTCATCGTTTTCATAAACAATCCTTGGGTCTGGTGTTATTATAGCCTTTATTGAAGGTTCTTTGTGCTGTATTTGGATTCTTCTGTCTTATCAGGTACCATGTTTGTTGATGTTTATTTAAGTATTCTGTGGCGGAGAATATTCATAGCCTTTTTAAGCTCTTTCATATCCCCCAGGCAGTTTCCTGTCATGCGTCTGACCTATTTCAGTTGCCAACATGTGCACAGTGTTGAATCAGACATCTGAAGTTCATGCTAGTGTTTATTGAGTCTATTGTGACCTTTTTCTAAGCCTGAAAACCTTTTATCCATATATAAAAATCATCTTTAATGTTTATTCTTAAAGGTATTGCTGCAATGCTTGTTCAGCAGTTACTGTATTAATGTCACAGACAGATATCTCAAATTAGACATGTGCCACAAAGTTTGGCCTGTGTTGTGAGTAAATATTACTACTGGCCATTTTTTAAAATGAGTCTTACTGACAATTTTTGTGTTTTTTGGTAACCTAAAAAAAGTAAAGTATCCCCCGTCACGCCAAGTGGCGTATAGGGAAATATGGTGTTAGTGACCCTATATTTTACAGACCTTCAGCGCATGATTTTTGGGGTAATGTGGTCGGTATTACGCCCGTGCTGCTTTACTTTCCCAGAAAAAATCCGGTACACATTTAAGGCTGGGTGAACCCGGAGCCGTCGGTTGGGATCGAACTTGCCCCTTGTCCGTAGTAGTCCAGTTCACTAACCACTGAGCTATCGCGGCTCCCACTAATTTTTAGGGAATTAGTAAAACCCAGGTGTCCTCGCCAGGGTACGAACCCCGGCTGTTGCCGTGGTAAGCCAACCGCCTATCGATTGCGCTAACCGGACACCCTTTTTGGTAACCTGGTTATTCTCAATCATGTTACTAATATAGTTCCCTTTGGCTATCTTTTAGCATAAAAAAAAAGTAACGCACCCCCGTCACGCCAAGTGGCGTATAGGGAATATGGTGTTAGTGACCATACATTTTACAGACCTTCAGCACATGGTAATGTGGTCGGTATTACGCCCGTGCCGCTTTACTTTCCCAGAAAAAAATCCTGTACCCATTTAAGGCTGGGTGAACCCGGAGCTGTCGGTTGGGATCGAACTCTACCTCTTGTCTTTTGTAGTCCAGTTCACTAACCACTGAGCTACCGCGGCTCCCCTTACAACGGGTAGCAAAGGACAAACAAACTACTGAGCCATGAGATTGTATCGTGTATTATCTCACTGATGGGTCTTTATACATTCCCTACATTAGATTCGAGCTACTTGTGCACTCTGTAATGATCCCTAAGATTTGATGGCATCAGCACAGAAAACTTTCTTGATACAAGCTTTGACAATCTGATCAACAAAAGTGGTCCATGTATTTGTGAACAAGTGTTTTAACTCTGTAATTTTTCTTGAAAATAACACCAGGGCTAAGACTAAGAATAGCAAAATGTTTGATCTTTTCAACATTCCTATATGGTGCAGGAACATGGACATTAGACAAGAAAATAGAACAGAGAATTGAAGCCTCTGAAATGTGGATATATAGAAGAATAGGTAGAATTTGATGGAAAGAAAAGAAAACAAACGATGAGGTCTTAAAACAACTAAAAATGAAAAGAGAACTTCTAAACACAATCCAAACAAGATAAATAAGATTTTTGGGGCATGTCAAAAGACACAACAGTCAACTAAAAGTAATCTTGGAAGGGAAAATACAGGGTAAAAGAGGCAGACCAAGACAAACATGGACGAGTAACATCAAAAGATGGACAAATCAGCCTATGACAACCAACACCATCAAAGCAAGAGACAGAGCAGAATGGCGCTTCATGGTAGTCAACTTTGTTTGCGGAGATGGCACTCGATGATAATGATGAATATTTCTTGAAAATTGAAACCGAGTTTGGGGGTCACCTGGGTTATGGCCCATAGACGTCTTCCAGTCTAAAAGCTCCCGATTCGGCATGTTTGAACATATAATCATAATACATAACCAGTTTATATTAATGACAACTCAACCTGCCATCTATTTCCAGATCGTATTTAAACAATATCAACTACGTCATCGTTTATAGAAACATTTGATAGCAACTCGTACACTCTCTAATGTCACGATATAGACTCGTACATGCAGTTTATTCAGTCCAGTCTTCTAGTACTAACTCATTTAACTTCGAAACTCTTAGGATCTATTTCTCTGGTATGAAAATGTAAACTTCTTAATGTTCTTCAGTTCAAACATCTGTATATACTTTGCTTTTAAATACAATTTGTGGAAGATTCAAGTAAATTAAAAAGATTATGTTGCAGAAAAGTCTCAGTCTGAATAGTAAGAAAACAGAAGTAATGGCCATATCGAAGAAACAATCATCACCATCATGCAGCATAAAAATAAATAGGACAAACCTGAAACAAGTGCAACGTTTCAAATACTTGGGCACAATAATAACATCAGATGGAAGATGCACCACAGAAATAACGTTCAGAATAGCTCAGGCCAAAATAGCATTTCAGAAAAAAGAAAAATATCTTATGCAAAAAATATATGTCAATACAAGTGAGAAAGAGAGTTCGGTGCTATATAGAACCAATTCTGACCTACGGAAGCGAATCATAGACAGTAGACACACAAATGAAAAGACTATTAGAGGCCCCAGAGATGGGGTTTCTCAGAAGAATGTTGAAAGTTCACTGGACAGCTAAAAAGACCAATGAAGAAATTCTCAAAGAGACCAACACTAAAAGGGAGCTACCAAAAACATCAGAAAGAAACAATCAACTTTTTTCGGGCACATCATGATAAGAGGAAAGTTGGAATACTTGATCACAACTGTCAAAATAAAAGGAAAGAGAGATCGCGGACGACAAAGAGAGAAAATACTGGATAGCCTGGTGTCATGCATGGAAAACGGTCAACAACAGAATTGATACGGTGCACTGTAGATAGAAGATTGTGGAAGGACATAATCGCTTACGCCAACCGGTATGGCACATGATGATGATAATGTTGCACAACACAAATGTGCTGTTCATGTGGGAAGAGGAGCATACTAATAATCGGGTAATAATATTTTCAATTGATATGGAGCAATGTTTCACATACCAGATTACATAAACCCTACTCGGGCATTACTATTTTTTCTCTCTCTCTGCGATCAAGACTCAATCAGAGTAGGATTCCAGACTCTCTCATGAAGTCAGCTGTCTGTTTAAGTGAATCGATTGCCCCATATAGTTTTTCTTCCAAGGAGGTGGGCGTGGACCACATTGCTATTCTCAGGTCTGTGTACTGGGGGCAAATCAATTCAGAGGAAGAGGTATGTTTACAGCACTCGGAAAAAGTGACAAATAATCAACAGCAGAAAAAAATATGGACCCAAGCAGGATTGAACCCGTACTCAGTGGCACAGCGCGTTGCCACGAAAAGCCAAACGCTAGGGAAGACTGCCACTCAGCTAACTAACAAATTAGCTATCGTGGACAATGTCTTTTCGCGAAGGTGTTCTCATGACTATAGCATAAGGCTGCGATCACAGCTCGGAAATATTTTTCCTGTTAGGAAAAAAATATTTCCGAGCTGTGTACTGGGGGCAGTCCTGTAGAACATGTTTTGTAGTCATATTGTCCAGTGTACAGTGGCATAGACTGGTTGTACCTATTTTGAATTTGGTGAACATGTGATTTCTCATTCTATTGTGGCCAGTGCGTATGCAAAGTATGATGACTTGATCCGTCCTTGATAGTTGGTGGTATCCGTCACTCTCGTTATGCTTTGGGTGTTCTCGTTTCTATTTTTTTATGGAACTGACCCTTGAGGATGGATTTGGCTTCATCAAAACTGAGCGGATGATTTTACTATTTTCAATTCACGTGTAGTAATGTTCCACATAACAGATTACATAAACCCAACTTAGAACAAAAAAACCGCAAAATATTCTGAAGCATCAAGGTTTCTACATACCATCATCAAGTGCCGGGCCTGCTGGCGTAGGTGATCATGTCTCTCCACAACTTTCGATCTCGGCAGCTATTTATTATTTCTGTTGTTGACCTTCTGCCAAGCCATTCTCTTAAGCTGTCTGTTATTTTTTTCTCTTTGCTTCCCTCTATCTCTTCGTCCCTCAATTTTTCAAATTGTTACAATATATTCCAGTTGTTCTCTTCTCATTACATGGCCAAAAAAATGAAGATTGTTCCTTCCTAACATTGGAAATTAGCTCTCTTTTTGCTTTGACCTCTCTCAGAACATCTTCATTACTCTTTTTAGCTGTCCATGGTTTTCTCAACATTCTTCTGTAAAACCACATTTCTACAGACTCCAGTGATTTTCTTGTCTGTTGTCCCATTGTCCATGATTCGCATCCATGTGTTAAGACTGGCTCTACGTAACATTTATTTCTACATATAAATAAGTATAATCGTCACTTGAACACAGATCCCGTAATGCTGACTTTCATGTCATTGAAGATCAGCGTAAGACCAGGAGTCAGGGTCTGTGACAAAACCAGAAGGCGACTAAGAAATAGATTTCCTGAGAGATGCACACCCTGAAAGCTTATTAATCCGGTACAAATGCGGGCTGACGATGGATATACTTGACCGCAAGGTTCAAGACAGTGCAAATAAGCATGTGTAGAAGAGCCTAATTGTTAATGATAAAAGATAAAGTGAAAAGAAGAGCTGCATCAAGCAACAAGCGGGACTACAGAACTTGGTCGAAAGAAAGTCTTCTGTCTTTTGAAAGTTTTTCGGACAACAATGACATTCATTGCTGACGTCAGCGTCGATGTTTGAAACAACAAACAGGAGAGAACGATAAAGAAATACAGTCTAAAACAAAAGTGGACGAATGAAAAATAAGCAGACACCTGCTTCAAAAGGCTGTAGATAAATATCTTTATAATGATACATTCACATTAATTCGAATATGCCATCTGGGTCAAATACTATAGATGTATGTGACAGGTAACTTATAGATAGCTCACGTTTCTCATGTTCTGAGGTTTATCGTGGCCTGCATAGATTAGTTTGGTTTATTTAACCAAGTAACAAAAACGGTAATTGTCTTTCCTGAAAGAATTCTCTCGTTGTTGAGTTAGTCACACATTTTGTTAAAGACCTGAATGTTCTATAGATATAGATCTACTGGATTATCTCTCATTGTTTATTTTCAGAATTAGGTGAAGTTTCGCTGGAAGTTACATGTTCATCAAGCGATTTGTCTGAATTGAATTTGTTGTTAACTGATTGGGTAGATGAGACAGATGATACTGCGCTATTTTGAGCTGTGCCATTTGTGGTGCTTCTTCTTGTCATTGTAGGCCAACTTGCTGCTAGACCGTCAGCGGTCTGCTGACGACTGGAGCCAGACTTCTTAAAGGGAGGTATAACATAATCCGGGTTCATATTAGCACGAGCCCCGTATTTTTGTCGTTCGTGGGCGGCTGGGTCAAAGCTGGCACGGCGGAAGTTGGTGTTGGACACAAACCTGGTCAAAGAGCCACCCTGGAGCATCAAGATCTGATTCTTGAGAGGAGTGAAGCTCTGCGTTTCCGAACTGGTATTCATGAAACCCATCTCCATGCTTGTGCTCAAGTTGCTTATCTTCGGACGATTCAGAAGTGCATCCACGGATAAACTCCGTGGGCTGGGGCTGCTGCTTGAAGAACCATGAAAGTACATGACAGTGGTGGGCAGACTCTGTCGCCGAATCATGTGAATGGGGATAAGGTTCAAATCTTTCCTGAGACCGAGGTAAAAGTTCAGATCTTTACGGACAACATACGGCGCACTATATCTACGAATGCTGCCTGTTGATATAAAGGCTTGCTCGTTATCTTCACTAACAGGGCTTAAGCACCGGCCACTCTCTTCCGATTCAGTCTGGTAGTGATACAAAAGATTAACATCATTTTCCACTACGTCATCCTCCTCGCTTTTCCCCTCATCCTCCTCTTGATTTTCCTCACTTCTTATTATCTGTACTGACACCTCCCCATCAGAGACTGCAATGTCAACCCCAGCAGGTGCCACTTCCAAGCCTCTCTCTTTCACATCTTTTCTTTGAGTTTTATCCACCACTTCAAGCTTGTCATCTTCAAATTCTCGATCATAAATATCAGAGTCTATATCTGTAATCTCAGCTCCACTGTCCATGATAGACTTCCACTTGGACTGATTGGTATATAAATGATACATCATTTGAGCAGACAATTCACTTTCAAGAAATCTGTCCCAGGCCTTGAATAATGGGCTGACAACAAATTGAATGAAACCTGCGGAAAATACAGAGGTACAGGGTCAACATTAGGCTGGTAGAATGTACAACCCAGGAGATTACAAACAAAATATTGATCAAATACAATTTTAAGAATAAATATACACCCTCGTGAACTTTTGTATAATTAAACACTAACTTCACAAATAGGTCTGGATTCAATCTCCAGAAGTGACTGCTTTTTTCTGATCGGCACGGCTCCAGGGTTTCACCAGCCTCTAAAAAAGGGAACCAGACATTTTTCTGGGAAGAAAATTCGGCCTGGTGTAATACCGACCACATACCCAAAAATGTGCCGCAGGTCTTCTTCTTCTTTCCTTCCTCATCTGCCTTTCAGCGTCGAGGGGAGATATAATTTGTGATCTTTTGCTCTTCTGTTCGCCTCTGCTGCTGTTATGTTTCCTAGTGCTTCTAATATTCCATCGACCAATCTTTTTCGTGGTCGACCCTTGGGTCTGGTGTTCTCACAACGTTTGTTGAAGGCTCGTTGTGTTGTATTTTGTTCTTTCTGCCTTGTCACGTGGCCAAACCATTTTATCTGTTGTTCCCTTATATATTCTATGGTAGGGGCTATTCCTAGCTTTTTTCTCAGTTCTTCATTTCTGATCTTATTTCTCAGACTGCCGCAGGTAATGGAAAAAAATATAGTCACTAACACCATATTCCCCTTAAAAAAAAACCTTTATTTTGCCTTACCTACAAATATTTGAACATTTAGATAGACACGTGAATGTAGGGACAAACAAGATAATTTCTGTTGGAAACAGAAGATACAACCAAAGTGTTGTAGCTTGAAACTAGGCATGTTGGGCTGAATAAATAAAAAAAATAAGTGAAGAGCCCCGTCACGCCAAGTGGCGTATAGGGAATATGGTGCGAATAAATCAGCATCATCAAGTACCGGACCTGCTGGCGTAGGTGATCATGTCTCTCCACAACTTTCGATCTCCATAGTTATTTATCATTTCTGTTGACCTTCTGCCTAGCCATTCTCTTAAGCTGTCTGGTATCTATTCTCTTTGCTTCCCTCTATCTCTTCGTCCCTCAATTTTTCCAGTTGTTACAATATATTCCAGTTGTTCTCTTCTCATTACATGGCCAAAAAATGAAGATTGTTTCTTCCTAATATTGGAAATTAGCTCTCTTTTTGCTTTGGCCTCTTTCAGAACATTTTCATTACTCTTCTTAGCTGTCCATGGTATTCTCACCATTCTTCTGTAAAACCATATTTCTAGAGACTCCAGTGATTTTCTTGTCTGTTGTCCTATTGTCTGCGAATAAATACCAAATTATAATAAATCCGAGCCATTCACCATCGTGCAGACACTGGCCTTATCATTTAGAAAGTTGAATGACATGGCCTGCAGGAAGAACCACCAGAGACGTTTACAAACAACACTAATCATCATCATGTGCCATACCGGTTGGCGTAGGCGATCATGTCCTTCCACAATGTTCTATCTACCTAGCATCGTATCAGTTCTGTTGTTGACTGTTTTCCATGTCATGACACCAAGCTATCCAGTGTGTTCTCTCTTTACCGTCAGCTATCTCTCTTTCCTTTTATTTTGCCAATTATAACCAAGAATTCAATTTTCCTCTTCTCATGATGTGCCCGAAAAATGTTGATTGTTTTTTTTGTTTCTTAGGAGCTCCCTTTTTGTGTTGGCTTCTTTGAGAATTTCCACGTTCTTCTAGCTGTCCAGGGAACTTTCAACATTCTTCTGAGAAATCCCATCTATGTGGCCTCCAAAAGTCTTTTCAATTGTTTGTCTACTGTCCATGATTCGCTTCCATGGGTCAGAATTGGATCTATATAGCATCGATGAACTCTCTTTCCCACTTCTATTGACATAGATTTGTTGCATACAATGTTTTTCATTTTCTGAAATGTTATTTTGTCCTGAGATATTCTGCTTCTTATTTCTGTGGTGCAAATACTAAACAACACTAGACGCGACTTTACCCATCAGCAAACAAACTTGCTGCTTCTACAGACTGGCATTACTGCCAGAGATAGCTCGATGCACATCAGGCAGACAAACAACATACGAGTATATTCAGATTTACAAAGACAAATAGATGGCTGGATAAGCATGCAAGCGAACACACAGGTTTGTAGGTACATCAAAAGAGATGAGAAAAAAGAAATGTTATTTGAGTGAAATGTGAAAAATTAACAACAGAAGCAAAATGAAACTTTAGGGACATTGAATTTAGAAGATCCAGAAGATTGTTACAATATCGACCGTCAAGTACACACTGATGGCAGTAGCTGTAGTGGATTAAGGAAAATATAAATATATCATTTTTTCACAAATATAAACAGTGTTTTTTTGCAAAAATCTTTAGCTACAAATAAAACAACTTATCTACAAACAACTACATGAAATAAAACAACTTATCTACAAACAACTTTTACATGAAATAAAACAACTTATCTACAAACAACTTTTACATGAAATAAAACAACTTATCTACAAAGAGATTTAACTAAATATAAAAGCTCCTCCCAAAGAACTTACACTAAACAATAAGAGAAATGACTCGCTATCGACGTTTGTCAGCAACAGGAAAATAATCTTTAATGGTTTTATCACCGAATACTCGCTCCTACAGAGTATAACAATACATCGTGTATCTGTCCTGTGTGAGTTTTTGAGTTATTTGCGGGTCATCATCATTGCACTCCAAATATATCCGTAGGTGCTCAGATCCCCTCCTCAGCAAGTCCCGCAGGGTCCAGCGACTGACAACTCCTGTTCTTCGTTTGTTGATAAGTCTTCTTACACGCCCACTAAGTTTTTCGTTTCTTGCTGAGCCCATCTTAACTCCCATCTCTTTCAACCGAAGCAGTGGCATGGACTCATGTTTGTCGAAGTCCTGTGCTCTTCCCACATCACGGAGGGCATCGATGATGTCCGCCCGATCCATTGGTTGACCGTCTTCAACGACAGCGCAGCTAGCCAACCTGTCCGCTCTTTCATTTCTCAGTACTCCCTTTATGTCCTGTGTGAAATCATACGGACTGTACAACAACTGTATAATTTAGGCACTCTCAGTCAAAAGACACAAAGAGCTGAAATGTCAAGCCAATCACAACAATTAATAAGCACCACACACATACACCTAGCCTTAAATGGGTACTGGATTTATTCTGGGAAAGTAAAGCGGCACGGGCGTAATACCGACCACATTACCTCAAAAATCATGTACTGAAGGTCTGTAAAATGTATGGTCACTAACACCATATCCCCTATACACCACTTGGCGTGAGAGGGCTCTGTACTTTACTTTTTACTTACACACATACACACACTACATACACATACCGTTTCATTTATTACACATTGAACGCACTACTGTTTACATTTTGTTGCAGTCTCTTTATTGATGTTTGAATTAATTAAGGAAATACCGGGTTTGCTAACAAGTCAGACACCTTGTTTAATTTTTACATTAGTGTTTCACTTTACATTTTTATCGGAAAAAATATGAAAGTGCTCTGTATTTAACTTTAAAACTCATCAGCACAAAGACAAAACTTAGACTATTCAAATCAAATGTACAATCAACGCTTACGTTTGCGTGTGAAAGCTGGAAAACAACAAGAGACATAGAAACAAAGTTGAACGCATTCAAAAATAAATGTCTAAGGAAAATACGTGGTATAGCGTGGAACGAATTCAAAACAAATGAGGAAATTAGAGAAATCGCCAATCAACCACTAATATCTTCAGTAATAAAGAAAAGACGATGGTCATATGTTGGACATGTGATGAGAAGAGATAATAACCGAATAGCAAATCAAACCCTCATGTGTGAAACAACAGGTAAGAGGAAAAGAGGCCGACCCAGAGAGACACTGAGAAGAACATTGATGATAGAGGCAAGAGCAGCAGGAATCTGCTCCCTCAATGAGATAGTGCTGCTTGCACAGAACAGAGACAAATGGCGAGATTTGATAAAATATTTTTAAAAGAATTGAAAACTGCTAGAATAAAAAAAAAACTTAGATAAGAGAAGGAATATCTTGGTCTACGCCCTATGGGCCGGCTACGGCTCGAAAGGTCAATAGATAGATAGATTTAACTTTAATCATAAAAAATATAACTTTTAAAAATTGATGGAGACTCACCATGTTGGATGTTAGCGATAGTGTTACCATAGCGATCACAGATAGGCGTGACTGTCACGTTCAGTGTTCTTTCTGTGTCACCTGAAATCATAATTGTGAAAGCTGATACCAAACAATTTGCTTTGAAATTCTCAAGGACATAGATATCAACAAATAGCATAAGAATAGGTCCCAATCTCGTTTCATATTTCCCATCTAATCTCATCGCATCTAATCTCACGGTTTCTCACTATACCTTATCTTATTTTATTTCATCTTCATTTCGTCACATCTTGTCTCGATTTATCTTGCATTGCCTTACTCTATCTTATCTGAACTTCCGATTCCTAGATGGTGTAATGAGTTGTATTTCATCGATCGCTGCAGAATTTGCTTTTGGAGACTAACAAATTTCACCTTAATTTTGATCGCTGCGTTAAAATCAACCGGATGTTTAACTTTACGGATTCGCGCCGGTGATATATATATATATATATATATTTATATATATATATATATATATATATATATATATACATACACATATATATATACACATATATACACACATATACTTATACCGGTGCCGGTATTTTTTGTGAATCAGGCAGTGTGTATACGACATTTCTTCATCGTGAAGTCAACAGACGTGTTGTCATGACACTGAGAGATGTTCAATAATACGCCATTCGATTAGTTTGGCACCGATTACTTATACTCCTACGTGTAGGTCGTGCCAAGTCAACCGAAGGTTCCACTTTAAGTATTCTGCGCCGATGCTAAGTTGTTCGTGTGTCAGGCTGCGTTCTTAGGAGTGAATCCGGCGTTGTGGGTGCATCCATGGTTGACAATGTTTTGTGCACGTTACGTCATACTGATGGGCGTTCGAATATCTCTATCCGGTTGTACGCTCGAGAATAAGGGCAATGTTATAAGATTTAAACGGTGTTCGTTTATCTACAACCTTGGAGCGACTATCGGATGTTCCTGTTAGTCAAAAATGGTGTTGCGGGAAAGCTACGAGAAGAACAGGGGCAGACTTGTGAACCAGTTGATCGATTCACACTGCGGGATTTTCTCGGGAAGACATCTGAGCACTTATGTACAATTGTTCGATTTGCAATGAGTATAATCCGACGACAAGTTTAACTAATGTTCTGTCTTATCTTATCTTATCTTATCTTATCTTATCTTATCTTATCTTATCTTATCTTATCTTATCTTATCTTATCTTATCTTATCTTATCTTATCTTATCTTATCTTGCCCTGTCCTGTCCTGTCTTGTCTTGTCTTGTCTTGTCCTGTCCTGTCCTGTCCTGTCCTGTCCTGTCCTGTCCTGTCCTGTCCTGTCTTGTCCTGTCCTGTCCTGTCCTGTCCTGTCCTGTCCTGTCCTGTCCTGTCTTGTCTTGTCCTATCCTGTCCTGTCCTGTCTTGTCTAGTCCTGTCCATTCTTGTCCGGACTTGTCTTGTCCTATCTTGTCTTATCTTATCTTTTCTTGTCTTATCTTATCTTATCTTATCTTATTTAATCTTATCTTATCTTATCTTATCTTATCTTGTCTTACCTTGTCTTGTCTTGTCCTGTTCCTGTCCTGTCCTGACCTGTCCTGTCCTGTCCTGTCCTGTCTTGTCTTGTCCTGTCCTGTCCTGTCCTGCCCTGCCCTGTCTTGTCTTGTCTTGTCTTGTCTTGTCTTGTCTTGTCCTGTCCTGTCATGTCTTGTCTTGTCTTGTCTTGTCCTGTCCTGTCCTGTCTTGTCCTGTCCTGTCCTGTCTTGTCTTGTCTTGTCCTATCCTGTCCTGTCTTGTCTTGTCCTGTCCAGTCTTGTCCTGACTTGTCTTGTCCTATCTTGTCTTAACTTTTCTTGTCTTGTCTTATCTTATCTTGTCTTGTCTTACCTTGTCTTGTCTTGTCTTATATTGTCTTGTTTTGTCTTGTATTGTCTTATCTTGTATTGTCTTATCTTGTCTTGTCTTATCTTGTCTTGTCTTATCTTGTCTTATATTGTCTTGTCTTGTCTTATCTTATCTTGTCTTGTCTTGTCTTATCTTGACTTGACTTGTCTTGTTTTGTCTTATCTTGACTTGACTTGTCTTGTCTTGTCTTATCTTATCTTATCTTATCTTATCTTATCTTATCTTATCTTATCTTATCTTATCTTATCTTATCTTATCTTGTCTTGTCTTGTCCTGTCTTATTAAGTGTTTTAGAAACGTGAACTGATAACAGTCGTCATGTCAAGAAGCTAAACCAGGTTGTGTTACGAAAACTGCTGAATACATGATAGCAGGACGGAGCACCAGACAGAGTTGTATTGGTCAAGTTCAGTCCCCAGGTTATCCTCATTGCATATCAAACAAGCACATACGTGCTGAGATCTCTTCCGAAGCATATCTCTCAACGTGCAAGGACTAACGACATCGATGTTGCGTTGGTTGATAAGCCTTTTTGTGATTCAGTTGTAACAATAACAACTGCCATCTCCCACCTTCACATGCATTCGTGAAGTCTGTTCATGGTTGCGGATTCAGGGTAATTTTTTTTAGTTGTTTTTTTTTCATTCAGCTTTCCTAAGGGCATTCAAATGTCACCGTGGTTCCTTGACGTTCCACACTCTACATCAGCCAAACTGGAAGACCGTCAGTACGCTCATTACCTTTTACACCAGCATTCTCTGGCACGTAAATTAGGCAGAATTTGGTTAGAATAAACATTTGTAGATGCCCAAACTGACATAATAAGCAATTAATGCTCTCTACAAATCACAAGTGATTTGTCTGGACCTATGTTTCGTTATTTGGTTATTTGGTTATGGAAGGCCCCGGTATCACTGCAAACGAATTAAAATCCATAATTGCTCAACCGCCCGTGCCAGCGTAATCATCCGAATTAATATCTCATCTCCCAAACAAAGAAAGGTAACTGTAGTCCCCATTGTAGCAGTCTCAGCACACGCCAAAAGACATAAGGCGAAACCGCGCAGAAAGTGAACACAGCCAACTGTTCCCTGTCATTCGATATATATCATTCATCGTAAACAATTGGAATATCGAAACATGATCAAAACGGATGAGACACACAGATCATGGTGTGCACAGAGCACCTAACTCAGTAGCTCCTGCAACAAGCCGGACTTGGAATATGAGGAAACTACAACAAGGAACACTGTTCATGCATAGCCTTCAATTGTTCCCGCCGCCTATCCACCATATACCGGAAGTTCCGCCTTTATGAACTGTTTTTTGGTGAAATTTTCCTCTTTATTATCAAAATGCATGAGGTCGTCAAAGAAGAGAACCAAGGCGACGTCCTTCGTGCCGAGATACTGTTGGAAGAAGCGACTATTGAGCTGAACCACTTTCTTAGACTTAAACAGGGGGTCTGGGGTGGTCCAGGTAACAGGCGGACGGACGATTGGAGGAGGGTTATCTTCTATTCCATTACTGAATGGGCCATCAGAGATTTTGTCTTCGGGTCTATCAAAATAGGAATAATTTGTTGGTGCCGAGCACGTTCCACAACTCCCCACACCGACAGGAACACGTTGTCTGGATCAACCGAGTCTGCTCGCTGAATTATGTGGGGGCCCTTTTGTGACTCTGAACTCAGACGCGGGCCTTGCTTCACTTGTCAACATTTTGATAGTTGAGCTTGCGATGATTGATGGAATCATACACTTGATTGATGGAATCATACACCTGATTGATGTGGTTGCTACAGGCTCACTTGATTGATGGAATCATACACTTGAATGATGTGGTTGCTACAGGCTCACTTGATTGATGGAATCATACACTTGATTGATGTGGTTGCTACACACTTGATTAATGGAATCATACACTTGATTGATGTGGTTGCTACATGCTCACTTGATTAATGGAATCATACACTTGATTGATGTAGTTGCTACACACTTGATTAATGGAATCATACACTTGATTGATGTGGTTGCTACAGGCTCACTTGATTAATGGAATCATACACTTGATTGATGTGGTTGCTACACACTTGATTAATGGAATCATGCACTTGATTGATGTGGTTGCTACACACTTGATTAATGGAATCATACACTTGATTGATGTGGTTGCTACACACTTGATTAATGGAATCATACACTTGATTGATGTGGTTGCTACACACTTGATTAATGGAATCATACACTTGATTGATGTGGTTGCTACACACTTGATTAATGGAATCATACACTTGATTGATGTGGTTGCTACACACTTGATTAATGGAATCATACACTTGATTGATGTGGTTGCTACACACTTGATTAATGGAATCATACACTTGATTGATGTGGTTGCTACACACTTGATTAATGGAATCATACACTTGATTGATGTGGTTGCTACACACTTGATTAATGGAATCATACACTTGATTGATGTGGTTGCTACAGGCTCACTTGATTGATGGAATCATACACTTGATTGATGTGGTTGCTACAGGCTCACTTGATTGATGGAATCATACACTTGATTGATGTGGTTGCTACAGGCTCACTTGATTGATGGAATCATACACTTGATTGATGTGGTTGCTACAGGCTCACTTGATTGATGGAATCATACACTTGATTGATGTGGTTGCTACAGGCTCACTTGATTGATGGAATCATACACTTGATTGATGTGGTTGCTACAGGCTCACTTGATTAATGGAATCATACACTTGATTGATGTGGTTGCTACAGGCTCACTTGATTAATGGAATCATACACTTGATTGATGTGGTTGCTACAGGCTCACTTGATTGATGGAATCATACACTTGATTGATGTGGTTGCTACAGGCTCACTTGATTGATGGAATCATACACTTGATTGATGTGGTTGCTACAGGTATCCAGTCCACAGCTCTGCCAGAACGGCCGTCGCTTGGCCTCTACAGACGGGGCCAGCGACCAAGACCTATGTTTCGTAATCAGATCAACGTCTCCATAGGAAGCTATTTTATGTTAATTGCAAAAGAACAGATGATCCTTGAGGGAAAAAAAATGAACGATTAAAAGATAATGTAGAGTTCCTTAAAACATAAGAGTGTCAGCCATAGTGCCTGGAGGAACATTTCTGGCATCACACAACGAGACAACCGAGACTACTGATGGTGCGGCAATTATTAAGAGAGGAAAAAAGGCAAATGGTCAATGTCAAACAGAAATGATCACTTCGCAAATTAGCTTTATCACAATAACACCCTTCTCAACAGATGAACACTTAAAACTTCCATACTATCGCTGATGTAGACACTTCAGAGACCCACTGGCCTCATCAAACATATGGGAGAACACTCAATCAGAAAGCGATGACACCAATGGAGATCAACAACTCTGCAACCTTTATGTATAATTAATATCCTTCTTCTTCTTCTTTTCTTCTTCTTCATGATCATCTTTATCTTCTTCTTGTTCATCTTCATCTTCTTTTTTCTTCTGCATCATCTTATTTTTCTTCTTCATCTCCTTCATTATAACCATCACCATCATCTTCCTCTTCTTATCTTTCTACATTGCCTTTCAGGTCATCGAGAGATATGGTTTGTAGTTTTTTATCTGTTCTGTTGGACTGTCCTTTTGTTATGTTTCCTAGTGTTTCAAATATTCTGTCAGTCTATCTTTTTCGTTCTCTGCCGTTGGTGCGAGCGTTCTCACAGCGTTTGCTGAAGTTTCTTTGTGTCGTATTTTGATATTTCTTCTTTTATCACGTGACGAAACCTTTATTATCTGTTTTTATCCTTTTTTAAAAACGTGACGAAACCTTTTTATCTGTTTTTATCCTTTTTTAAAAACGTGACGAAACCTTTTTATCTGTTTTTATCCTTTTTTAAAAACGTGACGAAACCTTTTTATCTGTTTTTATCCTTTTTTAAAAATGTATTTAATGGGAAGAACTATATCTTGCTTTCATTTAAAATAGTTATTCGCCTCTGTTTTTATTTCGCAAACTGTTTCTAAGTTTGAGACTAACCTATTTAATTTCAGTTGTGGTTATTTTTTTGGCATTGTGCTTGGGTCTAACGTCCAGATCTGGTATCTGTATCACAACGTTGCAATGAAAACTACTTATAGTCAAGAGCAACGTGTTTTCTATCATGCAATCCTTACCTTGCAGGAAAAACTCCTGACAGATCTTCTTACTCCAAAGCTGACTGATCTTCCACGGCCGACATGGATTGGAGATGTCTGCACATTTCAGAGCTATCTGTGGAAAATGTCATAAAGTAGAACGTTATATTGATTCCAGTATTTTGCAGTTATATTTAACCAATATACAACGCTTTATTGTTATAATTTAATTTGTTTAGGTTGTTATAGATATAGGAACAATGTCATATATATCGTTAGATCGTTAGTAGAAAGAGCTATAGAGGTGAAAGCAGATATGTATTTATATTTTATAGACTACACCATGACATTTGATAAAGTAAAGCAACAAGAAATAATCAAAATTCACAGTAAATATAGAGAAATAAAATAAATTGACCAAATTTAAAAAAAAAATAGTAAAAAGCTCCGTCACGCCAAGTGGCATATAGGGAATATGGTGTTAATGACATAATTTTTATAGACCTTTGGCACATGATTTTTTGTGTAACGTGGTTGGTATAACGCCCGTGCGCTTTACTTTCCCAGAAAAAAACCAATCCCATTTAATACTGGGTGAAACCGGAAGCCGTCGATCAGGAGCGAACCATACCTCTTGTTCTTTGTAGACCAGTTCATTAACCACTGAGCTATATGATCATGTACAGGTGACAAAAAGCAGCCATAAGAACTGGAAATCAATCACTTTAGAATGTTCCGAAAAAAAATAACATAGTGTTGAGCAATGGTTGCTGTGTTTCTTCGTCTTCCTTTCAGCTCACTGTGGAGCATAGGTCTTCAACAATTACGTTTTAAATCTCTTTTTTTTTCTTGCCATTATTTTAAGATCGTTCAATGTCATCTCCACCCTCTTCATCTTTGCTTCCACCTTTCTTCTCCAAGTACATTTCGGTCTTCTTCTTTGTCTCCTCCCCTGGGGATTAAACAACAAGACTTGTGTAATGCTCTCAGTTGGCTTTCGCAGCATGTATCCTTTCCAGCGCCATCGTCTCAGTTGGCTTTCGCAGCATGTATCCTTTCCAGCGCCATCGTCTTCGTCGAATCTCTTTGTCCACTGGTATTTGACAGATACTTTCCCATAATTCAACGTTAGTGATGAATGACGTGTACCATCATCAGTTATCTCAAGGGGTCTAGTTAAAGTCAAAAACAAAACACGTAGATTCCTAAATTTGAATATCACTACGAGTGATCGCCAAGTTTTATTGATACAAAAGCAGGCGGAAACTGATGTTAAGCCCACGAGTTAATTTATACATGGGCTTCCAACCTGTAGCAGAAAGTGTCTATGTTCAGAAATGAGAAAGAGAGTTCATCGGTGCTATATAGAACCAATTCTGACCTATGGAAGCGAATCATGGAAAATAGACAAACAAATGAAAAGACGATTAGAGGCCACAGAGATGGGATTTCTCAGAAGAATGTTGAAAGTACCCTGGACAGCTAAAAAGACCAATGAGGAAGTTCTCAAAGAGGCCAACACAAAAAGGGAGCTCTTAAAAACATCAGAAAGAAGCAATCAACATTTTTTGGGCACATCATGAGAAGAGGAAAGTTGGAATACTTGGTTACAACTGGCAAAATAAAAGGAAAGAGAGATTGGTGTCATGGCATGGAAAACAGTCAACAACAGAACTCATACAGTGCACTGTGGATAGAAGATTGTGGAAGGACATGATCGCCAACGCCAACCGGTACGGTACATGATGATGATGACCTACCTGTAACAGAAAGTGTCTATGTTCTTCAGTTAATATATATATATATGGGCTACCTACCTGTAACAGAAAGTGTCTATGTTCTTCAGTTAATATATATATGGGCTACCTACCTGTAACAGAAAGTGCCTATGTTCTTCAGTTAATATATATATGGGCTACCTACCTGTAACAGAAAGTGTCTATGTTCTTCAGTTAATATATATATGGCCTACCTACCTGTAACAGAAAGTGTCTATGTTCTTCAGTTACTATATATATGGGCTACCTACCTGTAACAGAAAGTGTCTATGTTCTTCAGTTAATATATACATGCGCTACCTACCTGTAACCGAAAGTGTCTATGTTCTTCAGTTAATCTATACATGGGCTACCTACCTGTAACAGAAAGTGTCTATGTTCTTGAGTTAATCTATACATGGGCTACCTACCTGTAACAGAGTGTCTATGTTCTTCAGTTAATCTATAAATGGGCTACCTACCTGTAACAGAAAGTGTCTATGTTCTTCACTTTTCCTGTACGGAAAGTCCCCACTGTCAAGGAAGCGCTGTAAATAAACACAATACACTCAAAAGCTTAACTGAATAGATAAAATAAAAACATGCAGACAATTATAATAGTTCCCTTTCTCGCTGCGAGTTACACCCCCCGCCCCCCCCCCCTTTCTCTCGCTCGCCTACGCCCATTTTTCTCTCTCTTTCATTCTACTATCGTTCTCTTTCTTGTCTCTCCTCTTCTTCTGTTCTTTCTATCATAATGCAACTAAGTCCGATTAAAACATGATACAATTAATCAACTATATCGCTTACTAAAAACATGATACAATTATTCAACTATGTCGCATACTAAATACATTACACAAATCATCAACTATATCGCATACTAAAAACATGAAACAATTATTCAACTATGTCGCATACTAAATACATTACACAAATCATCAACTATATCACATACTAAAAACATGAAACAATTATTCAACTATGTCGCATACTAAATACATTACACAAATCATCAACTATACCACATACTAAAAACATGAAACAATTATTCAACTATGTCGCATACTAAATACATTACACAAATCATCAACTATATCGCATACTAAAAACAGGAAACAATTAATCAACTATGTCGCTTACTAAAAACATGATACAATTAATTAACTATATCACATACTAAAAACACGATACAATTAATCAACTATATCACATACTAAAAACACGATACAATTAATCAACTATGTCGCATACTAAAAACACGATACAATTAATCAACTATATCACATACTAAAAACATTAAAAAAATTTTCAACTATGTCGCATACTAAATACATTATACAAATCATGAACTATATCGCATACTAAAAACATGATACAATTAATCAACTATATCACATACTAAAAACATGATACAATTAATCAACTATATCACATACTAAAAACACGATACAATTAATCAACTATATCATATACTAAAAACACGATACAATTAATCAACTATGTTGCATACTAAAAACATTATACAAATCATCAACTATATCACATACTAAAAACATGATACAATTAATCAACTATATCACATACTAAAAACACGATACAATCAATCAAATATTTCGCTTACTAAAAACATGAAACAATCATTCAACTATATCGCATACTAAAAACACGATACAATTAATCATTGAGTTATTGAGTTATTTGCGGGTCATCATCATTGCACTCCGAACATGTCCATAGGTGCTCAGATCCCCTCCTCAGCAATTCCCTCAGTGTCCAGCGACTGACGACTTCAGTTCTTTGTACCGTCGTCTTTGATGAACGTCGCTGAATGTCGATGCTTTGGATGGTCCAGACTCACGTGCACTTGCTCAGTCGCACGGACTAGAACCCGTTCCACGTTATAAACTGGCCAACTCCAGTAACTTGCTCAGCAGCACGCGGAAACACTGAGAGCTTTCTACTATGTCTCATACTAAAAATATGATAAATTAATCAACTATGTCGTATACTAAAAATATGATACAATTAATCAACTGTCCCATACTAAAAACATTATACAAATCATCAACTATATCGCATACTAAAAATATGATACAATTAATCAACTATGTCTCATACTAAAAGCAGGATACAAATAATCAACTTTTTTTTTTTTATTATATATATTTTTTTTTTGCAAAAACTCAAGCCCAGCAAGACAAGGTACCTACATTGAATCTCAGTAGAAACTCCTGTTGTCTGGTAATGTCTGTTGCCAATATTAAACTTTTCAACAGCTGCACAAACCATTCTCTGAAATATCACAAAATAAATATCAATAATTCCAGCTGATTGCAATTGTCAGAATATAAGATTAGGGTTAATAACTGTTGAAAAGGAAAAGCAATATATTTTGTTTGGAAAAGTAGGACATTTTTATCTGCAAAATTAGGACATTTTGTCTGAAAAAGTAGGACATTTTTATCTGGACAAAGTAGGACATTTTGTCTGAAAAGTAGGACATTTTATCTAAAAAAAGTAGAATGTTTTATCTGAAAAGTTGGACATTTTATCTGAAAAAGTAGAATATTTTATCTGAAAAGTAGGGTATCTTATCTGAAAAAGTAAAATATTTTATCTGGATAAAGTAGGACATTTTACATGAAAAGTAGGACATTTTATCTGAAAATATGCGACATTTCCTAAGATTCTATTCTATTCTATTCTATTCTATTCTATTCTATTCTATTCTATTCTATTCTATTCTATTCTATTCTATTCATGCAATCCGTTTAATTGCAGTCAGGGCATATCAGCTTCCATTCCCATTTCTCAAAATTGTGCTCAGACTAACTGTCACTGTCTGGTACACTTTCATCTCCCACTAAACTCACTGGATCGTCCTGTCTCCCTGTTTTCCCACCTCTAAACCCATCAGTCTCTCGATGTACACATTATTGCCTTACTCATCCTCTTCATCCTCCCTTCAGAAAATAAGAACAAGCAGAGAGGCTCTCTGTCCAGAACCAGGCCGCATACAATGCCAACGAGTCTATCAGTGATTCCACTGCTGTTAACCCCAACGTGTTGTGGACAGTAAACCCAGGTTTACATGCTTACTTGTGAGTCATCCAATTGTAGCATCTATTCCCACCACGATGTCTGTTAATCTTCCATAAACATATCTTGCGAGTCCATCATCAACACAGCGTGGTTCGCGTTCTGTTGTTGTTAGAATCATCATCAACACAGCGTGGTTCGCGATCTGTTGTTATTAGGATCATCATCAACACGGCGTGCTTCGCGATCTGTTGTTGTTAGGATCATCATCAACACGGCGTGCTTCGCGATCTGTTGTTGTTAGGATCATCATCAACACAGCGTGGTTCGCGATCTGTTGTTGTTAGGATCATCATCAACACAGCGTGGTTCGCGTTCTCTTGTTGTTAGGATCATCATCAACACAGCGTGGTTCGCGTTCTGTTGTTGTTAGGATCATCATCAACACAGCGTGGTTCGCGTTCTCTTGTTGTTAGGATCATCATCAACACAGCGTGGTTCGCGTTCTCTTGTTGTTAGGATCATCATCAACGCAGCGTGGTTCGCGTTCTGTTATTGTTAGGATCATCATCAACACAGCGTGGTTCGCGTTCTCTTGTTGTTAGGATCATCATCAACACAGCGTGGTTCGCGTTCTGTTATTGTTAGGATCATCATCAACACAGCGTGGTTCGCGTTCTCTTGTTGTTAGGATCATCATCAACACAGCGTGGTTCGCGTTCTCTTGTTGTTAGGATCATCATCAACACAGAGTGGTTCGCGTTCTCTTGTAGTTAGGATCATCATCAACACAGAGTGGTTCGCGTTCTCTTGTTGTTAGGATCATCATCAACACAGCGTGGTTCGCGTTCTCTTGTAGTTAGGATCATCATCAACACAGAGTGGTTCGCGTTCTCTTGTTGTTAGGATCATCATCAACACAGCGTGGTTCGCGTTCTGTTGTTGTTAGGATCATCATCAACACAGAGTGGTTCGCGTTCTCTTGTTGTTAGGATCATCATCAACACAGAGTGGTTCGCGTTCTCTTGTTGTTAGGATCATCATCAACACAGAGTGGTTCGCGTTCTCTTGTTGTTAGGATCATCATCAACACAGAGTGGTTCGCGTTCTCTTGTTGCTAGGATCATCATCAACACAGAGTGGTTCGCGTTCTCTTGTTGTTAGGATCATCATCAACACAGAGTGGTTCGCGTTCTCTTGTTGCTAGGATCATCATCAACACAGAGTGGTTCGCGTTCTGTTGTTGTTAGGATCATCATCAACACAGCGTGGTTCGCGTTCTGTTGTTATTAGGATCATCATCAACACAGCCTGGTTCGCGTTCTATTGTTGTTAGAATCATCAACACAGCGTGTTTCGCGTTCTGTTGTTGTTAGGATCATCATCAACACAGCGTGGTTCGCGTTATCTTGTTGTTAGAATCATCACCAACACAGCCTGGTTCGCGTTCTATTGTTGTTAGAATCATCAACACAGCGTGTTTCGCGTTCTGTTGTTGTTAGGATCATCATCAACACAGCGTGGTTCGCGTTCTGTTGTTGTTAGGATCATCATCAACACAGCGTGGTTCGCGTTCTGTTGTTGTTAGGATCTTCATCAACACAGCGTGGTTCGCGTTCTGTTGTTGTTAGGATCATCATCAACACAGCGTGGTTCGCGTTCTCTTGTTGTTAGGATCATCATCAACACAGCGTGGTTCGCGTTTTATTGTTGCTAGGATCATCATCAACACAGCGTGGTTCGCGTTCTCTTGTTGTTAGGATCATCATCAACACAGCGTGGTTCGCGTTCTGTTATTGTTAGGATCATCATCAACACAGCGTGGTTCGCGTTCTCTTGTTGTTAGGATCATCATCAACACAGCGTGGTTCGCGTTCTCTTGTTGTTAGGATCATCATCAACACAGCGTGGTTCGCGTTCTCTTGTTGTTAGGATCATCATCAACACAGAGTGGTTCGCGTTCTCTTGTTGTTAGGATCATCATCAACACAGCGTGGTTCGCGTTCTCTTGTTGTTAGGATCATCATCAACACAGAGTGGTTCGCGTTCTCTTGTTGTTAGGATCATCATCAACACAGAGTAGTTCGCGTTCTCTTGTTGTTAGGATCATCATCAACACAGAGTGGTTCGCGTTCTCTTGTTGTTAGGATCATCATCAACACAGAGTGGTTCGCGTTCTCTTGTTGTTAGGATCATCATCAACACAGAGTGGTTCGCGTTCTCTTGTTGTTAGGATCATCATCAACACAGCGTGGTTCGCGTTCTCTTGTTGTTAGGATCATCATCAACACAGCGTGGTTCGCGTTCTGTTGTTGTTAGGATCATCATCAACACAGAGTGGTTCGCGTTCTCTTGTTGTTAGGATCATCATCAACACAGAGTGGTTCGCGTTCTCTTGTTGCTAGGATCATCATCAACACAGAGTGGTTCGCGTTCTCTTGTTGCTAGGATCATCATCAACACAGAGTGGTTCGCGTTCTCTTGTTGCTAGGATCATCATCAACACAGAGTGGTTCGCGTTCTCTTGTTGCTAGGATCATCATCAACACAGCGTGGTTCGCGTTCTCTTGTTGTTAGGATCATCATCAACACAGAGTGGTTCGCGTTCTCTTGTTGCTAGGATCATCATCAACACAGAGTGGTTCGCGTTCTCTTGTTGTTAGGATCATCATCAACACAGCGTGGTTCGCGTTCTGTTGTTGTTAGGATCATCATCAACACAGCGTGGTTCGCGTTCTCTTGTTGTTAGGATCATCATCAACACAGCGTGGTTCGCGTTCTGTTGTTGTTAGAATCATCAACACAGCGTGTTTCGCGTTCTGTTGTTGTTAGGATCATCATCAACACAGCGTGGTTCGCGTTCTGTTGCTGTTAGGATCATCATCAACACAGCGTGGTTCGCGTTCTCTTGTTGTTAGGATCATCATCAACACAGCGTGGTTCGCGTTCTCTTGTTGTTAGGATCATCATCAACACAGAGTGGTTCGCGTTCTCTTGTTGTTAGGATCATCATCAACACAGAGTAGTTCGCGTTCTCTTGTTGTTAGGATCATCATCAACACAGAGTGGTTCGCGTTCTCTTGTTGTTAGGATCATCATCAACACAGAGTGGTTCGCGTTCTCTTGTTGTTAGGATCATCATCAACACAGAGTGGTTCGCGTTCTCTTGTTGTTAGGATCATCATCAACACAGCGTGGTTCGCGTTATCTTGTTGTTAGGATCATCATCAACACAGCCTGGTTCGCGTTCTATTGTTGTTAGAATCATCAACACAGCGTGTTTCGCGTTCTGTTGTTGTTAGGATCATCATCAACACAGCGTGGTTCGCGTTCTGTTGTTGTTAGGATCATCATCAACACAGCCTGGTTCGCGTTCTATTGTTGTTAGGATCATCAACACAGCGTGTTTCGCGTTCTGTTGTTGTTAGGATCATCATCAACACAGCGTGGTTCGCGTTCTGTTGTTGTTAGGATCATCATCAACACAGCGTGGTTCGCGTTCTGTTGTTGTTAGGATCATCATCAACACAGCGTGTTTCGCGTTCTGTTGTTGTTAGGATCATCATCAACACAGCGTGGCTCGCGTTCTCTTGTTGTTAGGATCATCATCAACACAGCCTGGTTCGCGTTCTCTTGTTGTTAGGATCATCATCAACACAGCGTGGTTCGCGTTCTCTTGTTGTTAGGATCATCATCAACACAGCGTGGTTCGCGTTCTCTTGTTGTTAGGATCATCATCAACACAGAGTGGTTCGCGTTCTCTTGTTGTTAGGATCATCATCAACACAGAGTGGTTCGCGTTCTCTTGTTGTTAGGATCATCATCAACACAGAGTGGTTCGCGTTCTCTTGTTGTTAGGATCATCATCAACACAGAGTGGTTCGCGTTCTCTTGTTGTTAGGATCATCATCAACACAGCGTGGTTCGCGTTCTCTTGTTGTTAGGATCATCATCAACACAGAGTGGTTCGCGTTCTCTTGTTGTTAGGATCATCATCAACACAGCGTGGTTCGCGTTCTCTTGTTGTTAGGATCATCATCAACACAGAGTGGTTCGCGTTCTCTTGTTGTTAGGATCATCATCAACACAGCGTGGTTCGCGTTCTCTTGTTGTTAGGATCATCATCAACACAGCGTGGTTCGCGTTCTCTTGTTGTTAGGATCATCATCAACACAGAGTGGTTCGCGTTCTCTTGTTGTTAGGATCATCATCAACACAGCGTGGTTCGCGTTCTCTTGTTGTTAGGATCATCATCAACACAGCGTGGTTCGCGTTCTCTTGTTGTTAGGATCATCATCAACACAGCGTGGTTCGCGTTCTCTTGTTGTTAGGATCATCATCAACACAGCGTGGTTCGCGTTCTCTTGTTGTTAGGATCATCATCAACACAGCGTGGTTCGCGTTCTCTTGTTGTTAGGATCATCATCAACACAGCGTGGTTCGCGTTCTCTTGTTGTTAGGATCATCATCAACACAGAGTGGTTCGCGTTCTCTTGTTGCTAGGATCATCATCAACACAGCGTGGTTCGCGTTCTCTTGTTGCTAGGATCATCATCAACACAGCGTGGTTTGCGTTCTGTTGTTGCTAGGATCATCATCAACACAGCGTGGTTTGCGTTCTGTTGTTGTTAGGATCATCATCACCGGGCGAATCCTTAGGTTCTCAGATATCCCCCTCAAGAAAATCCGAAGAGAATCCTGGCCCACGTGCACCAACTCCTGGCCCATGTGCACCAACTCCTGGCCCACGTGCACCAACTCCTGGCCCATGTGCACCAACTCCTGGCCCACGTGCACCAACTCCTGGAGCCCTATTTTTCCCAGGCAGTGGCCATGATATTGCATACTCTTTTAGATTTTTAACTCTCTTCTCTCTCTTCTACCTTTCAGCTCCTTGTGGAGCATAGGTCTTCAACAAACACTATCAGCTCCCTGTGGAGCATAGATCTTCAACAAACACTTTCAACTCCCTGTGGAGCATAGGTCTTCAACAAACACTTTCCAAGTCGTTCTGTTTCTTGCCATTCTTTTAAGATCATTCTATGTCTTCCCCATCATCTTCATCTCTGCTTCTGTCTATCTTCTCCAATAATGTCTTGGTCTTCCTCTTTATCTTTTCCCCTGGGGATTAAAAAAAAAGGGCTGTTGTGTAATACTCTCAGTTGGCTTCCGCAGTTTGTGTCCTATCCAGCACCATCGTTTTCACTGTATCTCTTTATCCACTGGTATTTGACTGGTACTTTTCCATAATTCTATGTTAGTGATTTTGTCCTGCCATTTCCATCGTTTTATTCTGCATAAGCATCCATTAGTGAAAGTCTGTATCTTCATGATTGTCAATTTTGTTGTTCTCCATATTTCACGGCCACATAATAGGATTGACTTAACATTGGAGTTGAAAATTTGTATTTTGTATTTAACCTAATTTCTTTAGACTTCCATATGTTTCCCAGTGTAACAAAAACTCATCTTGCTTTTGATATCCTTATTTTGGTATTATTTTCTGTTCCTCCCTCTTTGTCTATATTACTGCTCAGAAATATGTAAGATTGTACGTCTAGTAGAGGTATTTCTTCTAATTTTATTTGGTTATTGCCAACTGCATTAATTCTCATAATGTTGGTCTTATCTCTATTAATCTTCAGTTCTAGCTCTTGTGATCTCTCATCAAGTATGCTCATTTTATCCTGCATCTGTTGATGGCTGTGTGACAGGAGAGCTATCAAAGCTCAAAACGGTTTTTAACTGCCAAGGGTTAATTAACGTGCGCGAGTACACACGGGACGCCAGGTCGCCTTTACTTCTGAAAAAAACCACTGGAGGCTGGATGAACCTCAGCTCCCAGCCTGTCCGACAACAACAACAAAATTCCATCACTTGTGGGATATGAACCCGGGCCATTCCGATTAGCTAGCGAGCGCACTACCCACAAATTCACGAGGCGCCGGCCGACTACACGCGATAAACTTGAATTTGCCAATATGACCGACCCATTAACATTTGTAATCTAATAGAATTAATTAATTATGTATGATGGTAAAATATCATGTGAGAAACTTCCAATAAAACTAATTATCTATCAAAGTATCAATATCATATCACGATCTTTATAAATGTCACTGGAGATTCTGTAAAGTAACCTTAAAGTCTAATCATATATTTATTACATGGAAAAGCTATATAAACATATTGGTGTTTCCGTACCAAGGATTAAAAACAACTTATATAGAGTTGATAGAAGCACAAATGCAACTTGTAACCCAGAGGAATAGATGTGGCCTTTTTTAGTCTGACCATTTACCCTGCTGTCTAACGTGGTTCAACTTGTTAGAGGTTCAACTCTCCCTGGCATAGACGTGTGCGGAGTCAAATTGCCCCAAGAGGTCAAACAACCATTTCATCAGAGTCTGTCAGAGAAACATTCTCAAAGCATTTTGGTGAAACTTTTGTTTAATAGCCGCAGTTAAGAGGAAATCCTTAGAGCGGTAAATGATAAAGGTCGTCTGGGATAGGTCACTTACTCATCATAATCATCATCATCGATATCATCATCATCATGGTCTATCTTGTCCCTGTTGGAGCTTGGCTCCAATGACATCTACTCTCAAGTTTTCTCTGTTCTGCACTGCATGTACAGCTTCTGCAGCAATCAATCCCAGCATGCCTGTGATACCTTGCTCTCATCTTTTTCTCTCTCTTCTCTCTCGTCTGCCTGGAACAATAGCCTCCATAGCTATCTTCTCTACGCCATCATGTCGCTTTACAAGATCAAACTATTCTATTTTCCTTGCTGTGATTTTCTTTGTCAACCTGTTTTCTGCAATGTTAAGTTCCTGCAAAATTTAGAAATTATTCTTTTCTCTGTACATGGTATTCCGAGTACCATTCTCTAACACTTGCACTTAAAAGCATTTTTTTCAACAGATCTATAAAACGTCCATGTTTCACAGCCATAAGTGGCTATTGAATAAAAAACTCTTAAGAACCTAGCTTTAGTAGCTTTATCAGTTCCTTGTCATATGTTGAGATTCAAGATGGCGTCCGTATGTGGACAGTGTTTTCCGTTACATACGCCGGTTACACGCGGTGTGATTCTAGAATTTAATGTTTTGCTCATGCCTGTTGTGGTTGTTTAACCTCTGGTAGGCTGGTGGATGGTGGAAATTCTCGTTGTTAAGTGGGTATTTATCTTCTTTTCATTCGAGATTGACCTATCGGTGATAGATCATTGTATTTCACTGTCCCGCCAGGCAGACGGAAATGTCCATTCCGAATTGTACAAAGTCTGTTACGGTGGATGGGCGGAAGAGTTAGCAATGACCAAGGGCCCAGAAAGCGAAAACAGCAAAGTGTGTGGTACACAAGAGGCATGTTCAAGACACGAAATACGAATGTGGCTGACCACCGTGAAAGAGTTTGGAGCCTCATCACGTACTAGTCCAGAGGAAGCCATGGAGAGGAATTCGAACTTATGTCGGAGGAAAGATCTTAAAATAAGTACACGGAATGTTAGGACTCTATATCAAGAAGGGAAATTGGAAAATCTGATTAAAGAAGCAGAACGAATAAACATAGGTATTTTAGGCATATCAGAGACAAGATGGAAAGAATGTGGGTACACAGAGGACGAAAAATATACATTTATATACTCAGGAAACACAAAAGAACATCAAAGGGGGTAGGAATACTGATAAAAAGAGAGCTACAAAAATATAAAAGTACCCACCGGACATACAGTGATAGAATTAAACTACTCAAGATGAAAGCAAACCCATTCGACATAGCAAGAATACAGACATACGCACCTACTCAAAACATAACAAGCAAAAATTATGGACTAGATATGAATATCAAAAAGACTAAAACTATTATCATAAAGAAAGAAAATACTCAAAACCCACAAGTGGATATCAAAATTGAAGGAATAGACCTGGAGACAGTTCAGAACTACAGCTACATTGGACATACTATAACCAGTGATGGAAAATGTAAAACTGAAACAAACAAAAGAATAGGAATGGCAAAAAGTAATTTTAATGTTATGAAGAACATCAAAACAAATAACACCAGGGCTAAAACTAAGAATAGCAAAATGTTATGTCTTCTCAACATTCCTATATGGTGCAGAAACATGGATATTAGACAAGAAAACAGAACAGAGAATTGAAGCCTTTGAAATGTGGATATATAGAAAAATAGGTAGAATTGGATGGAAGGAAAAGAAAACAAATGATGAAGTTTTAAAACAACTAAAAATGAAAAGAGAGTTACTAAGCACAATTCAAACAAGACAAATGAGATTTTTGGGCCATGTTAAAAGACACAACAGTTTACTAAAAGTAATCCTGGAGGGGAAAATACAAGGTAAAAGAGGCAGAGGCAGACCGAAAGTAACATGGACGAGTAACATCAAAAGATGGACAAACCAACCTATGACAACCTGCACCATCAAAGCAAGAGACAGGGCAGAATGGCGCTCCATGGTAGCCAACCTTCGTTGCGGAGATGGCACTCGATGATGATGATGTCATATGTTGTGCAGCAGTTTCAATGAACTCATAGCCACATTCACTTACTATACAAGTGCCCCCCCTCCCCCCCCCCCGTTTTTTTTTTTTTTTTTTACAAATATACAAGACATCGTACGTAATATCTATGGGATGAACAAGCTCCACATTCTCCAATAGAACTAGAAAAATTTTAAAAAAGTCATTGCAGCCTTTAACTGCAAGAAACTGGGACATAGAGCTAACAGCATTATCCTCGGGGCATTAGAAAAGAAGAGAAAATGATCTTCACAAGAATTGGACTCTGGGTAGAATTTGAAAGACGTTCATACCAATGACAAGTTTGTTTTTCTTACAAGTTCACATTCTAGTAAATTGTGTTGTGTGTGCTCGGCCCGTCCAGTGCACCCATCGTCCGCACTAATTTGTTCGGGACTACTTCCATAGCCTTTACCTGATCTTATAAGTCCCGCAAAACAGCGTTTGCTTGTAACGGAGAATCATTTCACAGGATGAAGTATGTTTTCAGCACTCGGAAAAAAATCACAAATAATCATCATCATCATTGAGTGACGTCTCCGCATCGAAGGTTGGCTACCATGGAGCGCCATTCCACTCTCGTCTCTTGCTTTGATGGTGCAGATTGTTATAGGTTGACTTGTCCATCTTTTGATGTTACTCGTCCATGTTAGTCTTGGTCTGCCTCTGCCTCTTTTACATTGTATTTTCCCCTCCAATATTACTTTTATTAGGCTGTTGTGTCTTTTAACATGCCCCAAAAATTGCATTTGTCTTAGTCTAATTGTGTTTAGTAGTTCTCTTTTCATTTTTAGTTGTTTTGAAACTTTATCGTTTGCTTTCTTTTTTTTTCCATCCAATTCTACCTATTCTTCTATAATAAATCCACATTTCAAAGGCTTCATTTTTTTGTTCTGTTTTCCTGTCTAATGACAAATAATCAACAACAGAAGAAAAAAAACAAAGAACAATAATATGTGGTCCGCCGCAGGATCGAACCCGTACTCCTTGGCACATAGTCTTGCCACGAGAAAACACACGCTATTTTTTTCCGAGTGCTGTAAACATACCTCCTTCTCTGAAATGATTCGCTGCTGTATCGCATAGAAAGTTTCCCAATATAATAATATTCATTTATTATTATTTGTCTCCCGCTTATAACAGATCCGCTTCTCTAGGAAAGTAACCGTATCATAGTTTTTTTATTCTCCGGACAAGTCAAAGTTACTTTCTCTTATGTTGGTTGTTTATTGAGTTATTGAGTTATTGAGTTATTGAGTTATTGAGTTATTGAGTTATTGAGTTATTGAGTTATTGAGTTATTAGCGGGTCATCATCACTGCACTCCGAACATGTCTATAGGTGCTCAGATCTCCTTCTCAGCACGTCCCACACTGCCCAGCGACTGACGACTCCAGTTCTGTGTTGGTTGATTAGTCTTCTTACACGCCCACTAAGTTTCTCGTTTCTGGCTGTGCCCATCTTAACTCCCATCTCTTTCATCGGAAGCAGTGACGTGAACTCATGGTTGTCGAAGTCCTGTGTCCTTCCCACTTCCCGGAGGGCATTGATGATGTCAGCCCCATCCATTGGTTGGCCCTCCTAAAAAAATAACGCATCTAGCCAACCTGTCCGCTCTTTCATTTCCCCGTACTCCCTCTTGTCCTGCATGTAGTTGTTTGTTGCGGTTAACATGCTTCATTTGCATACATTGTTCAATAAGCTTTTCTTTTGCAGAGTGCTCACTGCATTCGATTTGGCTTCTTTGTTTTTTTTTCCCCCATTGTACTTGGTCTTGCATGCCTGGCAGTACCAACAAGATCTCATCATTTGCATGTGACACCCAAAATATCAACTAATATTTGATAAATCTAAAGTGAAATGTGGTCCCTTAGCATTTACTTTGGGAAATGAAATGTTAGAGACCTTATTGTATTAAGGCTAAACTTCGTGAAGTGGCTGGTTACTTTACTTGTTCTCTTTCCTTGTCAGAGAATATATCTGGTACCTATGTTAAAGCGGTGGCGTAGTAAAAAAAGTAGTAAAGTACCCCCGTCACGCCAAGTGGCGTATAGGGAAATATGGTGTTAGTGACCCTATATTTTACAGACCTTCAGCACATGATTTTTGGGGTAATGTGGTCAGTATTACGCCCGTGCTGCTTTACTTTCCCAGAAAAAAATCCGGTACCCATTTAAGGCTGGGTGAACCCGGAAGCCGTCGGTTGGGATCGAACCCTACCCCTTGTCCTTTGTAGTCCAGTTTACTAACCACTGAGCTATCGCTGCTCCCTAAAGTGGTGGCGTGGGCACCAAGAATCTTTTAAGTCGAAATAAATTTGCCACAAATGGCATCGAATTCCGATTCTTCAAGTTGACAGGGATGTGCACTAACTACAATGCATCGGCATCTTTTTCTTCCCCCTCTAGTGCTTCTGTTAGTTGTATTTGTTTAATAAAAAAAAATTACTTATTATTCCGTTGTTTCATAAAAAATGTCTTGGTATTCCGTTGTTTCATAAAAAATGGCTTGGTATTCCGTTGTTTCTTAAAAAAATGTCTTGGTATTCCGTTGTTTCATAAAAAAATGTCTTGGTATTCCGTTGTTTCATAAAAAATGTCTTGGTATTCCGTTGTTTCTTAAAAAATGTCTTGGTATTCCGTTGTTTCATAAAAAATGTCTTGGTATTCCGTTGTTTCATAAAAAATGTCTTGTATTCTGTTGTTTCATAAAAAATGTCTTGGTATTCCGTTGTTTCATAAAAAATGTCTTGGTATTCCGTTGTTTCATAACAAATGTCTTGGTATTCCGTTGTTTCATATAAAATGTCTTAGTATTCCGTTGTTTCATAAACAATGTCTTAGTATTCCGTTGTTTCATAAAATAGTTACTTAGTACTGCTTTGTTCAATACAAAAGTATTTAGATAATCTTTTATTTTATAGAATGGCCTTTTTAGCGCGTAGGTTATTGAACATGTAATTATGTATTAAGTGGAGCAAGAAACAAAAATATATGTTGTAATAATTACATTACTTTAAATGATATGAAATAAAATGAATAATAATTGTCGGCCTTATTTAGTTGAAGAAAAGACAATGTTTGGACGTACCTTTTTTGTTCACATATATGATTCAAAAGTCCAGTCTCTTTTAGTATCCCAACAGCTGACCTCCAGTGATGATTCTCTAGCACAGATGTATTCTGTTGAAAGTGATGACATTTTGTGTCAAATGGATATGTTGTGTGTCTGCTGGATGATAATTTGTGTCAGGGGGGGGGGGGTGATATTTTGTGTCAGGTGGATGATAATTTGTGTCAGGTGGGTGATATTTTGTGTCAGGTGGGTGATATTTTGTGTCAGGTGGGTGATATTTTGTGTCAGGTGGGTGATATTTTGTGTCAGGTGGGTGATATTTTGTGTCAGGTGGATGATAATTTGTGTCAGGTGGGTGATATTTTGTGTCAGGTGGATGATAATTTGTGTCAGGTGGGTGATATTTTGTGTCAGGCGGGTGATATTTTGTGTCAGGTGGATGATAATTTGTGTCAGGTGGGTGATATTTTGTGTCAGGTGGGTGATATTTTGTGTCAGGTGGATGATAATTTGTGTCAGGTGGATGATAATTTGTGTCAGGTGGGTGATATTTTGTGTCAGGTGGGTGATATTTTGTGTCAGGTGGGTGATATTTTGTGTCAGGTGGGTGATATTTTGTGTCAGGTGGGTGATATTTTGTGTCAGGTGGGTGATATTTTGTGTCAGGTGGATCTATCTATCTATCTTTCGTTCGCCTGAAGCATTGTCTATATCTGCAATGTCGTTTCCTGTATAAATGTTACTGTCTTTTGTAATTCTTGCAGTGGCCCATATAGTTTTGTCTGTAGTGTTGTATCTATGGGCCAATGGATTTTCCTCAGTCTACTATATTCAGTGCAGTCTTGAAGTATGTGTTCAGCAGTCTGGGGCGCCTGTCCACATGTACAAGTAGTTGAGGTGCCGATCTTGAATTTTGTATACATGTGACTATGGAGTCGATTGTGTCCTGTTCTGAGACGTATAATGATAACTTGTTCATATCTATTCATATTATAAAAGGCATCCTGATTTGGGGCTTGTGGTCCTCTGATTGATTTGATTATCTGTTTCTTATGATGGTATGTAACAGGTGTATCTAGTTGTGTGCCTGTTGAACCTTCCTTTGCCAACTGATCTGCTTTCTCATTTCCTGGTATTCCACAGTGAGATGGGATCCACTGCAGGGCAACCCTGTGGTGCTTGCAGAGTTCAGTCAATAAGGTCTGCAGATGTGGTAATTTTCTGGATTGTAGTGCCTGGAGTACTGATCTTGCATCTGTCAAAAACACTACAGGCTGCGGGCTAAGATTAATGTTCAGCAGTTTTTCTATTGCTAACTTTATTGCTTGTATTTCTGCATCATAATTGTGACAATATTTCCCTGTTGCTATTTTATTCATATCCCTAGTGTTATTTGGGTATTCTATATATGCACCTGCTCCCCCATTTTTTACTGCATTCTGTGCTGATCCATCTGTATACACACGAATCCATAGGTCTTGTGGGTATTCTTCATCCAGGAAACTGAGAGTTATTGTTTTTCGCTGTAGACTATTCTGTTCCTCTTTATCAACTATTCCTTTCACTTCTGTCCGTATTTGAACTGATAATCCAGATTCCTCTGTCCAGGGAGTCTGTTCTGGTATGGGCAGTAGGGGGTTAACAGCTCTTGGCATGTCTGGTGTTTGTCTACTAATACGCTTGGCTTGGTGGATAAAACTGCTTCTCTTAAGTCGTCCCAATGCAAGATTTTGGAATCGGTCCTTCATTGGATGTCTCGGCATGCATACAAATTTTTCTGCCTGTATCAGCACCTTTGTGTCCCTCCGTTCTCTCAGTGCTGGTATCCTCCACAATTTCTCCATCTCTAATATTGGTGTTGATTTCATTGCTCCTGTGATGACCCTAAGTGCCTGGTTTTGTACTTTATCCAGTTCTTGAAGTGTGGTGTTTGATGCTGAACACCATGCAGATGATCCATATTCTAAATGTGGGCGTATACTCTGTTGGTAAACTTTACTGAGTATTTTCCCACTCGCACCCCACGTAGTTCCACACAGCTTTCTTAGAATAGCCAATTTTCTCCTTGCTTTTTGGGTTGCCTTATTTATCTGCTGTTTCCAAGATAGTTTGTTATCAAATGTAACTCCGAGATACGTAGCCTGTATGTCTTCTTTCACAGGCTCATTGTTTATATAGATGGCTCCTGCTTTTTGTTTTGGGGAAAGAGTGAAAAGTGTAGTACTGCATTTGTCTGTATTGATGCTGATACACCATCTATTTGTCCATGAATTCAGTGCATTCATAGCTCTTTGTAACAATTTGGAGGCCACTGTTGCATACTCCTCTGTGCACCACATTACCAAGTCATCTGCATACATTGCCACTTTGATACCATGTGGTAGTTCAGTAACTAGGTCATTGATGTAGATCAGAAAAAGTGTTGGAGATAGTACCCCTCCCTGTGGAACGCCCTGGCGCAGTAAGACCTTCTTACTCTTAAGACCATCCAGTTGCACTCTGGCTCTCCTGTTATGCAGGTATGCTTTGACCCATTTGTACATCCTGCCATTTACTCCATAATTTCTCAGTTTCTTCAAAAGCCCTTCCTTCCATACCTTATCAAATGCTTTCTTTAGGTCTATCCATGCTGCTAGTACCAGTTTCTTTTCTTGAAACGCATCCTCAATTTCCTGGGAAAGATAGGTTGCCTGATCTTCGGTAGAGTAACACTGTCTAAAGCCTGCTTGTTGTGGGACAAGGAGATTTTCACTTTCCAGGTACCACTGCAGTCTGAGATTGATTATACGTTCCATTGTTTTACACAAACAGCTTGTAAGGCTGATTGGTCTATAGCTGGATGTCATTGAACCATCTTTCCTGGCTTTAGTAATGGTATCATAATTGCTTCTCTCCATGCCTGTGGCACTTTACCTGTGATCCAGCAAATGTTGTAGATCTGCAGTAGTTTTGCTTTAGCTGCAGTTCCCAAGTTCTTAATCATTTCATTAGACACTCCATCACTACCTGGTGACTTTTTCATTTTTAATTTGGATATTGCCAGCTCTAGCTCTCTTTGTGTAATGGGTATTTCCATGACTTCATGTGCAGTCTCTTCTTGTCTTGCATTTTGTTGTTTTAGACGGGTCTCTTGACGTTTCTCTAGGCTAATTTCAATATTGTTGTCATTTGCAAAGGAGTCTGCAAAGTGATTTGCTGCATGTTTACCTGTTAGAATGTTTCCATCCTTCTTCAGTGTAATTTTTGTGTTCCCTTCTGTACCCTCATCATTCAGCTGTTTTACAAGCTTCCACACTTTTCTTGTGTCTCGTTCTAGATTCATGTACTCTGTTTTCTCTTTCCAACTTCTCCGTCTGGCTTGTAGTTTAGCCCATTGAAATTTGGCTTTAGCATGCTGATAGTTATTGTGGTGTTCCTGGCAGGGGTTATTTTCTGCTTGTTTTCGAGATGTTTCCATGTCATTGTGCAGTTGCTCTAGTTCACTATTCCAGTATGGTTTGTAGTGTTTCCGTGCCCCTCTGGGTATTGTTTCACTGGCAGCTTGTATTATTAGTCTACTGAATTCATCAACTATTTTGTTGATGTCTCTGTCTGTATTTAGATCTTTAGTCAGTACACTGGTGTAATGTTGATACATTTTCCAGTCTGCCTTTTTGTAATTCCATCTGGAGAGAGTGCTGCTCTCCCTGACGGCCTCATTTTGCACCACTAAAAAGACAGGTCGGTGGTCGCTGCCTCCAAGTTGTTTCCCAACAATACGTGTGATATTCCAATCCAGGTCTGGTGAATGGAAAGCAAGGTCTGGTGTAGATGTGGTATGCCATGATCTGGAATAGAATGTTGGTGGATCTGTTGCCTGGTTTAATAGTATAAGCCCATTGTCATCCTGCCAATTTTCAAGTTCTTCACCTCTCTTGTCCATATCTTCATAGCCCCAGCTCTGTGAATGGCTGTTAAAGTCTCCACATACAATTATTCTTTCTTTTAATGTAATTGTGTCTAGTGCTAGTGGGCGGTCACTCGGACAGTAATAGTTAAGTAGATGGAAGTCTGTATTTCCTGTCCTGAGGTGCAGTATTTGATATTCCGCCCCATCCATATACACTTCAATCTGACATGCATTAATGTTGTTCCTTACAAGAGTCAGTATTCCGCCCTTTTGTCTGTTTTTCCTGTCAGATCGGTAGCACTGGTATCCCTAATCTTCAAGGCTATGTCGTTGTTTAGATGGGTTTCCTGCAAACAGCATATGCTTACTTGTTCTTCATGCAGGATATTTTCTAATTCTATCTTTTTACTGTACCCATCTCTTTTGCTGTTGATGCCTTCAGCATTCCAGTGCATTATTTTGAGTGGTCTTATTTTGGGTTGGCCAGTAACTCTATTCTCTCGCCCCCTGACTCCACAGAGCGATTGAGAAGGACATCCAGTAATATAGGTTGGGCCCTTTCGAGGCTGAGGGCCCGGCGCTGCACCTGCCTGAGTGTCCATCACAGGGCGAGTGCCATATCGATTTGCAGTTATAGGCATGCTTCCCATTGGCGTGAGTGCGTGGCATCCTGATTTTTGTAGTGCGCCTTTTGGCTGGTTGCCTCCGACTTCAGCACTTAAAATTGCTAGAGCAGACTGTGGTCTTGCACGGGTGTAGGAAGGCCTGGCCAGTCTTGGTTTTCAGTCCCTGGTGACTGTTAAGCCCCATCCCCACGACAAGGAGCTGGCCTTGATGGGGTGTCAGGTGGATGATAATTTGTGTCAGGTGGATGATAATTTGTGTCAGGTGGGTGATATTTTGTGTCAGTTGGATGATATTTTGTGTCAAGTGGGTGATATTTTGTGTCAGGTGGATGATATTATAAATTGTTTATAACATGGGGTTCCGGAAAAAAAAACAGAGGATGTACTGACGCTCTATTCACATTAAAACAGCTTGCAGAAAAAAAAAACGACAGAACACAATTAAAATTTGTACATAGCTTTCATTGACCAGGAAAAAACATTCGACAGAGTAAACATAGAACAACTGTAGGAGATACTAACAACATACGGAGTAAGCCAACATCTAACCAACCTAGTTAAAAGTCTCTACATCAACAGCAACAACAGCTGCACAGTCAGAACAGCAGCAGGCTACACGGACCACTTTGAAGTTAGATCAGGTGTAAGATAGGTGTGCGTACTATCCCCCCTACTTTTTATTACATACATGGACTATATATGCAAGCTAACCAGCCCATCAGGGACAGAGGAGATCAACGAGCTTTTATTTGCAGACGATCAGGCACTAATATATGAAAAAATGGAAGACCTACAAGAACACTTAAACAAATTCAACAGCACAGCCACAAAATGAAACATGAAAATCAACATCAGCAAAACAGAAGTCATGAATGTCGCCAAAAATAAACAGAATATCAACATAACTATAGAAGGCAAGCAACTAAAACAAATTGAGAAATTCAAATACCTAGGAAATTTAGTAACAAATGATAATTCAGAATCAGCAGTGATTGAATCAAGATGCAACAAATCTTGTCAAATCATTGGACAGTTATCACCATTATTGTTCAACAAGGAAATAACTATAGAGGCAAAACGAGCACTATACAATACAATCTTTATCCCAACGTTGTGCTACCAATGCCAGTCATGGAACGTAAATGCAAGAACAATAATAAAACTAACCTCTACTGAGATGAAATGTGTCAGACGAATGACAGGAAACAGTTTGAAAGATAAAATCAGAAATGAAGGACTGAGAAAGAAGCTAGGATTAGCCCCCGCAATAGAATATATAAAGAAACAACAGATAAAATAGTTTGGCCACGTGACAAGGCAGAAAGATCAAAACACAACACAACGAGCCTTCAATAAACGTTGTGAGAATACCAGACCCAAGGGTCAACCACGAAAAAGATGGATGGATGGAATATTAGAAGCCCTTGGAAACATAACAGCAGCCGAGACGAACAGAAGAGCATAAGACCGAAAATTATATCCCCTCTCGACGCTGAAAGGCAAATGAGGAAAGAAGAAGAAGAAGAAACAATTGTGACTTTATCTCCACCAACTTTCCCAAATCGACCACTTCTCACCCACCACGACCCCAAACATCCACATCACTATTAGCTACTGCTGGACTATACCACAACCTAAAATTGCCTTCTGGCCACGCCCCGTAACTTCGACTCAACAGTTTCATCACTTTCCCGAACAATTGTACAATCTTCAGCTGTTCTTAAACTGGCCTCTAGAAGACAAGAGGTTGGACTTCATTTGAATCGAATGCTTCTAGATTCACCAAGCCTTACATGGACACAAACAATGTTGTTCTTTTCTGGGGAAAAAAAAAACGCGATACTGGCTCCGTGCTGACCAGATTAACCGCTCTTCCACCCACCCACCAAATATATATATATATATATATATATATATTTGATATATTAAAAACATATATTTGGTGACATTTTATTAAGCTATTTGGATAAGCTGTTCAGTATTTGTTCTCTTGGTTTTCCTCTGATCTTCTTTTCATTTATTCTGCCTGTTATAATATTCTCAATACCTTCTTTTCGCTTGACATGCCCAATAAATGCAGATTGTCTCTTTCTTATGATTTTGATAACATTTCTGGTTTCTCCAGCTGTTTTTAAACATTATTCATTTATAATTTTTGCTATCCATGGATTTCGTAACATTCTTCTGATAAGCCATGACTCACTTCCATATATTAGAACAGGATTCCATGTGGCACTTTAGGATACATTTTCCATTCTTTTTTTTTTCGAAAAAAATGCGATGATCGAAAAAATGTAGCACTAGGACGATATTCTCTATACGCTACATTCAAGGAGTGATCAGGTTCTTTATGTCTTTTAAGCTGTAAAGGTAAAGGTAATCCCACAGCAATTAGTGTGGGGTTGTGACTCCATTATACTAAACCTCAGCTTCATGATGTGGGGTGTGTAACTGCATTTATCTAGGCCGTGGAACTGTACACTTTTTTTGTGTGAACAACAATGTTTTAAAAAATATATATTTTTTTTGCAATTATATTAAAAATGACAAATATTTTTTGCTGCAATTATAATATTAAAAAATGACAATTTTTTTGCAATTTTAATATTTAAAAATAACAGATAATTTGTTTTTGTTACTTCAGTCAACCTTCAGTGTGAAATTGGTCACCTTGTACAACGTTGCGAGAAGATTTGACGTCACAATAAGGAACGTATTGTTGACTCCAGGGTGGTCAAGGTCATGGGTTAGAGCAGCAACTATGGCAGCCATTTTCTCGATGTTTGAAGTCGATTCATGGATCTGATAAAAAAAAAACAAGATTAATGTGATTTCCACCTTCATTGAAATCATCGGTCTCTATTGCATTTCATTGTTGCCATGATTATCAACTGCATTATTATATACATTATTATAATCTATTCCCAAATTTTCTTGTCCCGTTGCTTGTACAAGAATATATTCTATGCTGATAGAAAGTATATTAACCTTTACTTGGACGTCATTAGTTATGTAACATGAGTTTTGTCATCTTGGATTTATTTTCGTTGATTATTGATATTTTCATGTGGTATGCTCGTGATGCAGGTTGGTTGGGATTTATTCTGCTAACATGTTCAAACAATTTGACTCTCGATATCTTACCATCAAAACTGCATAGTCACAACTATCAGCATCAATTAGCTACCACTGTCCTTGTTATATCTATCTATCTATCTATTGACCTTTCGAGCCGTAACCGGCCCATAGGGCGTAGACCAAGATACACCTTCTCCTATATGAATTTTTGTTCTAGCAGTTTCTTTTAAAGATATTTTATCAAATCTCGCCATCTGTCTCTGTTCTGTGCAAGCAGTTCTATCTCATTGAGGGAGCCGATTCCTGCTGCTCTTGCCTCTCTCATCAATGTTCTTCTCAGTGTCTCCCTGGGTCTTCCTCTTTTTCTTTTACCTGTTGTTTCCCATATGAGGGCTTGCTTTGCTATTCGATTATTATCTCTTCTCATCACATGTCCAACGTATGACCATCGTCTTTTCTTTATTACTGAAGATATTAGTGGTTGATTGGCGATTTCTCTAATTTCCTCGTTTGTTTTGAATTCGTTCCATTCTATACCAAGTATTTTCCTTAGACATTTATTTTCGAATGCGTTCAACTTTGTTTCTATATCTCTTGTTGTTTTCCAGCTTTCACACGCATACGTAAGGGTTGATAGTACATTTGATTTGAATAGCCTAAGTTTTGTGTTTGTGCTAATGAGTTTTGATTTCCACAACTTTTCAAGGCTTCTGAAAGACATTGCTGCTTTAGCCAGTCTGATTCTAATTTCTTTGCTCGTATCCCCTTCTCGATCAATGTGACTTCCAAGATAGATAAAGTGCTCGATCTCTTCTACTGGTTTGTTTTCCATGTATATTTTGTCACTTGTTGGAATTAAACTTTTCATGACTTTAGTCTTTTCATGATTGACCTCAAGCCCAATTTTGCTGGCTATTGATGATAGTTCATTTGTGTTTTCCTGCATCGTTTTTATCTGACTGCTGATGAGAACTATGTCATCAGCAAAGTCGAGGTCCTCCAAATGGTCTCCTTGTATCCATTCGATGCCTTTATTACCAGTGCAGCATTTCTTCATTATGAAGTCCATAACAATTCCAAATAACAAGGGCGATAAAATACATCCTTGTTTAACCCCAGTTTCTATTTGGAAACATTCGCTCAGTCCTTCCTCTGTTCGAACTGCACATGTGTAACCATCATACATGTCTTTGATAATATTTATGATTTTTGATGGTAAGCCATATTGCTTCAGAATTTTCCACAAAGAATCTCTATGAATACTATCAAATGCTTTTTTGAAGTCGATGAAGTTAAGTACAAAAGGTTTTTGCTTTTCAATGTGTTCCTCCAATATAAGTCGTAGAGTGAAAATGTGGTCAAGACAGCTTCTCCCTTTTCTAAACCCAGCCTGTTCTTCACGCATTACTGTATCTATTGAATCCTTTATTCTATTTAGGATGATTTTACAGAATAACTTTGAGGCAACTGACAAAAGTGTCACGCCTCTCCAGTTGTTACAATCTCTAAGATTGCCCTTTTTTGGGATCTTAACAATGATCCTTGTTATATACATCATCGCTATTCATTGCCGTCAGACGGCACATAGAGCTCGTGTGTCTCCGGCTAGTTGTCTCTATTCTGGACGAGCTGTTTCTAATTTACAGTCTAGGCCTCGCAACTTTCCTTCTTTTTTTTTTTTTGTAGAGCTTTATTCAGTGCTTTTCGAGGTTTTCCTCTTTTCCTCTGACCAGATGTTTCCCATTTGATAACCTGCTTAGTAATTCTCTAGTCGTTTCTTCTATTCTATTCATGGAATTAGTTTCACTGCAGTCGGGACACCCCCATATCCGTCCCACCGCCCGTCCCATAATTTCTCGAAGCCTATACAGACTGGTTCTTACTGTAATGCGCCTATTATAGATACATCTGCTTTTCCCCACCAGGTACTCCGGATCGACCAGATCCTGTTTCCACCTTCAGAATCCTAAATCTCTCAATAAATACATCATTGTACCACCCATTCTTAGGGAGCCGCTATAGCTCAGTGGTTAGTGAACTGGACTACAAAGGAAAAGAGGTAGGGTTCGATCCCAACTGACGGCTTCCGGGTTCACCCAGCTTTAATGGGTACCGGATTTTTTTCTGGGAAAGTAAAGCGACACAGGCGTAATAACGACCACATAACCCCAAAAATCATGTGCCGAAGGTCTGTAAAATATATGGTCACTAACATCATACTCCCTATACGCCACTTGGCGTGACGGAGGCACTTTACTTTTTTTCTTTTACTACCACCCATTCTCCTCTTCACTTAAGGAATGAAGAAAAAACGTGCCAATGCCCTCTTTGTGCAGAATAAGGCCACACTCAGTGTCAGAGCTGCCATCGAGCTTGTCGGCTATTTCACTGCCGTGTACACCAGCATGCCCTGGACAGTACACTCAGTGTCAGAGCTGCCATCGAGCTTGTCGGCTATTTCACTGCCGTGTACACCAACATGCCCTGGACAGTACACTCAGTGTCAGAACTGCCATCCAGCTTGTCGGCTATTTCATTGCCGTGTACACCAACATGCCCTGGACAGTACACTCAGTGTCAGAGCTGCCATCCAGCTTGTCGGCTATTTCATTGCCGTGTACACCAACATGCCCTGGACAGTACACTCAGTGTCAGAACTGCCATCCAGCTTGTCGGCTATTTCATTGCCGTGTACACCAACATGCCCTGGACAGTACACTCAGTGTCAGAACTGCCATCCAGCTTGTCGGCTATTTCATTGCCGTGTACACCAACATGCCCTGGACAGTACACTCAGTGTCAGAACTGCCATCCAGCTTGTCGGCTATTTCATTGCCGTGTACACCAACATGCCCTGGACAGTACACTCAGTGTCAGAACTGCCATCCAGCTTGTCGGCTATTTCATTGCCGTGTACACCAACATGCCCTGGACAGTACACTCAGTGTCAGAACTGCCATCCAGCTTGTCGGCTATTTCATTGCCGTGTACACCAGCATGCCCTACACAGTACACTCAGTGTCAGAACTGCCATCCAGCTTGTCGGCTATTTCATTGCCGTGTACACCAACATGCCCTGGACAGTACACTCAGTGTCAGAACTGCCATCCAGCTTGTCGGCTATTTCATTGCCGTGTACACCAACATGCCCTGGACAGTACACTCAGTGTCAGAACTGCCATCCAGCTTGTCGGCTATTTCATTGCCGTGTACACCAACATGCCCTGGACAGTACACTCAGTGTCAGAACTGCCATCCAGCTTGTCGGCTATTTCATTGCCGTGTACACCAGCATGCCCTGGACAGTACACTCAGTGTCAGAACTGCCATCCAGCTTGTCGGCTATTTCACTGCCGTGTACACCAGCATGCCCTGGACAGTACACTCAGTGTCAGAACTGCCATCCAGCTTGTCGGCTATTTCATTGCCGTGTACACCAGCATGCCCTGGACAGTACACTCAGTGTCAGAGCTGCCATCCAGCTTGTCGGCTATTTCATTGCCGTGTACACCAGCATGCCCTGGACAGTACACTCAGTGTCAGAGCTGCCATCGAGCTTGTCGACTATTTCATTGCCGTGTACACCAGCATGCCCTACACAGTACACTCAGGCTAACAGGTTCACTTTAGTCACCAAAGAGGCATCCACACCTGCCGCAAACACTCTGTTAGACCTCTGTAGTATACTTTGCGAGTCAGTCACCAAGACTGCGCGATCCACGTTCTGTGTAACCAACCATGTTATCGCCGCCGTTGCTGCTTCTATTTCAATTCTTATGCTGGAGACCGTAATGCTTCATTTGCCAGATTCCCTAGCCACTTCTCTGTCATGTTGGCATGCCACAAAACCCCAACCACTGCGCTGTCCGCGTGATACAGAACCATCCATGTAGATGATCGGACCCTAAACTGATGACACTTTTTCGATGGATTCCCTTATAACGACCTCCGTAGCTCCATAAACCCAATTGCAACATTCTCTGCCGAGCTGAATAATTACTTTGGTTAGCCTGTTTTCTCTGCTGTTACTTCTATGTATTCTAATGTCAGTTCTAATGTCATTCAGATCACATACTCTCCTTATAGACTCCTCCCTCGGCCTCCCAGGATTTTCCACGCCTGAGGCGCCTGCCCTTGGTCGCACCCGAATCTAAAAGCAAGGGATGATTAATGTTCCTTACCACGTTCAAAACCAACACATGTCCATCTTCTTTTCTTAGAAGTAGACGAGATAAATGGATTCATGGCCATTTCTCTTATTTCAGGTTGTAGTCTTGAGTTCACTCCATTTAATACAAAGTATCTATCTTAGACATTTGTCTTTAAATGCGTTGAGTTTTTTTTTTCTCAATCACCTATGTTGTTTTCCATCTTTCACACTCACACACATAAGTGAGGGCGGATAATGTGTTTGAGTTGAACATTCTAAATTTGTTCTCCTCCTGAGTATCTTTGATCACCATATTTTTTCGAGGTTTTTAAAACTAAAAGCCGCCTTTGTTATTCTGATTCAGATCTCTGTTCTAGTTTCTCCCTCTTGATCTATGCTGCTACCAAGGTATATCAAGCAATTCACTTGCTGCACCTTCTTACCATCCAGGTAAATACTGCATTGTGATACAGCCCCGGTTGTCATTATTTTGGCCTTCTCTCATTAATTAAGTCATATCCTGCCAGCCAGTGATGATAGAGAATCTATAGTGTCCTGTATCTTGTGTTTATTATCACCAACAAACACAATGTCGTTTGCCAAATCCAGATCTTCCAGTTGAGTCACACTGACCCACTTATAGTCCGTTCAGAAATTCATAATCACACCTGAATTAGCTTTGCGTGATAACCGTTTGTTATTTTCTTTTCAAAATTTGCATGTAATCTTAGAATATTGATGACGTTATAGAAATATTTTTTGCTCTGAGAAATTTGATCTAGTTTAAAAGTTTTCTTCTTTAGGCTATATTAAATTCACCCTGTTCGAATTTGACACCATTTTAGGATATATACATTAATTTGTTGCGGTCGTTCACGTAAAATAGTTTGGCTATTGCAGGAACACTAACTTCAGTAAGATCCCGTGCACAAAACTGAATATTGAACGACATGACGCACCACGGCCTTGGTTTAATTACCGAAGGGAAGGCGAATCTTTATTAATTTTGTGAAGACTCAGTAGACGATTTGTTGACTTTAAATACCAACATTTATATCTATAAAACGTTCAGAATCGTTTGCCTAGACATTAATTTATTTTTTTCAAAAACTTATTGTTCATTTGCATTGATCTTTTGAAGTTAGGTTTAGAATACTAATGTCGCTATAAAAATATTTTTTTATCAAAGAAATGTGATCCAGTTTCAAAGATGCCTTATTTAACCTATATTTAAAAAAAGTTAATCGATATTATAAACACCGGCGGGATTATGTAGATGCTTACATCTCACAGCTGATTCTTTAGCATATAGGCATGACCTTCACGGCTGAATGCGCACCGTCCTAAAATAGTTATGTTTCCACTATAAATTTTTATAAAGAAATGTTACATATGAAATTTCCCGTTTAGCACAAAATGACAAAATTACAGTTTATTGTTCAAGACCACCCAAGCAATCAAAAATATGTTATAAGCAAACCAACAACCATTACTTTGAATGGAAGCCTGCTTGAGTCAGTACAGAAGTTCAGCTATCTTGGATCCACTATTACAGCCACACTTTCCTTAGATGAGGAACTAAATGTACGTATTTGAAAGGCAGCGACAACATTTGGGAAACTCACACCAAGAGCATGGAACTATATCAAATTGACTCTACGAACAAAAGTTCTATATATAATTTAAAATTTGTATACTTGCCACCCATGTAAAATTTTATGGACACGCCTATGGGTCATCGTTGCACTAGATTACTGTAAGACATTTTGATTAGGGTCAAAATAATAGTTACATGGGCAAAGATCAAAGGAATTCGCCGCTTTAAGAAAGCCGTTATAGCTAGACATCGAGTAACACATATGTTCTCGTGACATGGACATTTTAACACCGTATGCCAAAAATCATGTGAAATCATCAAGAACTTTTTGAATTATAAATCGTAACATCTCGGCAAACGATTCTGAACGGACTATAATACCGTGTTATTTGGTTATTGAATGCCCCGGTATCACTGTAAACCAATTGAAGTCCATAATTGCTCAACCGCCCGTGCCAGCGTAATCATCCGAATTAATATCTCATCTCCCAAGCAAAGAAAGGTAACTGTAGTCCCCATTGTAGCAGTCTCAGCACACGCCAAAAGACATAAGGCGAAACCGCGCAGAAAGTGAACACAGCCAACTATTCCCTATCAAACGATATCATAATTTATGGTAAACAATTGGAATATCGAAACATGATCAAAACGGATGAGACACACAGCTCACGGTGTGCACAGAGCACTTAACTCAGTAGCTCCTGCAACAAGCCGGACTTGGAATATGAGGAAACTGCAACAAGGAACATTTATCACGCATAGCCTTCAATTGTTCCCGCCGCCTATCCACCATATACCGCTTAATACCGTGTTTACCGGTACAGCAGTTCCTAGTTATGTCATCAAAGGATGCTCCAAACAGCAAAGGTGATATATCCCTGTTTGACTCCCCTCTCGATCTGGAACCACTCTATCCTACATCCCTGTTTGACTCCCCTCTCGATCTGGAACCACTCTATCCTACATCCCTGTTTGACTCCCCTCTCGATCTGGAACCACTCTATCCTACATCCCTGTTTGACTCCCCTCTCGATCTGGAACCACTCTATCCTACATCCCTGTTTGACTCCCCTCTCGATCAGGAACCACTCTATCCTACATCTCTGTTTGACTCCCCTCTCGATCTGGAACCACTCTATCCTACATCTCTGTTTGACTCTCCTCTCGATCTGGAACCACTCTATCCTACATCCCTGTTTGACTCCCCTCTCGATCTGGAACCACTCTATCCTACATCCCTGTTTGACTCCCCTCTCGATCTGGAACCACTCTATCCTACATCCCTGTTTGACTCCCCTCTCTATCTGGAACCACTCTATCCTACATCTCTGTTTGACTCCCCTCTCTATCTGGAACCACTCTATCCTACATCCCTGTTTGACTCCCCTCTCTATCTGGAACCACTCTATCCTACATCTCTGTTTGACTCCCCTCTCTATCTGGAACCACTCTATCCTACATCCCTGTTGGACTCCCTTCTCTATCTGGAACCACTCAATCATTCCTCTCTACATGTACAGCTTTCTGTAGATCTTTGATGATGTTTATCACTTTCTGTGGTATTTAATATTGTTTCAGGATATTCCATAAAGAAATTATGTGTCAACTGTCGAAGTAGTTAGTACCGTCAATCTTATCACAACAAGTAGAAATTAAAATAATTACAGAAATTATACTTACATTGCCACAGTAGGGAATTATACGACTGCACCATTATCATCATCATCATCAGGTGATCATCTCTCTCCACATCACCCGCTCCTTCACGCATTTCATAATTTGATTTGCTAATATTTTATTATGCTATTTGGATAAGTTGTTCAGTATTTTTTCTCTCGGTTTTCCTCTGCTCTTCTTTTCATTTATTCTGCCTGTTATAGTATTCTCAATACCTTCTTTTCGCATGGCATGCCCAATAAATGTAGATTGTCTCTTCCTTGTGATATTGATGATAATAAAATCTCCCATGACAAGATTCATTTTTTATTTTGGTCTGTTTCATGGCAGTTTCTACGTCTAGATAGAATAATTGTATTTCTTCGTCAGAACTATCATTTGTTGGGGCATACACTTATGTAATGTTTAGGATGTCTGGCTTTCCTTTTCAGTTGGACCAGTAATACGTGGTCAAAAATATTTAAATAACCTATAACTGTCTTTGTTGTTTCTTCTTCCAATTCCCTACTCCTCTTTCGTATTTGATATCTCCTGAATATATGATTGTATGTTCATCTGATATTATTTCTCCCGCACCTGTCCATCTTACCTCACTTACTCCTGGTTTATTATTTTTTCATTCTTTTCATTTCATTTTTAGCATTTTCTCATTTTCTTGCTTGATATAGAGCTTTAACATTCCACGGTTCAATTTTGAATTAATTAAATTTGTTTTCATTATTCTGATATTGATCTAATTTCACCGGTGTCATGTCAGTTGTTATAATGTTCGTTCCGGATAGATTGTTGTGAATATAAATGACTGTTCTTTGGCTATACGACAAGGGTTTCCTGTTGCCTTTTATTGGTTTGTATACGGACTCTCGCCTTGCCTTTTGAATTTCGTATGCCAGTGAGGGTAAATTTGTTGACGCTCTTTCAACTCCTCGTGTGAACATAGTTGACCAGGTAACTGGTGTTGATTTGAGAAGAGTAAAATGAAGCCACATCAGAACCGAATCACCAGATCAATTGCACCATAAAAAACGTAAATAACATCATAAATGATTCTAACACGGCACGTACAGTAAACTAGCGATTATTAAACACGAAATTCCACTACACACACGCCTAGAAGAAAAGCGATTGTTACATCGCCGCCACCTTGTTCATGTGTTTTGGTGCTTTTTTATGTCAATTTCGGCACCATTATTACCATTACTAAAATTATCAACAAATTATAAGCAATGTAATTACAATCATTACCATCACAACCTATAGTGCACTCAAAGAAGTCATCACAACTCACGCTATAACTGTAATAAGTATCACTAAGAGCATCACCGTTTTTACTACTGATACCACTACGAACATCATCATTAACACCGGCAACTCATGTCTTCTTCTCAACTTCAGCCTTGACGACAGCACCACGCACAACAACCCTGACATTTACCTCCTTTTCGCCAAGGAAACTGTGCATAGATTGAGCAACATCAGCAGCATGAACAGCATTGTGGTATGGGTTGGAGTCGTGGTAGCCTTGCTCAATGAGAGCTAGAACACATTAAATAGAGCAATATTAACCATTACATCACAGTACGTATGTTCTCTTGTTTTATGAGAGCTAGAACACATTAAATAGAGCAATATTAACCATTACATCACAGTACGTATGTTCTCTTGTTTTATGAGAGCTAGAACACATTAAATAGAGCAATATTAAACCATTACATCACAGTACGTATGTTCTCTTGTTTTATGAGAGCTAGAACACATTAAATAGAGCAATATTAACCATTACATCACAGTACGTATGTTCTCTTGTTTTATGAGAGCTAGAACACATTAAATAGAGCAATATTAACCATTACATCACAGTACGTATGTTCTCTTGTTTTATGAGAGCTAGAACACATTAAATAGAGCAATATTAACCAGTACATCACAGTACGTATGTTCTCTTGTTTTGTGAGAGCTAGAACACATTAAATAGAGCAATATTAACCATTACATCACAGTACGTATGTTCTCTTGTTTTATGAGAGCTAGAACACATTAAATGGAGCAATATTAACCATTACATCACAGTACGTATGTTCTCTTGTTTTATGAGAGCTAGAACACATTAAATAGAGCAATATTAAACCATTACAGCACAGTACGTATGTTCTCTTGTTTTATGAGAGCTAGAACACATTAAATAGAGCAATATTAACCATTACATCACAGTACGTATGTTCTCTTGTTTTATGAGAGCTAGAACACATTCTATCTATCTATTGACCTTTCGAGCCGTAACCGGCCCATAGGGCGTAGACCAAGATACACCTTCTCCTATATGAATTTTTGTTCTAGCAGTTTTCTTTTAAAGATATTTTATCAAATCTCGCCATCTGTCTCTGTTCTGTGCAAGCAGTTCTATCTCATTGAGGGAGCCGATTCCTGCTGCTCTTGCCTCTCTCATCAATGTTCTTCTCAGTGTCTCCCTGGGTCTTCCTCTTTTTCTTTTACCTGTTGTTTCCCATATGAGGGCTTGCTTTGCTATTCGATTATTATCTCTTCTCATCACATGTCCAACGTATGACCATCGTCTTTTCTTTATTACTGAAGATATTAGTGGTTGATTGGCGATTTCTCTAATTTCCTCGTTTGTTTTGAATTCGTTCCATTCTATACCAAGTATTTTCCTTAGACATTTATTTTCGAATGCGTTCAACTTTGTTTCTATATCTCTTGTTGTTTTCCAGCTTTCACACGCATACGTAAGGGTTGATAGTACATTTGATTTGAATAGCCTAAGTTTTGTGTTTGTGCTAATGAGTTTTGATTTCCACAACTTTTCAAGGCTTCTGAAAGACATTGCTGCTTTAGCCAGTCTGATTCTAATTTCTTTGCTCGTATCCCCTTCTCGATCAATGTGACTTCCAAGATAGATGAAGTGATCGATCTCTTCTACTGGTTTGTTTTCCATGTATATTTTGTCACTTGTTGGAATTAAACTTTTCATGACTTTAGTCTTTTCATGATTGACCTCAAGCCCAATTTTGCTGGCTATTGATGATAGTTCATTTGTGTTTTCCTGCATCGTTTTTATCTGATTGCTGATGAGAACTATGTCATCAGCAAAGTCCAGGTCCTCCAAATGGTCTCCTTGTATCCATTCGATGCCTTTATTACCAGTGCAGCATTTCTTCATTATGAAGTCCATAACAATTCCAAATAACAAGGGCGATAAAATACATCCTTGTTTAACCCCAGTTTCTATTGGGAAACATTCGCTCAGTCCTTCCTCTGTTCGAACTGCACATGTGTAACCATCATACATGTCTTTGATAATATTTATGATTTTTGATGGTAAGCCATATTGCTTCAGAATTTTCCACAAAGAATCTCTATGAATACTATCAAATGCTTTTTTGAAGTCGATGAAGTTAAGTACAAAAGGTTTTTGCTTTTCAATGTGTTCCTCCAATATAAGTCGTAGAGTGAAAATGTGGTCAAGACAGCTTCTCCCTTTTCTAAACCCAGCCTGTTCTTCACGCATTACTGTATCTATTGAATCCTTTATTCTATTTAGGATGATTTTACAGAATAATTTTGAGGCAACTGACAAAAGTGTCACGCCTCTCCAATTGTTACAATCTCTAAGATTGCCCTTTTTTGGGATCTTAACAATGATTCCTTTTTTCCATTTATGAGGCGTCTTCTCTGTTTTCCAAATGATGTTGAACATTTTTTGGAGATGTATTAAATTATGGCTATCAATTGCCTTGAGGATCTCAGCTGTTAACTTATCCTCTCCAGCAGCCTTGTTATTGGTCATTAGCTTTAAGGTGGTTTCTATTTCACTCAAGGTGAAGTCATCTAAATTTACATCTAATTCTGCTGCTGGTGTTTCAGAACACATTAAATAGAGCAATATTAAACCATTAGCGTGTATGTTCTTTTGTTCTGTAAGAGCCGAAACAAATTAAACAGAACAATATTAAACCATTACAACACTGTGTGTATGTTCTCTTGTTTTATGAGTGCTAGAACACATTAAATAGAGTAATATTAAACCATTACAACACAGTATGTATGTTCTTTTCTTCTATAAGAGTCAGAACACATTAAACAGAACAATATTAAACCATTACAACACTGCGCGTATGTTCTCATGGTCTATGAGAGCTAGAACACATTAAATAGAGCAATATTAAACCATTACAACACAGTATGTATGTTCTCATTGTCTATGAGACCTAGAACACATTAAAAAGGGCAGCATTAGACTAATACATCGTAGTGTGTACATTTGACATTAGGACAAACATTATACGATCTTTGGAGGGATTGATGATAGAATAGAACTGATTTTGTTATATCATTAATCCCTTTTCCCTTCTCTTTCTCCCACTCTCTCTTTTTCTCTCGCTATCTAATTCTCGCTCTCTCTTTCTCTCTCTTGTTCTCACACTCTCCATGCACACATTCACACGCACCCATTTATTTCTAAATCTGTCACTATCTCGCCTTATCCCGTCGTCCCCTCCCTCCCCATCTGCCTTCATTTTCCTGTTATCCTATCAATCATCGAGCCCATACTGAGGTAATCCATTGCATCCAGTTCACAGAAAATATGAAGATAAACAACTTTTCTCTGGTCAACAGATTCTGTAGAATCTCAATAATCTAGAAGACAGTAGCTTTATAGCTAGGTTTGATCAAAGAGGTGAGTCTAATATAAATACATCTCAGCAGTCAACGGATGAAATTCAAGCTTATTTATTGACATATCAGGAGGGAGTTATAAAAGCCAAACAAATGCTAAAATAATATTTTGAAAACGGGAAAAACACTTTTTTTTTGTAAAAATGACTGCGGCGTGAGTGTATTAAGGGAATAACGTTGTAACGCTTGGCGGTTGTGCAAGCTAATATTTCTCTCGCTATAAATACATGCTGTTGTTCTTGTTGTTAGGGTCATCATTACTGCACACCGGACGAACCCATAGGTGCTGTGATATCCCCCTCGAGAATCTCGTGGAGAATCTTGATTCACGTGCACGAGCTCCGTAGCACGGCCTGGGATCAACAATGAGGGTAAGTTTTTGCTGACAAGTTTGCCAGTGCAGCGGCCATATTTATGGTCTACACTTCTCGATGTTAACTCCCCATGGGTCCTTTAACGTGCACGAGTGCATCGGACCTTGTGTACTGGCGTTATAAGAGAGGGCTGGTCATGGGATTTCGCTACCAACGAGATCAGCTGTGGGTAAAGTCATAAAGAAATCACCGATGAATTTGTCCTCGTAATTTTGAAAATCACCTTCTGGTAGGCATTTAATAATAATAAAAACAATAATAATAATAATAATAATAATAACAATAATAATAATAATAACAATAATAACAACAATAATAATAATAATAATAATAACAATAATAATAATAATAATAACAATAATAATAATAACAATAATAACAATAATAATAATAATAACAATAATAATAATAATAACAATAATAACAATAATAACAATAATAACAATAATAATAATAATAATAACAATAATAACAATAATAACAATAATAACAATAATAACAATAATAATAATAATAATAATAACAATAATAACAATAATAACAATAATAACAATAATAATAATAATAACAATAATAACAATAATAACAATAATAATAATAATAATAATAATAATAACAATAATAATAATAATAACAATAATAACAATAATAACAATAATAACAATAATAACAATAATAACAATAATAATAATAATAACAATAATAATAACAATAATAACAATAATAATAATAATAATAATAACAATAATAATAATACAATAATAATACAATAATAATAATAATAATAACAATAATAACAACAATAATAATATTAATAATAATAATAATAACAATAATAACAACAATAACAATAACAACAATAACAATAACAACAATAACAATAACAATAACAACAATAACAATAACAACAATAACAATGCTAAATTATTTTAATAAAAAATTAAGACATCTCAGAATTAAAGACAAAGAATAAGTATTAAGTCAGCCTTGTTTTAATAACAGTTTTGTCGATTTTTAGAAATTGACACTGCGAATATCGACTTCAAAACTGTAACTATCGTTAATATTTCAACCTCTATAAACGTAACATTTATTTGATTACAAATACTTCTTCTTCAGCGTTCAGGTCTTGTGACCATGCGAACTTGACTCTTTGTCCTTTTTCATAATGGAGGGGTAATGTCATGGCACATGATGATTACAATTGCGTGTTTTTTAAAGTAAAAAACACTTGATTTATCAAGTTCCATGGTTACATCGTAGGATCGTGTCATTCCATCCTTAAGGTTGTCAAATGTTAGCTTCCTGGTAGAGCTGGTCTCTATGTTTCACTTACTTCTCCTATTATCTGTTCAGTTGGAAAATATTTCATTTCCCTTCTCTTTACGTAAAGTAAAAGTAAAGGTTTCCTCAACACTTTGATAGGCGTATGAGGTATATGTTAGTGACCGTTTTTTAATGACGATGGCATTTTTTGGGGTGATGTGGTCGGTATCACGCCAGGCCGCCTTAACTTAACAGAAAAATCTATGGTACGCTGGGTGAACTCCGGAGTCTTGTTGGTCCGAAAAAAGCGTCACCACTGGGGATCGAACCCGGAATCCTCTGATCAGGAAGCGAGCACAATAACCACTCAGCCATCAGGAAGCGAGCACAATAACCACTCAGCCATCAGGAAGCGAGCACAATAACCACTCAGCCATCAGGAAGCGAGCACAATAACCACTCAGCCATCAGGAAGCGAGCACAATAACCACTCATCCACCGACACTTACCCGTACGTGGTTTACACAATTGCGATTGTTTCCTCATGATTGTTTCCTCATGATTGTTTCCTCATGATTGTTTCCTCATGATGTTGGTATTAAGCTTTCTCTATATTTCATGACTTTAGAAAATCCGTTTTATTCTATATATTATATTACCACTGTAACCATAAATTTTACAGACCTTCGGCACATGATATTTGGGGTAATTTGGTCGGTATTACGTCCGTGCCGCTTTACTTTCCCAGAAAAAAATCCGGTACCCATTAAAGGCAGGGTGAAACTGAAGCCGTCGGTTGGGATCGAACCCTACCCCTTGTCCTTTGTAGTCCAGTTCACTAACCACTAAGCTATCGCGTCTCTCAGTCAGTTCAGCTGAATATAAAATATAAGTTTCTGCTTCGGTCAGGGAAGGAAAGACAATCAGGAAGCAGCAAGGGGATCAAGTTTACTAATGCTTCGTTAGACCATCAAAATGTACTAAAGCCAAGCATGAGGTTGAGCAGACAGAGACCTGACGTTTATTAGAGATATTTTGAACACGGAGCCTATCCAACTCCACCATCTAACTATATTTTAAAACTAAAAATAAGCATGTACGATCAGAGTAAAAACAATCACAGCAATAGTGCACGCGAAGCAATTTTGTAGCCGTAAGAACAAAAACAAATAACGCCATCCTGAAACGATCTCTTCGCAAGTCCTATTTTAACACAATATCACCTTTCTTGGCATACACTCAAAACATCCAAGTCTTCATTGCAGTATTCACTTCAGGACTCGTTCACTGGCTATCCCCGTACCCACCCCAACAGAGAACGATGACAGCGAGGGCTTCGCCGACACTGAGTAGAAGATCGCAACAGTAAACAAATACACCACACAAAGGCCAAGCTTTACACACGTGTACTCACACAAGAAATGGACGAGGCGAATCGAGTCAAGTTGGAAGCTCTGAATGAAACCGTAGTTTTGGAATAAATAGTAGGCAATATGAAGAAGCGCTCGACCTGAAAAATAAGTACACTTGTGGGTTATGTTTGCAATAAACAAGTAGTAATGAAAGAACTACATCCAATATATGAGTCAAATTAAATATGAAAATGTGATGCATTTAGTTTGAAACACACAATAATCGTCATGTAATGTAAAAGATATTGTTACCAATGACGATCAGTTTGCTACAGGTGGTATAACAATAGACAAACACGCCGTTATAGTAACAGTGTAAATATGGCAGCTCCGCGAGAAATATGCAACAGCGAGGTGCATCGACTCACTTTTAGTTTTCTAGTTGTAGTTGTTAGTAGTTGTAGTTAATCCAAGGCCCCGGTATCACTGCAAACGAATTAAAATCCATAATTGCTCAACCACCCGTGCCAGTGGAATCATCCGAATTAATGTCTCATCTCTTTGAAAGATAAAAAAAAAAAAAAAAAAAAAAAAAAAAAAAAAAAAAAAATTAAAGGCAGCTGCATTCGCCATCATAGTAGCCATAGCACACGCCAAAAGACATAAGACATAACCGCACCGAAAGTGAACGTATCTTAACTGTCCTTCGTCATACGATAGTATCATTCATTGTAAGCAATCGGAATATCGAAAAACGATCCGGATGATAAACACAGCTCACGGTGTGCGAAAAGCACTAAACTCAGTAGCTCCAACAGCAAGCCATACTTGGAATATGCTGAAACTACAACAAGGAACACTTTTCAGACAGAGCCTCAACGGTTCCTGCCGCCTACCCGCCATATTGACCGGAAGTCCTTTCTACTTATGAAGCCTTGAAAACTATTGCAATTCGAATGCGCGTGAAGTTGCAATATGATAATGCATGTTTGTCAAATCACAAGTGTGCGGGCGGGGCAGGGAGTTTCAATAGAGAATGACATCAGTTACAGAAATCTCTCCATTGGGCCAGACAAATAAAGCTTGGACTACAAAGTCCATTACAGTACTTCAGGCTGTAGTGGTAGAATACTGCCGCTATCTCGGGTAACGACGCATTCTTGTTTCTTGATTCTTCCCACGCCGTTAGACGCCGCATAGAACTTCTTGTGTTTTTCACCACCCATCTCTATTCTGGGCGAGATGTTCGATTTTATCTAATGAGTCTATGCCTGCCAACTTTGCTTCTCTTATAAGTGTTCTTTTTAGTGTCTCTTTAGGTCTTCCTCTTTTTTCTGTATCCTGATGTTTCCCATAGAAGAGACTGTTTTGGAATTCTCTTGTTGTCTATTCCTGAACATATGCCCGGCGTTTGTCCTTCTCCTTCCATTAATTGTAGATGAGATCTTTGGTTGCACGGCTATTTCTCCTATTTCACTATTAGTCTTGAATTCATTCCATTATACACAGAGTATTTTTCTTAGGCATTTGACTTCAAAAGTATTTACATTTTTCTCAGTCTCTTTTGATTTTGTTTCCAGCTTTGGCTTGCCTAGGTTAGTGTTGATAATACGTTTGAGTTGAATATTCAAAGTTGGGTTTTCTTGCTTATTATTTAATTAATTTCCATATTTTGTCCAGGTTTTTTTTAAAAATTCGTTGCTACTTTTGCTATCCTGCTTCTGATCTCTTTCTTTGTTTCACCTTCTTGCTCTATATTAATACCAAGATATATATATATATATATAGGATTATACTCTTTCCAATGCATGGCGGTTGAGATATATAACGAAAAATTAGGATACATTAATTAAATTACGAAAATAAATTAATATTTAAGGTTTTAATATGGCTTACACCTCATATTTCTTCTTCTTTCCTTCCCCATTTGCTTTCCAGCGTCGATGGGAGATATAATGTTTGGTTTTTTTTTGCTCTTCTCATTGCCACTTCTGCTGTTATGTTTCCTTTTGTTTCTAGTATTCCGTCAATCCATCTTTATCGTTGTCGACCCTTTAATCTAGTGTTCTTATAATGTTTACTCATTGTGTTGTGTTTTGGTCTTTCACTTTCTTTATCACGTGGCTAAAGCATCTTATCTGTTATTTCTCTACGTGTTCTATTGCGGGTGTTGTTTTTAGCTTTTTTTCAAGTTTTTCGTTTCTGATCTTATCTTATCTTCAGATCTTATCTTCTGTCATTCGTCTAATTCATTCCATCTCGTTGGTAGTTATTTTTCTTATTGTTCTTGAGTCTAGAGTCCATATCTGTCATTGGTAGCACAACGTTGGGATGAAGATTGTCGTATCCGAAGAACGTAAATAATTTCAAAACATCGACTACAAGTATATATCTTGATCTGCAATTTCGTCTCTATTTATATTTTAACGAAACAATTAATGATTTATCCTTTTAGTCAGTCAGATTTCGTAGTTCTTGGGCGCGCGCGCGCGCGCACACACACACACACACACACACACACACGCACGCACATACCTAAATACATACATACATTCTCTAATATAATAAAATAACTCAAAAACAATAACAATAACTGTAACATACAGTGTGTCTCACTCGCAACGAAACCCGACATTTCCTCAATAACTATTTTCCAGCTTTGACACAAGCGGTGGTGACTTCCACTATATTTTATGATGACGTCACATGTCTTACAAAATGAGGTAAGTCTGTTTCAAAAGTCTTTGAAATGTCCTTGTTAGTGGTAACAACAATAAGGGAATGCTGACGGCTCCTCCTCTCTCTGTCTTTCTTTTCGTCTCTCTACCTTTGTATCTCTCTTATTCTCTCTCTTTCTTGCTTTCTCTCAGTCCATTTCTCACTCTCTTTCTCTCTCTCTTTCTTCTTCACTCTCTGTCTTCCTTTCTTTCTTCCTTTCTTTCTTTCTTTCTTTCTTTCTTTCTTTCTTTCTTTCTTTCTTTCTTTCTTTCTTTCTTTCTTTCTTTCTTTCTTTCTTTCTTTCTTTCTTTCTCTTTCTTTCTTTATCTCTCTCTCTCTCTCTCTCTCTCTCTCTCTCTATATATATATATATATATATATATATATATATATATATATATGTTCTTCTATGAGTAGTTCGGGAAAAGGTCATCATGAACAGAATAACAGATGTTGTAGACACTGTTATGTGCGAAAAACAAGCAAGATGTATAGAAGGAAGAAACTGCTTTGATCAGATTTTCACCCAAAGAATTATATTTTAAGAACATATAGAAAAACAGAAAGCACTTCTTCTATATTTTATTGACTTTCAAAAGGCTTTCGACAACATACATCGAGAGTCATTGTGGAAAATACTCAATATGGAATACCACCAAACATTAGTGATATCATCACAGATCTGTATGATAGCTTCTCATGTGCAGCTCACACAGGGGCAGGACCGAGTGAATGGTTCCAAATTGAAATCAGATTGAAACAAGGATTTATTTTATCTCCCTTGTTTTTTTTTTTTGGAGTTGCCATCGACTTCATAATGCAGAAATGCTGTACAAGTAACAAAGGCATTAGGTGGACACTTGGATCTCAATTGGAGGACCTTGATTTTACGGACGGCATAGTTCTTATTAATAGCAATGTGAGCATGATGCCAGAAAAAAAAAAAAAAAACGCCCTATCATAATACCTAGGAAAATTGGACTTGAGATCAAGCAAGAAAAAAACAAAAGTAATGACAAATCAAATTCGCTCTGAAGAAAAAAAATATACATTGAAAGAAAAACCGTGGAGGAATTAGGTACCGTTGTATATCTTGCAAGCTACATAGATCAAGAAGGATACACAAGGAAGGAGATTAGAATAAAAATATCATATGCAGAAATGACGTTCAGAAACCTTGATCAAATATGGAAATCAAAATTACTAAGCACAAAAACAAAGCTCAGGATTTTCAGATCAGATGTATTATCCACCGTTACTTAAGTTTGCGAGGAGCTGGAAAACAACTAAAGAAATATAAAATAAACTGAATGTTTTTGAAAACAAGTGCTTGAGGAAAATACTTTGTATACCGTGGAATGAATTTAAGACTCATCATCATCAAGTACCGGGCCTGCTGGCGTAGGTGATCATGTCTGTCCACTACTTTCGATCTCGACAGTTTATCATTTCTGTTGACCGTCTGCCAAGCTATTCTCTTATGGTGTCTGGTATTTTTTCTCTTTGCTTCCCTCTATCTCTTCGTTCCTCAATTTGTCCAGTTGCTACAATATATTCCAGTTGTTCTCTTCTCATTACATGGCCAAAACAATGATAATTTTTTCTTCCTAATATTGGAAATTCGCTCTCTTTTTGCTTTGACCTCTTTCAGAACATTTTCATTACTCTTCTTAGCTGTCTATGGTATTCTCAACATTCTTCTGTAAAACCACATTTCTACAGACTCCAGTGATTTTCTTGTCTGCTGTCCTATTGTCCATGATTTACATCCATATGTTAAGACTGGCTCTACATAACATTTAAGAATTTAAGACTAGTACAGAAATATAAAAAAATAACAAAACATCAAAAAATATCTATAAACTATAATCAAGAGAAGAAGATGACCGTATGTTGGCCATGTGATGAGAAGAGACAACAAATCAATTTCAAAGCAGGCTCTCAAATCGGAACAAGAGGTTATAGAAAAGTGATCGATCTAGAGAAACACCAAAAAGAACAATGAGGCGAGAGATAACACCAGCAGACATCAGCTCCCTCGTCGAGATTGAACAACTGGCTCAGAAAAGAACTGTGTGGCGAAACACAATACAGATTCAGTGCAAGGTCTGACACTTGAAAGATCGTAGGACACAAGAGTCTAGAATTTCTTCATACATTGAGTTATTGAGTTGTACACATTCATTGAGTTATTGAGTTATACACATACATTGACTTATTGAGTTATACACATACATTTAGTTATTGAGTTATACACATACACTGAGTTATACACATACATTGAGTTATACACATACATTGAGTAATTGAGTTATACACATACATTGAGTTATTTAGTTATACACATACATTGAGTTATTGAGTTATACACATACATTGAGTTATATACATGCATTGAGTTATACACATACATTGAGTTATTGAGTTATACACATACATTGAGTTATACACATACATTATGGGAGCTCAAACAAAATAAAGGTTCACTCCCATGTCCTGCTGGGCGTATGGGGGATATGGTGTTAGTGACAATATATTTTCATAACAACGGCATATCTTTGGATTATGTGGTCGGTATCACGCCAGGCCGCTTTTTACTTCCCAGAAAAATCTTTCGTACTCATTTTTAGAGGCAGGATGAACTCCAAAGGTTTGTCGCTCCGAAAACTTCCTCAACATTTGTGAATTAAACCGGGACCCTTCTGATAAAGAATGGACGCGAGCGCACTAACTACTCAACCAGCTACTCTCATCCTTTTAATATCAAACAGTAACTAAAAGTAGCATATATATATATGGTCATGGAAGGCTCCGGTATCACTGCAAACGAATTAAAATCCATACATGCTCAACAGCGCTTGCCAGTAGAATCATTGGAATTAATATCTCATCTCCCAAACAAAGAAACGTAGCTGTAGTTTCCATCACAGCAGTCTCAGCACACGCCAAAAAACATAAGGCGAAACCGCACAGAAAGTGAACACAGCCATCTGCTCCCTGACATACGATATCATCATTCATCGTAAGCAAACGGAATATCGAAACACAATCAAAACGGATGAAACGCACAGCTCACGGTGTGTACAGAGCACGTAACCCGGTAGCTTCGGCAGCAAACCAGACTTGGAATATGAGGAAATTACAACAAGGAACACTTTTCAGACACAGCCTTTACCAGTTCCGTGCCGCCTATCCGCTATATTAACCGGAAGTACTTTTATATATATATATATATATATATATATATATATATATATATATATATATATATATATATATACATGTATACTATTGATTTAAAGTTATTTTATTTGTGTTGGCTTTCAAAAATTATGTAGTAATGAAAAATATACCCACATTTTCTTGCTAACGTTAACACTTATGTTGATGCTTGTTAAAGGAAATGAACCCACACTCACAACGATCTCACACAAAAAATACTCTGGCCTCTACACCTACTCTTCGTTGACACTTACCACCAGTGACACTCTCCAAGCTGAAGATGTTGAAGTCCCAATCAGCAACATGGAGCAGAAGTAGCTACAATGTAAAAATAGATTGTTACCCTAACTTTAAGGAGTTTGCTTTTTATAGATCATGAGGTCAAAGTTCATAACTCCGATTTGTCAGTGTTTGTGAACAGAATACTAGTGTATGAAACGATTGCACTCAAAAATTAATAGCAATAACGACTAATAATAAATAATAATAATGAAGACATAAATAATAATAAAGACTAATGATAGCAACTAATAATAAATAACAATAATAAATAACAATAATAAAGTACATCATCATCATCATGTGCCATACCGGTTGTGTAGGCGATCATGTCCTTCCACAATCTTCTATCTACAGTGCATCGTATCAGTTCTGTTGTTGACTGTTTTCCATGCCATGACACCAAGCTATCCAGTATTTTCTCTCTTTGTCATCCGCGATCTCTCTTCCCTTTTATTTTACCAGTTGTAACCAAGTATTCCAACTTTCCTCTTCTCATGATGTGCCCGAAAAATGTTGATTGCTTCTTTCTGATGTTTTTAAAGAGCTCCCTTCTTGTGTTGGCCTCTTTGAGAACTTCCTCATTGGTCTTTTTAGTTAGCTGTAAATATAAGGTTGTGATTGTTCATGATTATTCTAGGCAATTTAAGAAGGTAGTTTGCCAATCCTTTCCTTCTTGGCAGTGACTGTACTAGTCGGAGATCGCAGCCATTGTCTGTAATAAAGTACAGAGTCAATATATACTAGCATGAAGGCAAATCACACCAGGGCTAAAACTAAGAATAGCAAAATGTTGTATCTTCTCAACATTCCTGTAAGGTGCAAAAACATGGACATTAGACGAGAAAAGAGAACAGATAATTGAAGCATTTGAAATGTGGATTTATAGAAGAATAGGTAGAATTGGATGGAAAGAAAATAAAATAAACGATGAAGTTTTAAAAGAACTAAAAATGAAAAGAGAACTACTAAACACAGTTCAAACAAGACAAATGAAAATTTTGGGGCATGTTAAGACACAACAGCCTAATAAATGTAATATTGGAAGGGAAAATACAAGATAAAAGAGGCAGAGGCAGACCAAGACTAACATAGACGAGTGTCATCAATAGAAGGACAAGTCAGCCTATGACAACCTATACTGTCAAAGCAAGAAACAGTGCAGAATGGTACTCTATAGTATCCACCCCTCGATGTGGAGATGGCAGTCAGTTTTGATGACAAAGTCAAAATATTTTTAAATCAAATACATAAATAGCCAATTACATTTTTAATTCGAACCTGAAACAATAAAGACGAGTAAAATATGTATGTAAGGACAACAGGTCGGGTTCGATCCTGATCGACGGCTTCCGGGTTCACCCAGCCTTTAATGGGTACCGGATTTTACTAGGAAAGTAAAGTGGCACGGACCAACCACTTTACCCCAAAAATCATGTGCCCGTAGGTCTATAAAATGATGGGTCACTAACATCATATTCCCTATACGCCACTTGGCGTGACAGGGGCATTTTACTTATATATTTTTTTTGTTTTTTTTAAAATGTAGGTATGTAAGGGAACAAATCATATCAACTATTACCTTTAATTTTGACTTAAATCTGCAACCACCATTTTTATTACAACACTCCATGTTCTAAGAACTCACACAATCACTCTGTATGTACTTAGCATCTCTACTCACTTTTTATTCCTAAAAGGTCACCCTTAACGCTTGTCTGTTTTATATCATCAGCCTCATCGAACACCCATTTTTCTCTATAAATTAAGCCTGATCGCCTCCCCATGAACCCTAAAGTTATCCTTAACAATCTCTTGTTCTACACAATCACCCTCATTACCTCCCTTTATTCTATAAACTCAAGCGTCAACAGTTCATCAAAATATCATCAACAGTGACGTCCCCTGATCCCTGATATTAAAGGTTCATTATTCTTGCACACAGAAATCATTGTTTCTAGAATGACTTACAAGCAGTCACATATTCAATTACATTTTGAAGTACAATTACAACAAATGTGCAATATTGATAAATAGTATACATAGTAAAGTAAAGTACCCCCGTCACGCCAAGTGGCGTGTAGGGAATATGGTGTTAGTGACAATAAATGTTACAGACCTTCGACACATGATTTTTGGGGTAATGTGGTCGGTATTACGCCCGTGCCGCTTTACTTTCCCTGAAAAAAATCCGATGCCCATTTAAGGCTGGGTGAACCTGTAGCCGTCGGTTGGGATCGAACCCTACCTCTTGTCCTTAAATAGTATACATGTTTTGTTAATATTTATTTCAAATAAAATAATTTATAATTAGGGAAAATACACCAATCTTAAACAACTAATACATCTAATATTTGTATATTTTATAATATTAACATTATATGCATTTTTTCATTTGTATACTAATTCCAGCCTCCTTTCTTTGTTTAGAAACATTTGAATCGCTGACTTTAAAAAAACAAAATGAATTTTTCAATCTTAAGTCTTGTAACATATCCTTTTCTACAGAAATAAGACTCAAGCCACTCCAACGATCTTGACTTACAAATTTGCCAGTAACAGTTTCATCTTTAAAGCTAATAATAGAACCACTGCCTCCTAGATTAATTCAGAAAAGAATGGCCCCCAAACTTTGGCTTATGTTAACAATGAAGCTGGAGATTATCTGAGGCTTTCACGCTTACTTATATCAATGATCGAGCATCAGTAATGATACAATTTTTATCAATGACGTATCAGACACATTTTATTCAAATAATAATGAACACATACAAACAATTTAACACCTTCACTTGAGCGTGCGTCGAACACATAGCACACAAAGACGTCACCATTACCTAACTTCTCCCCGTTAGAATGTGACTCACGTGGCAGTTACTCTGAAGACTCTGTCCTGCACGATCTGTCCAATGTCTGTAGCAATCAACACCGGTTCTGAATTTATTATTTACATTTTTAAATGTTCGTAGGTGTCCAGGTTCAGGAACCGGTCAAAATTATAATAAAATAATTCCTCATTTGAAATGGCAGGACAAAATCACTAACACAGAATTATGAAAATGTACCAGTCAAATAGCAGTGGATAAAGGGATACAGACGATGGCACTGGATAGGACACACGCTGCGGAAGCCAACTGAGAGTATTACACAACAGGCCCTTTTTTGGAATCCCCAGGGGAAAAGACAAAGAGGAAGACCAAGGAATTCTTGGAGAAGACAGATAGAAGCAGAAATGAAGATGATGAGGAAGACATGGACCGATCTTAAAAGAATGGCAAAAAACAGAACGACTTGGAAAGTGTTTGTTGAAGACCTATGCTTCACAAGGAGCTAAAAAAGGTAGAAGAAGAAAAATTCCTCATTTGAGGCAGTTACTGGAGCGTCTACAGCGTGACAGCTTATAGTTCTACCTTATCTGACAAGTACGTCTGTAACGTTAAATATATGTTTCACGTTCTGGCGATTACTAGCTCAAGGCTATCATCAATTTCTGTTTCTGCCAATCGTCATCTAAGGTTAAAACAAAAACAAAACAAAAAAACACCTGCGATATCATTCATCTGTTTCCTTTTTGATCAAATAATTTTGCATTGAACAAAAGGCCAACACACTAACAATAAAACAGGGAGGGTGTTTAACTCAATATCGAACCAGGCATTTTCATATTTCTAGCACTTTGGTTATGGTTATTTGGTTATGGAAGGCCCCGGTATCACTGCAAACGAATTAAAATCCATAATTGCTCAACCGCCCGTGCCAGCGGAATCATCCGAATTAATATCTCATCTTCCAAACAAAGAAAGGTAGCTGTAGTCCCCATCATAGCAGGATCAGCACACGCCAAAAAACATAAGGCGAAACCGCGCAGAAAGTGAACACAGCCAACTGTTCCTTGTCATACGATATCATCATTCATCGTAAACAATTAGAATATCGAAACATGTTCAAAAAGGATGAAACACACAGCTCACGGTGTGCACAGAGCTAGCACTTCTAGGACTAATGAAGATATAGCTACAACATTTGAACAGGATTGAGTTCATTGTGTGAGAAATGAAAGACAATGTGTCTATAGTGTGTGTGTGTGTGTGTGTGTATGTATGTGTGTGTGGCGCCTAATTGCTGCCTGACAGACACGCCCTCTTTGCTAATCTCTGTAATTTGGGTGAGGGTGTCTACACAATACGGTTGTTGTTCGTGACTAGTTGTAAAACCATTACAGAAATGTCGGGTTTGGTAGCGAGTGAGACGCCCTGTAGTTTATTTTAAGGAGGGAATAAACATGAATATATAACATAAAGTCTAAGAATAGAATACAGGCAAGGCAACAGTAAAGGTTAAAGCTGAGCCAATAAACACAAAATAATAAGAGAGAAGTCTATGTTTACCAGGGGAAGTAACACTGTAACAATTACCGTTACATTTTTATTTTCCGGTTTCAAATAATTGTAGAGTGCAATGTTGAAAGTGGGAGAGGCAGGATGTAAATGGCTACACAGAATATTCAACGCTGCATGGATACAACAGCAAGTCCCAGACGACTGGAAACAGTCCATTATATTACCAATATGGAAAAAGAAGGGCAGCAGAAGAGACTGCAACCAATATAGAGGAATATCGCTATTAAGCCACACAGGGAAGTTATATGCCAAGATAGTTGAAAAAAGATTGAGACCAATTATAGACCCACAACTAAGCAATGTTCAGATGGGCTTCAGGAGGAACAGAGGTTACACAGATGCCCTATTTATCATAAAACAACTAGCGGAGAAAACAAGAGAGCATAATAAAACACTATATACAGCTTTTATTGACCAAGAAAAGGCGTTCGATAGGGTGGACAGGGAACAACTGTGGTCCGTATTGCCCTTGTACGGAGTGGGTCACCACCTAGTAGAGATATGCAAGAGCCTCTATGAAAGTAGTCGCACTACAGTAAGATCTTCAGTAGGTTACTCTAAACATTTCACCATTAACTCCAGAGTAGGCCAAGGCTGCGTGCTTTCCCCCTTACTTTTCATCACATATATGGACAATATATGCAAATTAGCATGCCCAATCAGAGGAAACATACCAACACGGATAACAACAAACTATAACACAGAAGAGAACGAAATATACATACCAGAAAACAACAGAAGAGAGGAAGAAATAAATGAAATACTATTTGCTGACGACCAAGTTCTGATACATGAAACAACCGAGGACCTACAAGAACATATCAACAGGCTAAACAACACTTGTAAACAATACAACATGAAGATCAACATAAGCAAAACCGAAGTAATGGCAATAGCGAGAAAGAAAGAAAAACTAAACATCATTATAGATAATACATCTTTGAAGCAAGTTGACAATTTTAAATATCTGGGTAGCACGTTAACACAAGACAATAACCAAGAAACAGAGATAGATATAAGGTGTAACAAAGCATGCCAAGTTATAGGCCAAGTATCAACATTATTGAAAAACAAAGCAATAACTACGGAAGCAAAAAGGGCAATATACAAATCAATTTTTCTACCAACTCTGTGCTATCAGTGCCAGAATTGGACGCTGGACTCTAGAACAATAAGAAAGATAACGACCACCGAAATGAAATGTGTCAGAAGAATGACAGGAAACAGCTTAAGGGACAGAGTAAGAAACACTGACCAGAGGAAGAAACTCGAAATTGAACCAGCCATCGAATACATAAAGAAACAACAGATAAATTGGTTCGGCCACATAACAAGACAGAAAGAACTAACAATGAATCAAAGAGCCATAAACAAACGCTACGAAAACGTCAGATTAAGAGGAAGACCGAGAAAGAGATGGATAAAGGGAATACTAGAGTCACTAGGAGGAATACCATCAGAAGAGGCCAACAGAAGAGCAAAGAATCGCAGATTGTTTCTCCCCTCGACGCCAACGGCAACAGAGGAAGGATAGAAGAAGAAGAAAGAAGAATGTTGAAAATGAGCACAATTTATTTAGTACATATTCCGATCCAGGCATTCTTGAAATAAGTTTTATATCTGATCTCATTTTTGTAATGCCCCATTTACTAAAAAAATAGATTTCAATGTCTATGGAGGTAATACCTACAACAACCGTACACCGGTATCTATTGACCTTCCAATGTGTATGAGAACTATGTAGGCCATTTCAACAATTACCTCCCTGTTTCCATGGTAATGAAAGAACAACAAATCAGATGACGTTCTATCTTTTTATTGAAACATTAGAAGTAGTGCTGATTTAAAGAGAATTTGCTGAAGTGCCGACTAAGAATCACTGCGCTGTGATTTATATACAACAAAACTGTACGAGAATTTAATTAACACAAAACTATTTTTTTTTCTTAACTTATAAAGCAAATAACTAAGATATTATGATGTAATTATAATTATGTTAATTTAGGACAATAATTGAAGGAACTATATTACATAGCGCAAATTGTAATAATGTTTATGTCCCAAATAATCAGGTTAAAGGTCAAGCTAAAAGTTCCATCTCATGTTTCATATTCACCGTCCGCCGCTGTTTGCTAGGGTCTGCTAACCCACGCTACACCATTGCTTAGCTAATGTTATCAGCCCCTGGGGACCCGATATTTTATTCTTTCCTATGCCCTTGGGAATAGCCAAACATGGACCCGTATTGAAGACCACTGTTACACATGTAGCAGAAGTGACGGTCTGTAAAATATTTATTGAAGATTTAACATTGCCACACAAATGTTAGCTACTCACCCTGGTTGGAGATTGATAGGACTCGTCCAGCGATAGCCTGACCTCTAGACTGTGTTTACTAAGTGACTTTCGTTGTTGTCTGCCCTTGCTGACACTCATAAACCTGGAACGCAGTCTCAGACGCACCTCGGGTAGTGCCAACTCTGAGAACAACAGATGATAATGTTGAGCACACGTGTTTTGTTATTTGAAACTGGCATATATGTAAACAACATAATACAGACATACGCACCTACTCAAGACTACACAGATGAACAAATAGAGGCATACTATGAAGATCTAAATAAAGTTATGAAGCAAGTGAAGTCTTCGGACATCTTGATTGTAATGAATCATATGAATGCTAATATAGGAAAATGTAGATATAAGACCATTATAGGAAATCATAGTTTAGGAAAAAGAAATGACAGAGGGGAAAGATTAACACAATTCTGTGAAGAAAACAGGCTGATAATATGTAACACCTACTTTGAGCAAGAGAAAAAGGAACTATACATATGGAAAAACACTGGAGATAAGAAGAGGAATCAAACAGATTACATAATGATAAAAGTTAAGTTCTGTAACAGCGTCAAGAAAGCCAAAACCTATCCAGGAGCAGATATTAACTCAGATCACAATCCTGTAATGATTAAAAAGGAAGTCAAACTAAAGAGAAACAAACAAAAGTCTAATTCATCAAAAATATTACTAGATATAACAGCTTTAAATTAAAAAAAATTAAGGATACTTATACAATACAAGTAAAGAACACATATCAGAAGCTGCTATAAGAAGGAATTGAGCAATACAAAAGAGAAAACCCTGATGAAAAAGTCACAACCAAATGTTAATGCATAAAGAAAAGCATACAAGTAACTTGCGACACCTTGCTCAAAAATGGATAACCAGCACCCTCTTAGAAAAAATGGAAAAAAGGAGACAAGCGAAGAACACTGCCCAATACAATAAAATAGATAACGAAATACGCAGAATGTGCAAAAAGGCAAAAGAAGACTGGCTCAGTCAAAAATGAATAAAAATAGAATGATGGAAAGCAAATAAGACAATATGAATACATACAGAAATAAAGAGAATAAGTGAAAACAAAAATTAAAAAGCCGCAGAAAGCGGATGCATTGCAGACAAAAAAGGAAAAATATTGTAACTTGACAATCTTTAATAAGGCAACTAGACAACAATCTTTAATAAGGCAACTTAACAACAATCTTTAATAAGGCAACTTGACAACAAGCTTTAATAAGGCAACTTGACAACAACCTTTAATAATTCAACTTGACAACAATCTTTAATAAGGCAACTTGACAACAATCTTTAATAAGGCAACATGACAATAATCTTTAATAAGGCAACATGACAATAATCTTTAATAAGACAACTTGACAATAATCTTTAATAAGGCAACTTGGCAACAATCTTTAATAAGGCAACTTGACAACAATCTTTAATAAGGCAACTTGACAACAATCTTTAATAAGGCAACTTGACAACAATCTTTAATAAGGCAACTTGACAATAATCTTTAATAAGGCAACTTGGCAACAATCTTTAATAAGGCAACATGACAATACTCTTTAATAAGGCAACTTGACAACAATCTTTAATAAGGCAACATGACAATACTCTTTAATAAGGCAACATGACAATAATCTTTAATAAGGCAACTTGACAACAATCTTTAATAAGGCAACATGACAATAATCTTTAACAAGGCAACTTGACAACAATCTTTAATAAGGCAACTTGACAACAACCTTTAATAAGGCAACTTGACAACAACCTTTAATAAGGCAACTTGGCAACAACCTTTAATAAGGCAACTTGGCAACAACCTTTAATAAGGCAACTTGGCAACAGCCTTTAATAAGGCAACTTGGCAACAATCTTATTCCTTTTTGTTGTAGAAGCTGTTATTCAATAATGACGAAATTAACCATGAGAAGGTTGTTCTGCAAATGCTCTGTGCATTTGTTACTGAAGGTCGACATCCGCCTGATGTTCATTATCTGTATAGACATAACCGTGTTACCGAGCATACCGCCTAGTAATGTACAGTGATCATAGAAAAATCTTGTCATTACACCATATTTCCCCACACACTTAGCAAGGCGTGGAGGGAACTTTTACATATTTTTTTTTTGAGGGATAGCCGAAATCACACATGCACACTACACCTTGCCATATCCCTTCCCCACTCAGTGTCTGAGTGGTTAGTGTGTTCACTGGGGATCAGGATGGATCGGGTTCAATTCCTTGATATGGCGATTTCTTTTCCTCATGGACAGACAGGCTTCCTATGGTTTCATCCATCTTTAAAAATAGGTACCAGAGAGTCATAGGGAGAGTAATGAACCAGACGTGACTACATTACCCACCAACAAAATGTATCGCTGATCAAGAAAAAATATGATCACTAACACGATACGCTTAGCAAGGTCTGGAGGAAACCGTATGAGCTAGAAATAGTTTTTTTAAAGCGCAAAAAAAAATGGATTGATTGTTTCACATCAAATAGTGAAGGCACAACAAAAATGAGAAAAACACAAGACGATCGATGGATTGAGAAAGTTAACATTTGCCTAGTCATATAGAAAGAATCAACAAGAGCTGCCATGTTGCGGACTTCAGAGGAGAATGGGAGACCATGGACAAGCTGGTGAATGACGGTAATGAGAGAGTGAGAGGTTGGAGACCATGGACAACCTGGTGAATGACGGTAATGAGAGAGTGAGAGGTTGGAGACCATGGACAAGCTGGTGAATGACGGAAATGAGAGAGTGAGAGGTTGGAGACCATGGACAACCTGGTGAATGACGGTAATGAGAGAGTGAGAGGTTGGAGACATGGACAAGCTGGTGAATGACGGAAATGAGAGAGTGAGAGGTTGGAGACATGGACAAGCTGGTGAATGACGGTAATGAGAGAGTGAGAGGTTGGAGACATAGACAAGCTGGTGAATGACGGTAATGAGAGAGTGAGAGGTTGGAGACATGGACAAGCTGGTGAATGACGGAAATGAGAGAGTGAGAGGTTGGAGACATGGACAAGCTGGTGAATGACGGTAATGAGAGAGTGAGAGGTTGGAGACATAGACAAGCTGGTGAATGACGGTAATGAGAGAGTGAGAGGTTGGAGACATGGACAAGCTGGTGAATGACGGTAATGAGAGAGTGAGAGGTTGGAGACATGGACAACCTGGTGAATGACGGAAATGAGAGAGTGAGAGGTTGGAGACATAGACAAGCTGGTGAATGACGGAAATGAGAGAGTGAGAGGTTGGAGACATAGACAAGCTGGTGAATGACGGAAATGAGAGAGTGAGAGGTTGGAGACATGGACAACCTGGTGAATGACGGAAATGAGAGAGTGAGAGGTTGGAGACATGGACAACCTGGTGAATGACGGAAATGAGAGAGTGAGAGGTTGGAGACATGGACAAGCTGGTGAATGACGGAAATGAGAGAGTGAGAGGTTGGAGACATGGACAACCTGGTGAATGACGGTAATGAGAGAGTGAGAGGTTGGAGACATGGACAACCTGGTGAATGACGGTAATGAGAGTGAGAGGTTAGAGACATGGACAACCTGGTGAATTACGGTAATGAGAGAGTGAGAGGTTGGAGACATGGACAACCTGGTGAATAGCAGTGGAGAGATAGTGAGAGGGAGAGACCATGGATAACGTGGTGAATCTCAGAGCGACCACCAGTGTGGACTAGACTAGGGGCACCTCTTACTGAGCGTAAAATAGGAAGATTGCTGCTTACGACAATGTGTTTCACGTCGCAACAATCACTGCCTGCTATATCTCATTTAGGCACAGTTTAGTTTAGTTTAGTTTAGTTTAGTTAAATTAGTTAAATTAAGTTAAATTAAGTTTAGTTTAGTTTAGTTTAGTTTAGTTATTTAAATTAAGTTAAATTAAGTTTAGTTTAGTTGTTTAAATTAAGTTAAATTAAGTTTAGTTTAGTTTAGTTATTTAAATTAAGTTAAATTAAGTTTAGTTTAGTTATTTAAATTAAGTTAAATTAAGTTTAGTTTAGTTATTTAAATTAAGTTAAATTAAGTTTAGTTTAGTTTAGTTTAGTTTAGTTTTAGTTTACTTTAGTTTAGTTTAATTTAGTTTAGTTTAATTAAGTTTAGTTTAGTTTAGTTTAGTTTTAGTTTACTTTAGTTTAGTTTAGTTTAGTTTAGTTTAGTTTAGTTTTAGTTTACTTTAGTTTAGTTTAATTTAGTCGACAGACCATCCTCAACGTACATCGAACAAACCCATCAGTGTACAGACCTACCCCTAGGTATATCCCTTGACATGAAGTGACTAACGGCTGTTAGGAACTTGTCTGCCCTCTTCTTGATGAAGTTCTATTCCACGAATGAGACGTCGATTTTATCAGTTAATCTGATTATGTAAAACAGCAGAATATTTCTTGATGCGAACATCATTCATTTAGACGGCATCACGAGTTTATCAACGTAGTCATTCATGAGTATAGGACATACATTGTACTGAAATATGTGCTTTATGGTCCAGCATTCATTAAAATTATGGTTGTACATTTTCCCATGATTTCGTTATTTTACCTTTGACTATAAACCTGATAAGAAAAAAGGAAAGAGCCCCCGTCACGAGAAGTGGCGTATAGGGAATATGGTGTTCTATCTATTGACCTTTCGAGCCGTGGCTGGCCCATAGGGAGTAGACCAAGATACTCCTTCTCTTATCTAAATGTTTATTCCAGCAGTTTTCAATTCCCTTACAGATATTTTATCATCCTCGTCATTTGTCTCTGTTCTGTGCAAGCAGCTCTATCTCATTGAGGGAGCCGATTCCTGCTGCTCTTGCCTCTCTCATCAATGATCTTCTCAGTGTCTCTCTGGGTCTTCCTCTTTTCCTCTTACATGTTGTTTCCCACAAGAGGGCTTGCTTTGTTATGTGCATAGCTACATATGACCATCGTTTTTTCTTTATCACTGAAGATATTAGTGGTTGATTGGCGATTTCTCTAATTTCCTCGTTTGTTTTGAATTCGTTCCACGCTATACCAAGTATTTTCCTTAGACATTTATTTTCGAATGCGTTCAACTTTGTTTCTATATCTCTTGTTGTTTTCCAGCTTTCACACGCATACGTAAGGGTTGATAGTACATTTGATTTGAATAGTCTAAGTTTTGTTTTTGTGCTGATGAGTTTTGATTTCCACAACTTTTCAAGGCTTCTGAAAGACATTGCTGCTTTAGCTATTCTGATTCTAATTTCTTTGCTTGTATCCCCTTCTCGATCAAAGTGACTTCCAAAATAGATAAAGTGATTGATCTCTTCCACTGGTTTGTTTTCCATGTATATTTTATCATCTGTTGGAATTAAGCTTTTCATGACCTTAGTCTTTTCATGATTGATCACAAGCCCAATTTTGCTGGCTATTGATGATAGTTCATTTGCGTTTTCCTGCATCGTTTTTATCTGACTGCTGATGAGAACTATGTCATTGGGAAAGATGAAGTCAATATGGTGTTCTTCCTCTTCGTGTCCCTTTTCACTGATACCTGAAAGGTGTCGTGGTTTATATTATTTGTCGTTCTTGAGCTGCTCGAACTGTCTGAATTAGTGATTTTCCTTTGTTGTTACATGTCTCTGTCACTGCATCTATCCATCTTCTTCCTGGGTCTTCCTCTTGGTCTTTTCCCTTGCATTCTCGATAAGAACGCCCTTGATGGTGATTGGTGCGGATTCATTCTGACCAGGTGGCCAAACCATTTAGGTTGTTGTTGTTGTTCTATATATTTTTGGCAGGGTTTTGTTCCTACCATTTTTCTTATGGTATCATTTGGTATTATATCTCTTCTTGTGTTGTTTGTTACTTTTCTCAAGCATCGCATCTCACATATTTTGATCTTTCTTAAATGTGATTTAGAAAGGGTCCTTGTTTGACTTTCATAGCACAAAATTGGTATGAAAATGTTATTTATCATTTGTGGTTTAGCTGGCATAGAAATGTTTGGATGTCTTAGCAATGGTGAAAGCTGGTATGTGACAGCATTTGCTTTTTGTATTCTCATGTCAATTTCTCTGTCTAGTTTTCCATCTTCTGTAAACATTGTGCCCTACTACTTGAATTCCTCTACTTGTTTTATTTCTTTATCTTTGATCTTAAGGTTTAATGGGTGTCTCTCTCTCTCTCTCTCTCTCTCTCTCTCTCTCTCTCTCTGCGATCAAGACTCAATCAGAGTAGGATTCCAGACTCTCTCAAGAAGGCAGCTGTCTGTTTAAGGAAATCGATTACCCATATAGTTTTTTTCTTCCAGGGAGGTGGGCGTGGACCACATTGCTCTTCTCAGGTCTGTGTACTGGGGGCAATCCTGTAGAACATGTTTTGTAGTCATATTGTCCAGTGTATAGTGGCATAGACTGGTTGTACCTATTTTGAATTTGGTGAACATGTGATTTCTCATTCTATTGTGGCCAGTGCGTACGCGAAGTATGATGACTTTATCCCTCCTTGATAGTTGGTGGTATCCGTCACTCTCGTTATGCTTTGGGTGTTCTCGTTTCCATTTTTCATGGAACTGACCCTTGAGGATGGATTTGGCTTCATCATGACTGAGCGGATGGTTCTCTTGTGGTAATCTCCCTCCCTCTTTAGCTAATTTGTCTGCACGTTCGTTTCCGTGTATACAGTGTGATGGTATCCACTGAATGACTACTCTCTGGAAGTTATTGCATAGTTGGTCCAGGGTAGTTCTCAAGTCATCTAGTTCATTGTTCTTGGGGCTTTTTAGAGCTGATAATACTGACAGTGCATCAGTCAGAATCACCAATTTATTGTGCATGTTACTTTTGTGTTGAGTAGCCAGTGTTGCAGCATCTCTGATGGCCTCAGTTTCTGCTTTAAAGTTGTTTGAGAATTTTCCAGTAGCTATTGACTAGGTGATCTCGTCCTGATAATTCACCAAAGAACACACCTCCCCCTCCATTTCTGGTGGCATTTGTAGCATAGCCATCTGTGTATATGTGGGACCAAGATTCCTGTGGGTAGGTATCGTGTATGTCTTTTTCTACTACGTGTTTTCTTTCTGTGTCTGATTGGGTCCTTTTTTCATGATTCCTGCTATATTTTCCTTAAGTTCTGGTATTGTATGCTTTCCATGAGGAGACATATCGGATGGGCCCAAGGGTTTCGATATTGATTGTGAAGTACTGGATCTCCAGTAGTTAGTTCATTGACAATTGCAGCGAAGTTGCTCCTCTTTAGTCGTACAATTCTGGAACCAGGTACTCTTTGGTGCATGGGGTGGCTAAGGAGCCTTCTATATTTCTCCGCTTGTTGCAATACTTTAGTTACCCGTCAGTCATCTAAAGGTTGTAAACCTGTTACTGTTTCTAGAGTCTTGATAGGTGTAGATTTCATAGCACCAGTGATGATACGGGCAGCTTGCTTCTGTGTTCTGTTAATTTTTCTAAGGTATGATTTTGAAGCCATAGCCCAGGCTGTGACTCCATACTCTAGAACTGGTCTGACTCTTCCTACGTATAGTCTTTTCAAAATATTGCTGTCTGCCCCCCAGTCCGTTCCTGCCAATTTCTTCATAATATTTGTTTGCTTTCTGGCTTTTTTCCTTGCTCTGTCTATCTGATTTTTCCAAGTCATTCTGCCATTCATGGTGACACCAATATATGTTGGGTTTTGGTCAATAGGGAGTGTATGGTCTTTTTATCTTCAAGTTTGCAGAGAGTGTGTTTCTTGATAAGCTGAAAATTGTTTATGTAGTTTTTTTTTCGTTGATTGGTAAGAACCAGGTGTTCGTCTATTTTTTAAATTTACCTAGGGCATCTTGCATCCTGGGTCCAGCCACCGACATACTTTTCTCACGAGTCATAACGCCAGATCATCTGTGTATATTGCTGAGTGTATTCTGGGTGGAATGTCCATTACGATGTCATTTATGAAAACTAAAAAGAGTGTTGGGGACAAGACTCCGCCTTGTGGGACACCTTGTTCGATAGAGACCTTCTTATTTAGTTGACCTTTAACTTGTACTCTGGCCGTTCTATCCTGAAGGTATTGAGAGACCCAATTGAATAAACGACCTCGGATGCCAAGTCTAAAAGCTTGTTCTTTAAACCCTCTCACCAAACCCTATCAAAAGCCTTCTCCATGTCGACCCACACTGCCAGTGTGTGTTCCTTTTCTTGTAGAGCATCCTCTATTTCCTGTGCAATGTAGGTGACCAGGTCTTCAGTTGATCTGGGCTGACGGAAGCCACTTTGTTGTGGTATTTGTTGTTTTGTCTCCAAATGCCACATGAGTCTTCTGTTAACCAGCCTTTCCATGAGTTTACTCAGGCAGCTCAGTAGGCTAGTTGGTCTATAGCTACTTGGGTCTAGTGGGTCTTTTCCACACTTGAGGATAGGTACCATAATGGTTTCTTTCCAGATTGCCGGCACATGGCCTTTCTTCCAGCTAGCATTTATTATCCTTAGAAGCGGCTCTTGGCTCGGCGCCCATAGATTCCTGATTACTCTACTGAATGCAGCCTACAACGAACGAAACACGGAGCAAATTCCCTAAAGAGATAAAACTTCGGCTGACTTGACGGAGCAGTCCACATTAATGAGTTGTAAAATGTAAATAACTTGCTTCAAACAATTCCAACAACGGTCATTGAACAGCACTCAATGGGACGTAAACCGCAGATCAACTGTATACGGTAGAAGGTCGCATTCACAACACTTCATTTGTCAAAAGAGAATATTGCCGTGCATACTATTCCGCTTCATCGGCGCAGATGTGTTAAGTAGAACATCATTTTGACTTTAACGCAGAAAATTGCAATGGAGAGCCGAAATTAATCAGACCCCAAAAGTAAATTCTGCAGCGAACGAGAGAACGTGAACAAGTTCCACCATCTTGGAAACGGAAGTATTTAATTGATTTGAGACTTGTCTTAAGTAATCAGTTGTTCCGAAACTTATATAGGTAAGAACAAGGTTATTATTTCCTACAGGTGGTAAAGATAACTAAAGGTTGATGGTATTTCATTTAGTGTCCTCGTCATGGCAAATAAATCTCGAAGTCTTATTAGTCTGAGATAAAACAAAAACACGAAACTAGCTACCTCAGCGACTTGAATTAAATGATCACATGATCAGTAAATGAGGCGACTATTCATTTCGTCACATCAGTACTATATTATTAATATCGACCATTCATGCCATAGACATGTCATGTTGTATTTATTTTTATCATCATCATCATCATCATCATCATCATCATCAGCAGCAGCAGCAGCAGCAGCAGCAGTAACATAATCTTGCTTTTCTCTGTTGGAACTTAGCGTCAAGAACATATACTCTGACGTTTTCTTACTTCTCTTCAGAGATGTCCATCTTCTCCAGCAGTCAACAGCAGGTGGGAACGTTCAACAGTCCAACAAACCCCAGAGCCTTATCAAAGAAGCAATGGCAATCGTGTAACAAGCTAGGAAAGTAAACATAATAGTGAGATTCCATGGATAATATGAGCCAGGACAACCTAAGCAGAGAGCTGCTATAGCTCAGTGGTTAGTGAACTGGGCTACAAAGGACAAATGGTAGGGTTCGATCCCAACCGACGGCTTCCGGTTCACCCAGCCTTTAATGGTTACCGGACTTTTTTCTGGGAAAGTAAAACGGCATGGGAAACGACCACATTACCCCAAAAATTACGTGCCGAAGGTCTGTAAAATTTATGGTCACTAACACCATATTCCCAATACGCCACTTGGCGTGACGGGGGTACTTTACTACCTTTACAGACTAAGCAAACTCAACAGACATGAACAGACCAAGATCACCAGACTCAGATCAGGTCACAGTGGCCTCAGAGCGCACCTACACAAGATAGGATTCGGTGAGTTTGCAACATGCGTGAGTGAAGGATCAAGACAAACTCTAGAGCATATCCTATTGGGTTGCAGCGCTCTCGGCACCCTAAGAACACACACACACATGGCCCACTGAGACAATCCAGCATGACAGGTTCTGGTGAACCTATGAAGACCTCAAAGGCACCGTTATGTTTGTGACCCAAGCTGGCCTAAACGTCTAAATACATAGCACTAGCTGATTGCCGAAGAAATTAATCCTCGCTCGTCTGGGAATCCTGCACTCACCTTCTCCTATGTTTTCTCTCCCTCGTTTTTCCTCGGACTATGCATTTTATAATTACATTTTCACTGCAGTCGGTCTGTCTCTTCTCCTCCTTATCATCAGCATTATGATTATCTACATAATAAATATTATCATTACTACCATTACCTTTTAATAAGTATTTAAGTAAGAGTTTCCTCACACAATCGGGAGTTTAAGAATTAAGGTGTTAGTGTCCCTGTTTCTCAATGACCTACAACCCATTTTATGAGTGACGTGGTCGGTATCACGCCAGGCACCCTACTTCCCAGAAAATAAATTATGCGGTACCAGATATAAATATTTAAAAAAAAAACACAATTAAAACTATGAATATAAATAGAGATAACACACTAAACCTATAAGTGTATATCATTCTATTCTAGTCATGGGATCAATTTCACTGCATTTGAGGCATTCCAACATCCGCTCCATCGTCTGTCCCAGCATTTCCCGAAGCGTATGGAGACTGATTGTACCTGTAAGGTGTTGATTATAATTTCATCTACTTTTCCTAGTAAACACACCAGATCGACCAGATCCCTTTTTCAGCCTTTAGAGTACTGTCTCTCAATATATATATATCATGTTCTTCCCATTGTCCTCCTCTTCTCTTAAGGATTGAAGAACAAACTTGGCGATGTTCTCTCTGTCGAGAGTAAGGCCACACTCGGTGCCAGAGCTGCCAGCGAGCTTATCTGCTATGTCATTGCCGCGTACACCAGCTTGCCTTTGACAGTACACCCAGGTTATCGAAGAAGATGGAACGAACGGAGAAAGAGTTCAAGAACATAGCTATCCTAGACATATTATAACAAATGATGGAGAATGTAAGAGAAATAAATAAATGAATAGAAATGATAACAATACATTTAATATTGGAAAATATACTCACATCAAATAAAATAAAACCCAGAAATAAATTTACCAATAGTTTAACGTTAAATCTACTGAACATGCAGAATCGTGGACATTAAATATGAAAAAAGAGCAGACAATCAAAGTCTATGAAATGTGGATTTATAGAAAAATGAGGAAAATGATGACCAAAAAAAGATGTTTTCAACATGAAAAAAATAACTACTTAACACAATTCGAATAAGAGCTGAAACTTGCTGGACACGTGACGAGACACAAACTCTGCCAAAAGTCATCTTGGAAGGGAAGGTATAAGGTAGTTGAGGCTGAGGCAGACCAACACTAAAGTGGACTGATTAAAATGTGATCACGTTCACTATCAGTACAAGGGTCATAGTAAACTGGCGTTCCATGGTAAATCAATTCAGAGGAAGAGGTATGTAATACAAATAATCAACAACAGAAAAAAATATGGACCAAGGCAGGATCGAACCCGTACTCAGTGGCACAGCGCCTTGCCACGAAAAAGCCAAACGCTTAGTAACTCTGCCACTCAGCTAACTAAAAAATTAGCTTCGTAGGCAAAGTCCTTTCGCGAAGGCTTTCCCATGACTATAGCATAAGGCTGCGATCACAGCTCGGAAATATTTTGTCCTGTTAAGTAAGACAAGTATCTCCCGGATAGGGTAGGGCTGAATACTTGCGTTGCAGACAAACATTTAGGACGAAACAGCACGAATAGTAGTTTCCAGTGGTTTATACTGGAGACAAATAATAATAAATAAATATTATTATAGAGGGAAACTCCCGAGGCGATAATCAGTGAATCAATTCAGACCTCGGAAGTTTCCCTCCATAATAATATTTATTTATTATTATTTGTCTCCGTTCCATGGTAACCAACTTCAGATATCGAGACAGCACTCAATTAATGAATCGGTAAACTCCGAAATCGTGTGGGACCGACACAAAAGAAAGTGTACCACATCTGTTAAGTGAACCCTGACCTATGTGGCCAGTAGTGAGGGCACTAACTACTCTCCCACTTAATAAATAATTCTCGTAGGAAAGGGAATTTTAGTGACTGAGGTGAACATGTCTCGCTGGGACTGCCATGAAATACTGCTCCCGGCCTGGGAGCCATTCCGGAAAAAAAAAAAACGTGTTACTTTGGTCAACGTCTACGCATGCAATGTAACAATGGAGTTACAGAGACATCATTGTTTGGGCGAATTTACATCTGAATAGAGTCATGTCATTCTCTGTGGTGACTACAATGCAACACGTAAATCCTGGGGTAACATGCCCTACAACAAACAAAGCGAGGAGCTTAAATATGCACGTAAAGGCATGGATTTAGTCTGAATCAATAGTGATAGTGCCACCAGAATGGCGAGTTAACCTGGGAGTGCAGACAGTGTCACTGACCTGGCTATGTTATCTTCTTCACTTGCTAGAGTATGCAATGGAGTGTCCTATAGGACATCATGGGAGTGATTATCTCCCACTCTGGAGGACAAAAACATCATGGGAGTGATCATCTCCCACTCTGGAGGACAAGAGCATCATGGGAGTGATCATCTCCCACTCTGGAGGACAAGAACATCATGGGAGTGATCATCTCCTACTCTGGAGGACAAGGACATCATGAGGAGTGATCATCTCCCACTCTGGAGGACAAGGACATCATGGGAGTGATCATCGCCTACTCTGGGGGACAAGAACATCATGGGAGTGATCATCTCCCACTCTGGTGGATAAGGACATCATGGGAGTGATCATCGCCCACTCTGGAGGACAAGGACATCATGGGAGTGATCATCGCTCACTCTGGAGGACAAGGACATCATGGGAGTGATCATCGTCCACTCACGTGGATAAGGACATCATGGGAGTGATCATCGCTCACTCTGGAGGACAAGGACATCATGGGAGTGATCATCGCTCACTCTGGAGGACAAGGACATCATGGGAGTGATCATCTCCCACTCTGGAGGACAAGGACATCATGGGAGTGATCATCGTCCACTCTGGAGGACAAGGACATCATGGGAGTGATCATCGTCCACTCTGGAGGACAAGGACATCATGGGAGTGATCATCGTCCACTCTGGAGGACAAGGACATCATGGGAGTGATCATCGTCCACTCTGGAGGACAAGGACATCATGGGAGTGATCATCGCCCACTCTGGAGGACAAGGACATCATGGGAGTGATCATCGTCCACTCTGGTGGATAAGGGTATATCCGAGAAACAAGAGCCCAGAATACAGTCCTTCATGTATGACAACTCAGGTCCAGATGTTATTAGCAAGACAATGTGAAACAAGCGCAGCATTCACAGTTGCTGAATGACAAGTTGGAAGCAACACCCGTGGTGGACCGACGAGGTGGAGAGAGCCTGGTTGGATAAGCGACAAGAAGTTGAGAAATGGCAAAGAGCCAAGAAGAAAGACAGCATAGCCTAACCTGACCACATCCTTTTGTTGAAACAAGACATGGACATGAAAGTCGACTTGTTTAAACCTTTAGCAAAGAGAGTCAAAGGTGAGGGCAGAGTTCTGTGAGAGGGTGAGCCAGGATAGATCATTGAAGCTATTCTAGCGGCTTCACTGGAATAAGAATGGCGCAGTGGGGAAAAATTTTGCTCGTGACTTGCAGAGTTGAGATCTTACCTGGCAGAGAACAGACGAAAACAAGGATAGAGCGCTATTCTCTCTATACTGAGCTGCGTGATCAAAAGGGTATTTAGGGTCGTTGCGTTACCAGGGCGGTTATCTCTAACAGGTACATAGCAGAAGATTGGAGGGGAATGCTTTTGTTACAGTAGACGAGATTAAAACCGCGTTAAAGCGTGCAAATAGCAGTGCTCCAGGTACAGATGACATTCAATATGGGGACATTGTTGAGTTATCTGATGAGATTTTGGAGGAACTAGCAACTATCTATAACGGCGGTAACATGAGTGCTACTGTCAGTGAAGACTGGTTATTTGATGCCTTTACCGAAGCTGAGCAAAGATCAATCGAAAATACAAGGCTATCGCTTAATAATAATGGATGTGAATCATGGACAATAGGACAACAAAAAAGAAAATCACTGGAGTCTGTAGAAATGTGGTTTTACAGAAGAATGTTGAGAATACCATTGACAGCTAAGAAGAGTAATGAAAATGTTCTGTAAGAGGCCCAAGCAAAAAGATAACTAATTTCCAATATTAGAAAGAAACAATCATCATTTTTTGGCCATGAAATTAGAAGAGAGCAACTGGAATATATTGTAACAACAGGAAAAATTGAGGGACGAAGAGATAGAGGAAAGCAAAGAGAAAAAATACCAGACAGCTTAAGAGAATGGCTTGGCAGAGGGTCAAAAACAGAAATGATAAATAACTGTGGAGATCGAAAGTTGTGGAGAGACATGATCACCTACGCCAGCAGGCCCGGTACTTGCGTAATGATGATTGCGTAATTACATACAACACACGGTGGGTAAATTATTGGAGCAGTTATATTATTATCAGTGGTTAGTGGACTACAAAGGACAAGAGAAAGGGTTCGATCCCAACCGACGGCTTCCGGGTTCACCCAGCCTTTAATAGGTACTGATTTTTTTCAGGGAAAGTGAAGCGGCATGGGTGTAATACCGACCACATTACCCCAAAATCATGTGCCGAGGGTCTGTAAAATTTATGGTCACTAACACCATATTCCCTATGCACCACTTGGCGTGACGGGGGTACTTTACTTTGTTTTTTTAAAAACTAAACATATATTATTCTTGATCTTAATCGATTAGTTATTGACCCAGCAAGCAGTGAGCTCTTGCGTTTAAACCTAATACCGTCTAGTACATTATTCCTCCGCGTAATAAATCTACTCAGCAAACGCGCCTATCACAATCTGCGCGTGATAAATCTACTCAGCAAACGCGCCTATCACAATCTGCGCGTGATAAATCTACTCAGCAAACGCGCCTATCACAATCTGCGCGTGATAAATCTACTCAGCAAACGCGCCTATCACAATCTGCGCGTGATAAATCTACTCAGCAAACGCGCCTATCACAATCTGCGCGTGATAAATCTAGTCAGCAAACGCGCCTATCACAATCTGCGCGTGATAAATCTACTCAGCAAACGCGCCTATCACAATCTGCGCGTGATAAATCTACTCAGCAAACGCGCCTATCACAATCTGCGCGTGATAAATCTACTCAGCAAACGCGCCTATCACAATCTGCGCGTAATAAATCTGGCGAACAAGTCTTCACTAGCGCCTTGAGTTCTTCACGCCACACAAACCAAACACACTTCAGACGGTCCCAGGAAGCCATATTAATTCAGCAACCACCACGCACAATTTCCTGGCCACAACAATGTGACATTCCAACACAAGTCCCATGCAAACCTGGGCTGCCATCTTCGTCTTCATTCTGTTTCTGTTTTGTTGGAGGATGGGAGGATTCGGGGGGGGGGGGGGGGGGGGGAGAATTCATGGGGAAAGAGGAGAAGGAGGGAAAGTGCGGCAGAGGTTTGGGGAGGGTGTTGCGATCCCAAATGAAAGTCAGAAGAAAACGGTGATTCGAAGAAGGAGGGAGAGACAGGTGTGAAGGAAGGTGGAAAATGGTGACGTATATAAAGGTAGGATGGATAAATATAAAGGCGGGGATGTGACGAATATAAAGGAGTGATACGATGAATATAAAGGGGGATGTGATGAATATAAAGGGGGGGATGTGACGAATATAAAGGAGTGATACGATGAATATAAAGGGGGGGGATGTGATGAATATAAAGAAATGGTAGGATTAACATAGATAGGGGGTAATGTTTCTAAATTAAAGAGAAGGGATGATTAATTGAAAAGGAAGTAAAGAAAAGTAAAGCGGGAAAGTTATAGAGAGGAAGGTATAGATATAAAAGGGATGGTGGTGAATATAAAATGAAAGAATGGTCACGCATTTAAAGGAAGGGAAACTAACATAAACGATGCGGGCGAAAAATTAAATAAAAAAAGGTTTCCGAAAATTCATTTTCATTTATTGTAATATATATATGTATGTATATATAATTAGATCAACATTAGCACAGCAGAGGTCTTGAGCTTCGAAAACAGAAAAACAGAACATCAACATAGCGATAGACAACATACAATAATAACAAATGAAGGAACTTAAATACATAGGGAGACCAGTGACAAACGATAATTCACTAGCTGCAGTAAAAGATTCAAGATGAATCAAAGCTTGTCAAATCATCGGTCAACTATCATCACTATTGTCCATCCAACAAGTAAGTACTTCTAGAGGCGATGCGGGCATTCTTCAACACACTCTTCATCCCAACGTTGTGCTACCAATGCCAAACATGGATTAAACTCAAGAACAATACACACAATTAGAAAAATAACCACTGCAGAGATGAAATGTTTTAGACGCTTGATAAGGGAAAAACGTAACAGTTGTTTTAGAACTGTCGGCCACAAAGATAAAACAACTAAATTACGTTACAACCACTTTGTCACAAAGATAAACAATAAAATTATGTTAGAACCACTTTGTCACAAAGAGAAACAATTCAATCGCGTTGGAACCACTTTGTCACAAAGATAAACAACACAGAATGAGCTAGAACCACTTTGTCATTAAGATAAACAACAAAACTACGTTAGAACCACTTTGTCACAAAGATAAACAACACAAAATGCGCTAGAACCACTTTGTCACAAAGATAAAACAACTAAATTACGTTACAACCACTTTGTCACAAAGATAAACAACAAAATTATGTTAGAACCACTTTGTCATTAAAATAAACAACAAAACTATGTTGGAACCACTTTTTCATAAAGAGAAACAATTCATTTGCGTTAGAACCACTTTGTCACAAAGATAAACAACACAAAATGCGCTAGAACCACTTCGTCACAAAGATAACACAATTGTGTAAGAACCACTTTGTCACAAATAGAAACACAACAGATGCATTTCGCCAAACAATATAAATATTTATATTGAATCTTCTACGCATCCCCGCCCACTCAACATGTGAACGATAAGAAGAAGAGGAGAGAGAAGACACAAACTGGTGTGGCTGAGTGGTTAGTTCGCTTGCTACTGACCTGAAGAATTCTGATTTAATTCGCAGATATGGGGAATACATAGACCAAGACGGCTTCAGTGTTCACCCGGTCTCAGAAAATTGATACCGAAGATTTTTTCTGAGGAGTGAGAGCGGCTGGCGTGATACTGACCACGTCACTCATAAAATGTGCTGCTGGTGATTGAAAGAATTTGGGCGCTAATACCATATTCCCTATGCACATTCGAGTGTGGGAAAAACTTGTACTTATGTACTTTACTTTACAAAGTTGGGAAAACTTTTACTTATGTACTTTACTTTACAAAGTTGGGAATAACTTTTACTTATGTACTTTACTTTACAAAGTTGGGAAAAACTTGTACTTATGTACTTTACTTTACAAAGTTGGGAATAACTTTTACTTATGTACTTTAGTTTACAAAGTTGGGAATAACTTTTACTTATGTACTTTAGTTTACAAAGTTGGGAATAACTTTTACTTATGTACTTTAGTTTACAAAGTTGGGAATAACTTTTACTTATGTACTTTAGTTTACAAAGTTGGGAATAACTTTTACTTATGTACTTTAGTTTACAAAGTTGGGAATAACTTTTACTTATGTACTTTAGTTTACAAAGTTGGGAATAACTTTTACTTATGTACTTTAGTTTACAAAGTTGGGAATAACTTTTACTTATGTACTTTAGTTTACAAAGTTGGGAATAACTTTTACTTATGTACTTTAGTTTACAAAGTTGGGAAAAACTCTGACATGGCTACCGACTTTCGGACAACCCGCGTTCGGTTCCCGCTGGGAGCAGTGTGAATTGTACTCGTGGTTGGAAAAATAAAATACCACCCATGGTCGAACCAGCCGCTGGCAGAAATGAGTACCATGGTATTACTCTGGGAAGGTGAGGAATGCCGCCTCGCATCGTGAGTTTCGATTCTTGAAGCGACACTGTCCAGAAGTCTCCTAACACTTCTAAATAGGCGACCGAGCACGTATGGGTGAAAACTCGCGTGCTAAGACGCTGATTCAAGTCTCGTACTTAACCGTTACCTTTACTTTACAACGTTGAAACTTAATTAATATCTTCAAAACTGATATTGTTAAGAAATTGTTCCATGTATAGAAAGCTTGTCAACCGACTATACCCATCTGTCACAAACTAGAAGATTCTTAAAGTGAATACCTACAAAGGAATGCATTTATTTGTAATCATCTAACAACATCCTCAAATATCAAAACTTGTTTTGGTTGGGTATCACGAGAGGAACCTCCGGTCCTAAATTTATGGCAAAACTCAACATGGGGTTTCTCAGAAACTTTGGGGTAGCAGAAGCGCCTGCGACCTGCGGTAGCAACAGCAGGGTTGGCACACCACCAGCTGACCAAAACCTTGCAGCTCTTCCTCCTCGTGGTCTCCCCTGGTAACAGTCTGCATCAAAACCAGACTGGCTAACAGAAGCTAGGATCGCCGTGTTCCCTGTAATGGTGGCTGTTGCTGATATAGAAGACCCAGTATTGCAGTACCTCTGGGCTGGACTAGCAGTTTCCCAGCATAGCCTGGGATAGACGAACTCCAACTTCTCCAGTAAGGGCCGGGAATGTCAAGAAAGCCATTACGACCCGCCACATCAATAAGTCAATGGGCACCCTGCCATCATCAATTCGTGGCATTACGTTAACTCAACAACTCAGAAACTATTTGGCATAATGTCGTCATTTTTGGCATGCAGTCTGAGATTTTTCTGGACCTCGAGAATTTGTAAGTTTAAAGTCCAAAGGCAAAGTGGATTTTACAAATATGAGCATTTTTAAAAGATAAATTGTGACTAAAAACAAACAGTGTTCAAGAAACATCATATTTTACACTGCACATGACTCATGTCACGGTATTGGCTGTACTTTACCTTCTGGTAAGGTTGATGCTATCTTCGACACGATTTTCCTCGTGCACTTTGAGACGAGACTGTTTTTTCCACTTAAAAATTGAAAGTGCGTCAATTATTGAATGGGTGAGGAGACTGCAAAAAACCTTTAATTGTCTGTCCTTAAAGTCTCTTGTATTTTGCATACGATATATAAGCAAAATCTTAACTAGATCACTTTGTTAATTAAAAAGTAATACTATTTTAAGGTCCGGGAAAATATAAAGCTGCAACAAAAATTAACAGCAGTACACAATGATTTTTAGCTTGGGCCACCACTTCTGAACGGACTGTAGGACAAGAAGGTAAGGATGAACAGTTCATGATCTTAACCCCCCCCCCTCCCCGGAACTCTCTACTAAAGTTGTCTCTTAGCTGCAATCTGAAATGTTAAAATTGAGATGGAGCGTGTCAGTCACGGCGCAGGATTTGGGGATGGAATTAAAGGATATCTAAACACACAGAGAAATACACTTACACAAATACACTCACATGCACACACTTAAAAACAGACAACTACACGCACACCCCCCCCCCCCCCACACACACACTGTCTCTCACTCACATGCAAACTCTCTATCTCTCTCTCACACGCAAACACACACATAGTAGCACTGACCACACAACCAGCTCATCTTGTGTCATGTTCCTACTCCTCCATCATGGTTCAAGAACAAGGGCCAATTTCGCAAGATCAAACGACTTGAACGTGAGCCCAGGGAAAAAAATAGATTGTCGAAGGACTAGAGGGAAAACAATATATGCACGGCGAAGAATGGTTTATAAAGATGATGTAGAGAATGGTAGCACTTAGGTCGAACTCAAGTAATTTGTTGTAGTGACCATAGTTGTCATTGACCTCATCCCGAGCTGCCTACCATCGCTGAACGAGGAAAGTGACTTGTCGGTGATGACTGCTTATGTTAAGATCGGTGAAGCTAATTTTGATAAATATTTTATTCCAACTCCTTGTGGTGGACCTGGTAAGAGGCCTAACCACCCATGCAAAGTGAGTAGAGATCGAAGAGGGAAGGTATCCAGCTACCAAAAATGCCATGTCTAAGTCGGATATTATGTAGAGCCAGTCTTAACATATGGATGTGAATCATGGACAATATAACGACAGACAAGAAAATCACTGGAAGCTGTAGAAATGTGGTTTTTACAGAAAAATGTTGAGAATACCATGGACAGCTAAGAAGAATAATGAAAACGTTCTGAAATAGGCCAAAGCAAAAAGAGAGCTAATTTCCAATATTAGAAGAAACAATCATCATTTTTGGCCATGTAATGAGAAGGGAACAGCTGGACTATTTTGCGACAACTAGGAAAATTGAGGAACAAAGAGATAAAGGGAAGCAAAGAAAGAAAATACCAGACAGCTTAAGAAAATAGCTTGGTAAAAGGTCAACAACAAAACTGATAAATAACTGTCGAGATCGAAAATTGTGGAGAGACATGATCACCTACGCCAGCAAGAATGGCACTTGATGATGATGATGATGAAGACACATGTGTTGGACTGAGGGGCAAAGATTTCACAGACTTAACCTCAATACAACTCTTCTACAGTTCTATATCAACTTAACCCCACTTCCGCAACACAGCACATCATCTACAGTGTACATCATCCACTTAACCCCACTTGCGCAACACAGCACATCATCTACAGTGTACATCATCTACAGTGTACATCATCTACAGTGTACATCATCTACTTAACGCCGTTTTAACGACACAATGCATCTACAAAACTACATCTACAGTACCACACTCACTTAACGCCTGTTTAACCATAATACAATCCGCCTACAGTACTATATTCATATAACGTCAATTTAACCATAACACAACACAGCTATAGCTCTACATCTACAGTTCTACACCTGCAGTACTACATCTACAGTACTACATCAATAGTACTACACTCGTTTAACGCCCTTTTAACCACAACACAAAGCAACTAAAGTTCTTCATCTACAGTACTACACTCATTTAACGCCCATTTAACCACAACACAAGGCAACTAATGTTCCATACCTATAGTACTACACTCATTTGACGCCCTTTTAACCACAACACAAAGCAACTAAAGTTTTTCATCTACAGTACTACACGCATTTAACGCCCATTTAACCACAACACAAGGCAACTAATGTTCCATATCTATAGTACTACACTCATTTGACGCCCTTTTAACCACAACACAAAGCAACTAAAGTTCTTCATCTATAGTACTACCCTCATTTAACGCCCTTTTAACCACAACACAAAGTAACTAAAGTTCTACATCTACAGTACTACACTCATTTGACGCCCTTTTAACCATAACACAATGCAACTAAAGTTCTACATCTACAGTACTACACTCATTTAATGTCATTTTAACCATAACACAATGCAACTAAAGTTCTACATCTACAGTACTATACTCATTTAACGCCATTTTAACCACAACACAGCGCAACTACAGTTCTACATTTACATATCAACATCTACAGTTCTACATCTACATATCAACATCTACAGTTCTACATCTACATATCAACATCTACAGTTCTACATCTACATATCAACATCTACAGTTCTACATCTACATATCAACATCTACAGTTCTACATCTACATATCAACATCTACAGTTCTACATCTACATATCAACATCTACAGTTCTACATCTACATATCAACATCTACAGTTCTACATCTACATATCAACATCTACAGTTCTACATCTACATATCAACATCTACAGTTCTACATCTACATATCAACATCTACAGTTCTACATCTACATATCAACATCTACAGTTCTACATCTACAGTACCGCACTCACTTAACCCCGTCTTAAGAACCGGCAATGACAAATAGCAATAGGAGATCACAGAGGAATGATTGCCCTCCCTTAGATGCAATGAGACACGAAGTAGATGAGCTCTGATTTTACCCACTCTGCTGAGTTTGAGGTTGGATACATTGAAGCATTTAAAATTACTGTATCCTTTGTATCTCTATATAAACGTTATAGCAGTAAAGAGAAATGATAATCAAAAACCTGTACACGGATACATGTAAGAATTCCAAACACGTTGTTTGGATGTCCGGTTAGCGCAACCGATAGGCGGTTGGCTTACCACGGCAACAGCCGGGGTTCGTACACTGCCGAGGACACCTGGGTTTTACTAATTCCCTAAAAATTAGTACCTCTGAAGTCGGAGTAAATCTGCCTGCATGGCGAGGGGCATCCTGTAATGGGATAAAACAGACTTTACACACAAAATTCAGTCCCACAAAATTGAGTGGGTGGGACTTCGTCAGAGACGAAAGCGGACGAAACATGTTGTTTGTGTGTATCTATGTTTGTGTGTGCGTTCGCCAGCTTTCACCTCTGGCAAAGTCCCTGGTGCAGGGGTCCCTCTCCACACAGGCAGACAGCTCCGTCTTCGAATGTACTCATATTTTTTCCGTCGATGAGTAATTGACGTTTGAAGCCGGGATTCGCAGGTAAGACCGTGGGTTGTTGTCGCAGAGAGAAATCACAATACAAATCTGGTGTATTTGAACTCACAACCTTTGTGTCTCGAGACCGGCGTCTTCCCTCGAGACCAAGCAGTCCCCCAGTGCAGGATTTGTTTACCGTACACGTTAAGAAAACAATAAAATAGATTGACTGTGTCTGCATTTTAAACATGGCACATTGTTAATTTATGAAGAAAACCAGCACGTTTCTCTCTTCCCATTTAATGCATTCCGTTTTTTTTCCCTCTTACTCTCTCTGATTGTTGTTATCAGCTAAATGCGGAACGCATTTTGTGCACGTAAAAAGCTGTTTGCAACAGTAATTCACAGCCTCTTTTTGGGAGCAAAGATCGCATGCATAGAGGCTATTTTAGAGCAGCTTTTCTCAATTTGGGGAAAGGGTTGAAGGCAGGGTTATATGCCCGCTAGCTGATTACTGGGGGGTTACGATGGATGGAACGAAAGCTGATATTGCAACGAATTTGTCCACGTTTACTGTAAGGTGAACAGGTTTACGTTGGAACACTATCTCCATTGTTAATTTCAAGTAAAATAAGAATAAAAAGATAAACATAAAATAGTGAATATAAACAAGTTAAAGCCAAATGGTAATTGTAGTAATGTAACAAGGCATTAATTAACTTATAATATGGGACACTAAAAAGTACGTTTTTTTTAAACAATTTGAGTTTAGCTTATAAGGTACGTTTAGGGTATCTTCCATTTTTTGGTGAATATCATCATTATCATCACCATTAATATCATCATAAAGAGCATTTTTTTTAAAAATAGGAAAAGATAATATTTTGAGAAGGCGAAGATAATTATCATCATCATCATCAAGTACCGGGCCTACTGGCGTAGGTGATCATGTCTCTCCACAACTTTCGGTCTCGGCAGCTATTTATCATTTCTATTGTTGACCTTCTGCCAAGCCATTCTCTTAAGCTGTCTGTTATTTTTTCTCTTTGCTTCACTCTATCTCTTCGTCCCTCAATTTTTTTCCAGTTGTTACAATATATTCCAGTTGTTCTCTTCTCATTAAAGATAATTATAGAGGGCATAATTACAGATAAACGAAGAAGAATTAGAAGAAGATAGGTGCAAAATATCACAGACGAGCTGATATTGACTGCTGCAGAATATGGACATCTCGCTCAGGACAGAAAAGAACAAACTTGAGCAGCTGTCTTGGAAGTCCGGTACCAACAGATACAAGCTAGATGATGATGATGACGACATATTTTAGTCCCCAACTTTGTGCACCGTTTTACACACAAAACCTGATGGCTCTATGATGTATCCCTATTCACAGTGCCTCCTTCCCCTACCAGTCCCACAATTACTTTCTGGAAGACACGATTATTCTTTATGAAGTCCGCTACGGAACGAAGCAAAGAAATAAGCACAGTGTCTCAGTAGGGACCATACTAAGCGTGGATAACAACACCAATAAATACACATGCGGATTATTGGCGAGAAGATGAAACTGAACGGGATATGTAAAGGTAAAGTAGGAGACTTGAATCGGCGTCTCAGCACGCGAGTTTTCATCCATATGTGCTCGGTGACCTATCCGGAAGTGTTCGTAGACATGTGGATAGTGGCGCTTCAAGTATTGAAACTCACGATGCGAGGTGCCATTCCTTACATTCACAGAGTACTATACACTGGTACCCATTTCTGCCAGCGGCTGGGTCGACCGCGGGGGTATTTTTTTCCAACCACGGGTACAACTCACACTGCTTCCAGGGGGAATCTAACACTGTTTGGTCCGAACGTCGGTAGCTTTGTTGGGTAGTTTTCCCAACTAGGCTACCGAGGCCACCAATAGTCTAGGCTACCGAGGCTCCCAATAGCCTAAGCTACCGAGGCCCCCAATAGGCTAGGCTACCGAGACCACTAATAGGCTAAGCTACTGAGGCCCCATTAGGCTAGGCTACCGAGGCCACCAACAGGCTAGGCTACCGAGGCCACCAATAGGCTAGGATACCGAGGCTACCAATAGGCTAGGCTACCGAGGCCCCCAATAGGCTAGGCTACCGAGGCCCCCAATAGGCTAGGCTACCGTGGCCCCCAATAGGCTAAGCTACCGAGACCCCCAATAGGCTAGGCTACCGAGGCCCCCAATAGGCTAGGCTACCCAGGCCCCCAATAGGCTAGGCTACTAAAGTCCAGGGATATGTACTCATGTCATAAGATTAGAACTCACTCGCTATTGTTGCCGTTATGGCTCCAGTGTCTTGTGAGCTGACAGCTTCAGCCCCAAGCCATATAATAATATCTGCAGGAATTTACGAGTTCTCTTGTGGTTCTGTAGAAGGCATTCCATTTATCGGGTTTTTAGGAAATAGAGATTTGGGTGAGCTTTGGGCAGTCGAATAGGTGATGTTCTACTGTTTCATGAGGGGTTTCACGGTGGATATGCTGGAATATGATTTCGTTGTATTCCATTGATGTGTTTGTTTAGTGGTACATGGTAAGCTACTCAAATAATGAAATCTCGACGGAATGCTTGTCTATATAGAACACTGGCCACTACTGCTGTCTGCAAACCGAGCAAGGTCATGATGATCTGTGATTGCTCAACCAGATGACCGTTATAGTAAATATGACAAGTTCACTATAATCAACAATACAATTATTTCGCCTTGGGAATCAGTTTTTTAGTAGAGTAGCCTCATGGCTTAGTCGTAGAGGGAATGTGAGTTCGATTCTAATATGAAACTCTCCCATCGACCTAGCTGAAAAATAAGGAATGAATACCTGGCTCACTGAGTTAGAGAAGACAATGATAGAGGTGGCAAGTACTTGCCCCATCATCTCCAGTTTCTGTGGTTTAGTATATTGAATTTTGATATTTCACTCCCGTGTGGGACTATAAAGCTATATCAGCAAGACATTGTTGCAAAAGTTGCTATTCCAGTTACCTACAGATAAGCTGTCGTAATCTGGCCCGCAGTATCGATTTGTTTCTTGATAAATAAAACCCTCTACCAGTCCTTACTAAATATGTTTCATGGATTCCTGTTGGAAAAGTAAACAGGTCTGACGTGGTGCTGAACACGTCACCCAAAAATATACACGTTTATATAAAAATACGAGCATCATCATTATCATCGCATTTAGTTTGCCCGCTGGAGTAGATGTTTGAACATGTCTCTCCACGACATTGTATCAGTATAGTTGTTTTGCGAAATCTGTTGATAATTTCTTAGGAAACCGTTTATTTAAGCTGCTTGGATATTCTCTTCATCTGTCTCTCTTTCTTTCTCTCTTTTCATCCCTCAATTTTACGAATGATCACAGTGTTCCCTTCTCAATACATGGCTAAAATTATGATTGTCTTCTAATTTTAGCAACAAGTTTTCATGCTTTGGCCAGTTTTAGAAGACTGTTACTCATTTTTATCAATGATAACTGTCCATGGTATTTTCAAAATTCTTCTGTAAAATCACTTTTCTGTGGATTTCAACTATTTTCTTGTCTCTTGCCTGATTGTCCATGATTCACCTCCATGATTCACCTCCATGTATCAGCATGGTTTCTACGTAATATTGAGGAACTCATTTCGTACTTCCATTGTTAAAAATTGATTTTGAATATCATTTTTTCACCATCAGATTGCGAGAATTAGGAACACAGCTTCAAACAGGAACGTCAATCTACAAGTTTTGTGTGCAACACAGGCATTACTAAACACAAGCTTTGCTAAACACAAGCATTACTAAACACAAGCTTTGCTAAACACAAGCTTTGCTAAACACAAGCTTTGCTAAACACAAGCTTTGCTAAACACAAGCACTGCTAAACACAAGCTTTACTAAACACAAGCTTTACTAAACACAAGCTTTACTAAACACAAGCTTTACTAAACACAAGCTTTGCTAAACACAAGCTTTGCTAAACACAAGCTTTACTAAACACAAGCTTTGCTAAACACAAGCTTTGCTAAACACAAGCTTTGCTAAACACAAGCTTTGCTAAACACAAGCTTTACTAAACACAAGCTTTACTAAACACAAGCTTTACTAAACACAAGCTTTACTAAACACAAGCTTTACTAAACACAAGCTTTGCTAAACACAAGCACTGCTAAACACAAGCATTCTAAAGGTGGGCATCTGCCTGGTGTTCCCTGAAGTGAACTCCAGCAGTAAAAGAAAAAAGATACTAGCCACACATCATGACGTATGTACTCATGAGTCCCCCTCTTCCCCCCCCCCCCCCCGCCCCCAATGACCATTGACGCATTTTGGTTCTGTGTCAGAATCACCGTGCCATCATGGTCATCTAAATAAAATCTCTGATACTCATTTTCAGAGACTGAGTCATGAAGCCGGGTAAAGCCGTTACTATGGGGATTGAATTCGAATTATTTCATAAAATGAGAAAAATAGCGCTATTACCACTTCGTCAATTTAGCAACTCTGTGTTTGTCCAGGAAAGTGTTATCCAATACAGCTAAAGAAAATAGTGGGATCGTTATGAAAAAAAGGCCAAAGTAAAACTGCAAGCTTTCTGCCGACATCAGTATGTACCAATCACTGTATGATCGGCTAGGAATAGTAGTTTTCGATCTGAAGTGTTGCTCATAATAAGTTTAGTTATTATAAAACGAATATAGTGTCACACAATTAAAATGTTCAACTCCAATGTTAAGTCAGTATTCTTATATGGCTGGGAAACATGGAGAACAACAAAAATGACAATCATTAAGATATAGACCTTGCATTAACGGATGCTTATGCAGGATGGATTAAAGGATGGAAATTGCAGGACAAAATTACTAACAGAATTATGGAAATGTACCAGTCAAATAAATGTGGATAAAGAGATACAGCGAAGACAATGACGCGGGACAGGACACATACTGCGGAAGCCAACTGAGAGTATTACACAAGAGGCCCATTTTTTGGAATCCCCAAGGAAAAAGACAAGGAGGAAGACCAAAATATTCTTGGAGAAGACAGATGGAAGCAGAGATAAAGATGATGGGGAAGACATTAAATCTTAAAATAATGGCAATAAACAGAACAGCTTGGAATGTGTTTGTTGAAGACCTATGCTTCACAGAGAGTTGAAAGTGTTTGCTGAAGACCTATGTCCTACAGAGAGTTGAACGTGTTTGTTGAAGACCTATGTCCTACAGAGAGTTGAACGTGTTTGTTGAAGACCTATGTCCTACAGAGAGTTGAACGTGTTTGTTGAAGACCTATGTCCTACAGAGAGTTGAACGTGTTTGTTGAAGACCTATGTCCTACAGAGAGTTGAACGTGTTTGTTGAAGACCTATGCTCTAAAGAGAGTTGAAAGGTAGAAGAAGAGGATTAGTATCAGCCTTCAAATTCAAGGCAATCAGGAGGTCGGCTCCTGGAATTCATGACTCACCTCCCTTAAAGTGTCAAGAAGCTAAAAGTCCCCGAAACACTTGGTCGACAAAAGCTCTCTATAAAAAGCTTTTTGTTACTTATCAGCGGCATTATAAGCTGGTAACAGTCGAAATGTACTGTTGTAACAGCAACAAATTGGGGAATAAATGTGTGAGTGGAAACAGAGGGAACGATACAAGACAGTTTAAGAGAATACTTTTGGGGGTAGTCAAGAATAGAAAGTATAGAAAGCTTCATAGATATAAAGTATAAACAGCTGCTGAGATAGAAAGTATAAACAGCTACATTGACAGAAAGTATAAACAGCTGCATTGATAGAAAGTATAAACAACTACATTGACAGAAAGTATATACAGCTACATTGACAGAAAGTATAAACAGCTACATTGACAGACAGTATAAACAGCTGCATTGAAAGAAAGTATAAACAGCTGCATTGAAAGAAAGTATAAACAGCTACATTGACAGAAAGTATATACAAGTGCATTGATAAAAAGTATAAGCAGCTGCATAGATAGAAAGTATAAGCAGCTACATAGATAGAAAGTATAAACAGCTACATAGATAGAAAGTATAAACAGCTACATTGACAGAAAGTATATACAGCTACATTGACAGAAAGTATAAACAGCTACATTGACAGACAGTATAAACAGCTGCATTGAAAGAAAGTATAAACAGCTACATTGACAGAAAGTATATACAAGTGCATTGATAAACAGTATAAGCAGCTGCATAGATAGAAAGTATAAACAGCTACATAGATAGAAAGTATAAACAGCTACATAGATAGAAAGTATAAACAGCTACATAGATAGAAAGTATAAGCAGCTACCTAGATAGAAAATATAAACAGCTACATAGATAGAAAGTATAAACAGTTGCATAGATAGAAAGTATAAACAGCCACCTAGATAGAAAGTATAAAAAGTTGCATAGATAGAAAGTATAAACAGCTACCTAGATTGAAAGTATAAACAGCTGCATAGATAAAAAGTATAAACAGCTACATAGATAGAAAGTATAAACAGCTACCTAGATAGAAAGTATAAACAGCTACATATATAGAAAGTATAAACAGATACCTTGATAGAAAGTATAAACAGATACCTAGATAGAAAGTATAAACAGCTACATAGATAGAAAGTATAAACAGCTACATAGATAGAAAGTATAAACAGCTACATAGATAGAAAGTATAAACAGCTACCTAGATAGAAAGTATAAAAAGTTGCATAGATAGAAAGTATAAACAGCTACCTAGATTGAAAGTATAAACAGCTGCATAGATAGAAAGTATAAACAGCTACATAGATAGAAAGTATAAACAGCTACAAAGATAGAAAGTATAAACAGCTACCTAGATAGAAAGTATAAACAGCTTCATAGATAGAAAGTATAAACAGATACCTAGATAGAAAGTATAAACAGATACCTAGATAGAAAGTATAAACAGCTACATAGATAGAAAGTATAAACAGCTACATAGATAGAAAGTATAAACAGCTATATAGATAGAAAGTGTAAACAGCTACCTAGATAGAAAATATAAACAGCTACATAGATAGAAAGTATAAACAGTTGCATAGATAGAAAGTATAAACAGCCACCTAGATAGAAAGTATAAAAAGTTGCATAGATAGAAAGTATAAACAGCTACCTAGATTGAAAGTATAAACAGCTGCATAGATAGAAAGTATAAACAGCTACATAGATAGAAAGTATAAACAGCTACAAAGATAGAAAGTATAAACAGCTACCTAGATAGAAAGTATAAACAGCTACATAGATAGAAAGTATAAACAGATACCTAGATAGAAAGTATAAACAGCTACCTAGATAGAAAGTATAAACAGCTACATAGATAGAAAGTATAAACAGCTACATAGATAGAAAGTATAAACAGCTACCTAGATAGAAAGTATAAACAGCTACCTAAATAGTAAGTATAAACAGTTGCATAGATAGAAAGTATAAACAGCTACCTAGATAGAAAGTATAAACAGCTACCTAAATAGTAAGTATAAACAGTTGCATAGATAGAAAGTATAAACAGTTCCATAGATAGAAAGTATAAACAGTTGCATAGAATGAAAGTATAAACAGCTACATAGATAGAAAGTATAAACAGTTGCATAGATAGAAAGTATAAACAGTTGCATAGATAGAAAGTATAAACAGCTACCTAGATAGAAAATATAAACAGCTACAAAAATAGAAAGTATAAACAGTTGCATATATACAAAGTATAAACAGTTGCATAGATATAAAGTATAAACAGCTACCTAGATAGAAAGTATAAACAGTTGCATAGATAGAAAGTATAAACAGCTACATAGATAGAAAGTACATACAGTTGCATAGATAAAAGTATAAACAGCTACATAGATAGAAAGTACATACAGTTGCATAGGTAGAAAGTATAAACAGCTACATAGATAGAAAGTATAAACAACTACATAGATAGAAAGTATAAACAGCTACATAGATAGAAAGTATAAACAGCTACATAGATAGAAAGTATAAACAGTTGCATAGATAGAAAGTATAAACAACTACATAGATAGAAAGTACATACAGTTGCATAGATAGAAAGTATAAACAACTACATAGATAGAAAGTATAAACAACATCATAGATAGAAAGTATAAACAGCTACATAGATAGAAAGTATAAACAACTACATAGATAGAAAGTACATACAGTTGCATTGATAGAAAGTATAAACAACTACATAGATAGAAAGTATAAACAGTTGCATAGATAGAAACTGTGAAGAAACGTAATTGTCGACATCAGCACACACGCTACGTGTTGTTGACGAAACAAACAAATGTACTCGACAGATCATTCATACATCGTGTGACGTCACAGAAGTACGAGTAAATGAAACTCAATAATATATCTTGATCTTGATTCTTCTCGCGCCGACTTAATTCCCATAGGGCTTTTGGTGCTTTTCGCCACCCATTTCTATTGTGAGCTAGATGTTTGATCTTATCAAATGAGTCTATGCCTACCAACTTTGCCTTACTTATCAGTGTTCTTTAGAGTGTCTCTAAATGTATTCCTTATTTTCTGTACCCTGACGTTACTTATAGAAGAGCCTGAAATTCTTAATAAGACATCAACTCATCTTCATCATCATGTGCAATACCGGTTGGCGCAGGCGATCATATCAATCTACAAACTTCTATCTACCGTGTATCGTATCAGTTCTGTTGTTGACTGTTTTCCATGTCGTGACAAAAATCTATCCAGTATTTTCTCTCTTTGTCGTTCGCTATCTCTCTTTGAGGAACTCCTAAAAAAATCCTAAAGAAACAATTAACATTTTTTTGGCACATCATGAGAAGAGGAAAGTTGGAATACTTGGTTACAACTGACACCAACTCACGTACACATTTAGAGAACCGCTGTGTGAAAGCAAAGCAAATCTCCACACTCAACACCCAAGATAAATTAAGCAAGAATGAAACGGATTATGACCCCAACATCGACTGTTTTCACAAATCCAATATTTCAGGGAAATGCTTAAAATTCAGATCAGAATGTTTGAAGGTTGTCAATATGAGATTCTCACACGAACGTGTCCTAAGGTAAAATATCAAATAAAAAGTGTACAGTATATTTATACGACGTAAAGTGAAATTACAAATCAATTGAGTTATTGAGTTATTTGCGGGTCATCATCATTGCACTCCGAACATGTCCATAGGTGCTCAGATCCCCTCCTCAGCAATTCCCTCAGTGTCCAGCGACTGACGACTCCAGTTCTATGTTGGTTGATAAGTCTTCTTACACGCCTACTAAGTTTCTCATTTCTGGCTGTGCCAATCTTAACTCCCATCTCTTTCATCCGAAGAAGTGACGTGGATCTGTGTTTGTCGAAGTCCTGTGCTCTTCCCACATCTCGGAGGGCATTGATGATGTCCGCCCGATCCATTATAACAAATCAATAACAAAATGTAAGCTTATACCAAACGATCTCTAGTAAGGACGTTACAAGTGAAAATAGTATATGAGAAGTAACATATACGAGTACTATCATAAAGCAGTTTCAATTTACAGTAACAGAGAAGTAACAAATATGAGCACCAGCGTAAAGCAGTTTCAATTTACAGTAACAGAGAAGTAACAAATATGAGTACTAGCGTAAAGCAGTTTCAATTTACAGTAACAGAGAAGTAACAAATGTGAGTACTAGCGTAAAGCAGTTTCAATTTACAGTAACAGAGAAGTAACAAATATGAATACTACCATAAAGCAGTTTCAATTTACAGTAACAGAGAAGTAACAAATATGAGTACTAGCGTAAAGCAGTTTCAATTTACAGTAACAGAGAAGTAACAAATATGAGTACTAGCATAAAGCAGTTTCAATTTACTGTAACAGAGAAGTAACAAATATGAGCACCAGCGTAAAGCAGTTTCAATTTACAGTAACAGAGAAGTAACAAATATGAGTACTAGCATAAAGCAGTTTCAATTTACAGTAATAGAGAAGTAACAAATATGAATACTAGCGTAAAGCAGTTTGAATTTACAGTAACAGAGAAGTAACAAATATGAGAACTAGTGTAAATCAGTTTCAATTTACAGTAACAGAGACGTAACAAATATGAGTACTAGCGTAAAGCAGTTTCAATTTACAGTAACAGAGACGTAACAAATATGAGTACTAGCGTAAAGCAGTTTAAATTTACAGTAACAGAGGCGTAACAAATATGAGTACTGAGAAATGACAGCGTTTTTCTAGTCCCACTCCCCTCCCTCCCTCAAGCGAACGTACCGACTCCAAAACCATGAGATGGTCTAAGCACCAACTACGTTAATTTTGACAACATCGTCAACAAACATAACACGATCAATCCCATATCGAAGTGGGTCCTTCCTTCTTCATTCCGTAACCCTGGTCGTTGAGGTACCACTGACAGACTTCATCAAACCATTTCCATTGATCACCACCAATAAATACTCTTTGGGATTCTACGAAGCTGAGACCAGTCCATTCTTTAATGTTATCTTCCCACCTCTTTCTTTGACGTTTTTTTTATCATTCTTCCCTTTCACAGTCCCCTACAGAGTTGGTTTTTTGCGTGACCAGATGAGATACTAGGCCAGTAACTAGGCAGTGCACCCTGATAAGATTGATCTAGGAAAGATAATTCAGAAAAGAAAAATAGCAGTGACGGGAGTCATGATATAGTGGTGACCAATGAACACGAAATGCGAAAATGGCAGACCACCGTGAAAGAGAGTGGAGCCTCATCACGTAACAATCCAAAGAAAGCCATGGAGAGAAATTCTAACTACTGTATTAAGAACGAATTAAAAATAGCTACATGGAATGTTAGGACCTTATACCAACAAGGAAAACTAGAAAATCTTATGGTAGAAGCAGAACGACTAAACATAGATATCTTAGGAATCTCGGAAACAAGATGGAAGGAAAGTGGATACATACAAGACGATAAATATACATTTATATATTCAGGAAACACAAAAGAACACCAAAGAGGAGTAGGCATTCTAATAAAACGAGAACTACAAAAATATATAAATACTCAATTGACATATAATGATACGAATATACTAATAAAAATGAAGGCAAAGCCATTCGACATAGCAATATTACAGACATACGCACCTACTCAAGACTATACAGACGAACAAATAGAGGCATACTATGAAGATCTAAACACAGTTATGAAGCAAGTGAAATCAACAGACATCTTGATTATAATGGGTGATATGAACGCTAAAGTAGGAAAAGGTAAATATAAAACAATAATAGGAAACCATGGTCTAGGAAAAAGAAATAACAGAGGAGAAAGATTAATACAATTTTGCGAAGAAAACAGACTGATAATATGCAACACCTTCTTTGAACAAGAGAAAAGGAAATTATACACATGGAAAAGCCCTGGAGACAAGAAGAGAAATCAAATAGATTACATAATGATAAAAGACAGATTCCGGAACAGCGTCAAGAAAGCCAAAACCTACCCAGGAGCAGATATAAATTCAGACCACAATCCTGTAATGATACAAATGAAAATCAAATTAAAGAGAAACAAACAAAAAACTAATGCAGCAACACCAATAGATATAACAGCACTAAACCAGAAAGATGTACAAGAAACTTATACTGTACAAGTAAAGAACACATATCAGAAGCTACTAGAAGAGGGGATTGAGCAGTACAGAAGAGAAAATCCTGAGGAAAAAGTCACAACAAAATGGCAATGCATAAAAAACAGCATGCAAGAATCCTGCAACACCTTGCCCAAAAAGGAAAGTAACAAAAATCAAAAATGGATAACAGACAAAATCTTAGAAAAAATGGAAGAAAGAAGACAAGCGAAAAACACTGCCAGACACAAGGATATAGACAATGAAATACGGAGAATGTGCAAAAAGGCAAAAGAAGACTGGCTCAACCAAAGATGTCTAGAAATCGAAACTATGGAAAGTAAACAAAACCTAAGAGAGATGCACACAGAAATAAAGAGAATGACGAATAAAGACAAAAAAGCTGCAGGAATCGGATGTATAGCAAACAAAGAGGGAAGAATGCTATCAGACAACAAAGATATAATAAATAGATGGCAAGAATATATAACAGAATTATTTCATGACGAAAGGGACAAAAAGCCAGACATAAAATGTACATACAACTATAAAATCCTGAAATCCGAAGTAGAAAAAGCCATAAAAAACAATGAAAAAGGGAAAAGCAGCAGGGCCTGACAATATACAGATAGAGATGATACAGGCTCTAGAAGAGTTTGGCGTCGGAGTGATCACAGACATATGCAATGACATATACCATACAGGATACATACCAAACGATCTAAAAACATCAACCTTCATTGCATTGCCTAAAAAGAATGGTGTAGTTGAATGCAGTGACTTCAGAACAATGAGCCTAATAAGCCAGGTAACAAAAATTTTACTAAAAGTTATACAGGGAAGGATTCAGAATAAAATCAATACTGAATTAGAAGAGCAACAATTTGGATTCAAGAAAAACAGGGGCACAAAAGAAGCCATATTCAGCATGAGAACATTGATTGAAAAGTACACAGAAGTAAACAAACCAATATATGCCTGCTTTATAGACTACACCAAAGCTTTCCATAGAATACACCATAACCAACTTATAGACTGCCTAAAGGATATAAATCTAGACGACGCAGAAATACGACTAATATGTAATTTGTACTGGGAGCAAACAGCAATAATAAAATATAACAAGGAGAACTCTACACTCATGGACATAAAAAGAGGAGTAAGACAAGGATGCATCCTATCACCAAGCTTGTTCAATCTATACACTGAGCAAATCTTTAAAAACATCTCAGAGATACCAGGCCTAAACATTAATGGAAAGATAATCAATAACCTGAGACATGCTGATGATACTGTTCTACTAGCAGAAAATCCTAAAGACCTACAACAATTGCTTAATGTGATAAACACAACAAGCAAAAAATATGGACTAGAAATGAATATCAAAAAGACTAAAACTATGATCATAAACAAAGAAAATTCTCAAGACCTACAATTAAATATCACAGTTGAGGGAACACATCTGTAGACAGTCCAGAGTTACAACTACCTGGGACATACTATAACCAATGATGGAAAATGCAAAACTGAAATAAACAAAAGAATAGGTATGGCAAAAAGTAATTTTAATGCCATGAAAAATATACTAACAACAAAACAAATATCAGCAGAGCTGAAACTAAGAATGGCAAAATGTTACATCTTCTCAATATTCCTGTATGGTGCAGAAACATGGACATTAGACAAGAAAACAGAACAGAAAATTGAAGCCTGTTTGAAATGTGGATTTATAGAAGAATAGGTAGAATTGGATGGAAACAAAAGATAACAAACGATGAAGTTTTAAAACAACTGAAAATAAAAAGAGAACTGCTGAACACAATTAAGACAAGACAAATTACATTTTTGGGGCATGTTAAAAGACACAACAGCCGAATAAAAGTAATATTGGAAGGAAAAATACAAGGCAAAAGAGGCAGAGACAGACCAAGACTAACATGGACGAGTAACATCAAAAGATGGACAAGTCAATCTATGTCAGCCTGCACCATCAAAGCAAGAAACAGAGTAGAATGGCGATCCATGGTAGCCAACCTTCGTTGCGGAGAGGGCACACGATGATGATGATAATGAATGACCTAAGTCACATCCGGAAAACGTCATATGAATCGGAATAAGAAACCTGGACTTGTTCGTCTTATAAGAAGATTTTCTTTGGCTACAAACTACTGCTGCTATCATCATCATCATCATCATAATGATCAAGTACCAGGCCTGCTGGCGTAGGTAATCATGTCTCTCCACAACTTTCAATCTCGACAGTTCTTTATCATTTCTGTTGTTGACTTTCTGTCAAGCCATTCTCTTAAGCTGTCTGGTATTTTTTCTCTTTGCTTCCCTCTATCTTTTCGTTCATCAATTTTCCCAGTTGTTACAATATATTCCAGTTGTTCTCTTCTTATTACATGGCCAAAAAATGATGATTGTTTCTTCCTAATATTTGATATTAGTTCTCTTTTTGCTTTTACCTCTTTCAGAACGTTTTCATTGCTCTTCTTAGCTGTCCATGGTATTCTCAACATTCTTCTGTAAAACCACATTTCTTCTCCAGTGATTTTCATGTATGTTGTCCTATTTTCCATGATTCACATCCAAGACTGGCTCTACATAACATTAGGAACTCTTTTTCTTGTTTCTATTGTCAAAAATGGATTGCACAGTATCGTCCTAATTTTTTGGAAAGCTACTTTTGCTTGAGCCATTCTGCATCTCACTTCTGTTATACATCTACAAACTGAGGTTAACATTGTTCCCAGAGGGAGTAAAGGCTAAGGGAGGGTACCCTGAAGTACAACAACCCCGCTGCCTTGAAGGTGAGAATTTTAAGTCAAAGACTAACTGAGCCAACCGTAAACAAACCAACAGGTTTGTTGAAGGCAGCAAAAAACTACCGCCGTAAACTCTTTGTATAATCATGGATCGCCACTGCTGCTATATTTGAACATAAAACAATAGGCTCATCATAAAGCCACGAACAAATATAATGTGTCCTTAAGATGGATGCACTGGGACACACGTTTCTACACAAAGTGCAACATAATCTGCTATTATTCAAACGAATCAGGCATATTTGTGTTCAATAGGATATAGTTTCTAATAAAATCATAACTGTATCTACCATTGGAAGTTATTGCATCTGTATACTTTTGGAAGCTCTTTTGTCTATTTACTGTTGGCAATTAGTCTATATATTTACTGTTGGAAGTTATTGTAAGTAAGTAAAAGTAATGTACCCCGTCACGCCAAGTCGCGTATAGAGAAATATGGTGTTAGTGACCCTATATTTTACAGACCTTCAGCACCTTTTTGATTTTTGAGGTAATGTGGTCGGTATTACGCCCGTGCTGCTTTACTTTCCCAGAAAAAAAATCCGGTACCCATTTAAGGCTAGGTGAACCCGGAAGCCGTCGGTTGGGATCACCCTACCCCTTGTCTTTTGTAGTCCAGTTCACTAACCACTGAGCTTGGAAGTTATTGTGTCTATTTATTGTTGAAAATTATTGTGTCTATTTATTGTTGAAAATTATTGTGTCTATATATTGTTGAAAATTATTGTGTCTATTTATTGTTGAAAATTATTGTGTCTATTTGATGTTGGAAGTTATTGTGTCTATTTGATGTTGAAAGTTATTGTATCTATTTGATGTTGGAAGTTATTGTGTCTATTTATTGTTGAAGATAATTGTGTCTATTTGATGTTGGAAGTTATTGTGTCTATTTATTGTTGAAGATAATTGTGTCTATTTGATTTTGGAAGTTATTGTGTCTATTTGATGTTGGAAGTTATTGTGTCTATTTGATGTTGGAAGTTATTGTGTCTATTTATTGTTGAAGATAATTGTGTCTATTTGATTTTGGAAGTTATTGTGTCTATTTGATGTTGGAAGTTATTGTGTCTATTTGATGTTGGAAGTTATTGTGTTTATTTGATGTTGGATGTTATTGTGTCTTTTTGATGTTGGATGTTATTGTGTCTATTTGATGTTGGAAGTTATTGTGTCTATTTATTGTTGAAGATAATTGTGTCTATTTGATGTTGGATGTTATTGTGTCTATTTGATGTTGGAAGTTATTGTGTCTATTTGATGTTGGAAGTTATTGTGTCTATTTGATGTTGGAAGTTATTGTGTCTATTTGATGTTGGAAGTTATTGTGTCTATTTGATGTTGGAAGTTATTGTGTTTATTTGATGTTGGATGTTATTGTGTCTATTTAACATTACAAGCTATTTTAAATTTTAAATGATTTACTTTTGCTGCATGTGTTTTACGACTAATTATCTTTCTCGTTTACCCTTAAATAGGTGTTAGGAGGGGAAGGCGCGCCTCCCAGCACCAGAGCTGGAAGTTGTCAGCGACCCACAGCTGATGGCTTGCGCCAGGATCGGTGAACCAAAACCATCCAGACCCTGCTCCACCTCTCCGTGGTGCCTCCAGTAACAGACTAACCTGTCTAATCTGGCCAAGCGAGCAGGGATCGAAGAGGGAAGACAACCCGGTACTTAAAAATGTCGTGCTGAAGTCGGATGTGTTGGGCCGAAAGGCGCAGATATAACAGTTATACTGCAAACCACAACACAACGCAAATACTTAACGTCTTTTTAAGGGCGGATGACGAAGAGGAATTCTACAGTCTACGAATACTCTAGAATACTTTAGTCATCGGGCGAACGTAAGCAAGCAAGCAAATAGGTGTTAATACATTCTGTCGTAGTTAACAGCTCGCTTCCGGCTAACACATTCGATATACACGAATCATTTTTTGGGTACACGTTGTAGCTTCCCCTCATTCTTTACTTGTATGTTCCGGCTACTTAGTATGTTCTCACGATTGGCACTGTAGGTCGAGTATGATCATGATCAGTTGATTTCATTGATCAGCAGTTGGGCATGAGACTATTTTCTTCTCTCTTGATATTGATCTGTCCTCTGATATCAAAAATATTCAGACACGGCAACGTTTCTGTGCCAGGCGCTAATTAAATTGACTTCTATCGAATCGCTGACACCGAAGGAACGTTAAATAACAATGTACTAGTCTTCTGTGCGTCTTACAGCTCTGTTTGACACTCTGCGAGACATACATTTTAAAATAAGGCTTGGCTGCAGTGAAATTGATTTGTAAAAGTAGAGGGAAAAAGAGATGTTCATTTTATTTAGTTGTGCAACATCCGCATTAAACGTGAAGAGTTGTGGGGAATTATAAGTGGTCGAGATTCGCTCGATCTGCGTCTGTACTGAAATGGTTTTTCATAGAAAAAAAATGTATACATCATCAATATTATCACTAACAGGAAGGCGACAACGAAGCTGAGGGTAACCTACAATGGTGGAACGCAGCGGAACGACGGGTGAAAGCAGGAAGAAACATCCTCAGTGAAAAAGTATTCAATTGACACGTTCAATTACTGCAGTACAGAACGATTAGGTAACGAACACATGAATGGTTGCTGGGCAGCAGAGCAGATATGCCTCGACTGCTGTTATATCGGTCAGAACGAAAGACTAAAGTTGTTGGGAAATGTTGAAATGATGTCACATATAATCATCTGGAACTGCGTCAAAGTTTCAGCTATGCGGATAAAATAAGACTAGACAAACCAATGTTTCTACTCAAGACGTCTTCATCAGGAACAGACACAAGTTAATTCATTCCTTAAGACCTCGAAACAAAAAATAACCTCTAAAGCAATGGTAATCGATAGAACTGAATGTAGCCTTAAACATTATTGGTTATTGGTTATGGAAGGCCTCGGTCTCACAGCAAACGAATTAAAATCCATAATTGCTCAACCGCCCGTGCCAGTGGAATCATCCGAATTACTAACTCATCTCCCAAACAAAGAAAGGTAACTGTAGTCCCCATCGTAGCAGTCTCAGCACACGCCAAAAGACATAAGGCGAAACCGCGCAGAAAGTGAACACAGCCAACTGTTCCCCGTCATACGATATCATCATTCATCGTAAACAAGCGGGATATCGAAGCAGGATCAACACGGATGAGACACACAGCTCACGGTGTGCACAGAGCACTTAACTCAGTAGCTCCTGCAACAAGCCGGACTTGGAATATGAGGAAACTGCAAGAAGGAACACTTTTCAGACATAGCCTTCAATGGTTCCTGCCGCCTATCCACCATATACCATGGGAGTTTACGTCCTCCCGAAAATGATGATCGTCGTAGCACTTGATGATGTTAGGCCATCATTGATGACTCCAATTCCAAACACATAGACACACAGTGGTGGTAAGTTATCATTTCCAATCCAACAGAAGCCACATGACCTGTAGTTAGTAAAAACACAATTGATGATATTCTCCGCTCCCTTCTTGTAGCTGCCACCACACGATTCTGATGTCTCATTATCTTGGATATCATTCAAGAACAATGTCAGATGAACATTCCATAGATATGGCTTTGCTGATGAAGTGCTTGGTGCAACAGTTGTATCAATCATACTCAAGGCTCCTGGTCTGTGGTCATTAATATCACAGACGGCACATGATGTTGTTATATTCAGAATTTCTTTCTGGTGTGTAAATATGTGGCACACACATGGAGAGTGGTTTGTGGTCACAGTAATCCCATTAAAGGCAATTCTAGGGTAGCATGGCATAGCTGTTTCAGAACAGCACAATCCTGTGATGTTTTCTGTGTTCGCTATAAAGCTGCTGCTGCTACCCAATCCTGACCAATTATAGGTGGGGACATTATTCACTTGCAATGACAAAACTGCTTTGTTTACATCATAAACCTCTGGAAGCGAATCATTTATGGGACTAATAGTACAATTTATTCTTCCATCGGGGATATCTTCATTGAGTCCCCCCCAAAAAAAAAAAATCTTTGGTTAAAAAGCACATATGCTTTTGAGTTAAACACAAAATGAGCCCACTTCATAGATTCAAAATGATCCTTGCCAATGCCATCCGTTTGCACAAGTTAGGTCCTTAGCAACCAAGGTCACAAACTAAGCCATCAATTTAACGACTTTATCTACAGCGAAGGTTAACGAACTGTGAACAAACATTTATGTTCAAACCCCTGAATACATTTTCAAAAATCTGCCAACTCACTGCAATAATATATATCGTGGTATTCAAAGTAAACATTGCTTAGTCCATAGCTCGAATGTAAATAAGCTGCCATTTTGGTGCGTCCCATCAGCCTTAAACATTACACAGAACGAGTGACGCAATCATCATCATCATCATCATCATCATCATCATCATCATCGAGTGCCGTCTCCGCAACGAAGGTTGGCTACCATGGAGCGCCATTTTACTCTGTCTCTTGCTGTGATGGTGCAGATTGTCATAGGTTGACTTATCCATCTTTTGATGTTACTCGTCCATGTTAGTCTTGGTCTGCCTCTTTTACCTTGTCGCAATAATTATGGTGAAAAATGTAGGGCCATGGAAGAGTAGCTCTAGAAAGTTAAAGACGAAAAATTGAGACAAAAAGTGGAAAACAAGAGGGGAAAAGGGGGTGGGGGATTTTTTTTACTATGCTTAGTAATTTTGATTTCAACGTTTCATCAACATTTCTGAAAGTCTTTTCCTTTGATATTCTCAATCTAATTTCTTTCTTTGTGTCTCCGTCTTGATCTATGGAGCTTCCAAGGAGTTACTTCACTGCTTTTCATTTACGGTATATTATATTTGTGTTTCTCCTGGATGAATTAGATTTTTCATTACTTCCGTCTTTTCTAGCATACGAGACAGTAATGCAATAATGTATATCAAACTAATACAATTTTTCTATTATTTTTGAAATAAATATCGCTGACAACGTGAATAAATACAGTAACAATCATGTTATAAACGCTAATGTCATTTCCGCTCGTGTTCTTTGCACGTGACCAGCGACTTAAATGGCTGCAATCTAACAGATGGAACCATTTTGAAGGAAACCCTTGTGTATTTAAATACAGATCAATCGTGACCGCTATGTATCGCTCGTGGCCTGTAATGGGTCTCCATTTCTGTCTCCGGCCATTAGGGTCAAAGTGAAAGTGTCTTCGCCCATTGTAATGTGATCATTCGTCCTGTTTTTGTGCCTTTAGCTTTTGGTTTTCTTTTGTAGTATGGGTTATTTTTTGTTAACGTGCTGAAATGAGGTACAGTAGGTCGATAACAGTGAGGATTTTATTTTTTCTTTCTTTTTCTTTCTGTCTCTCTTTCTTTCTTTTTCTTTCTGTCTCTCTTTCTTTCTTTTTCTTTCTGTCTCTCTTCCTTTCTTTTTCTTTCTGTCTCTCTTTCTTTCTTTTTCTTTCTGTCTATCTTTCTTTCTTTTTCTTTCTGTCTCTCTTTCTTTCTTTTTCTTTCTGTCTCTCTTTCTTTCTTTTCTTTCTGTCTCTCTTTCTTTCTTTTTCTTTCTGTCTCTCTTTCTTTCTTTTTCTTTCTGTCTCTCTTTCTTTCTTTTTCTTTCTGTCTCTCTTTCTTTCTTTTTCTTTCTGTCTCTCTTTCTTTCTTTTTCTTTCTGTCTCTCTTTCTTTCTTTTTCTTTCTATCTCTCTTTCTTTCTTTTTCTTTCTGTCTCTCTTTCTTTCTTTTTCTTTCTGTCTCTCTTTCTTTCTTTTTCTTTCTGTCTCTCTTTCTTTATTTTTCTTTCTGTCTCTCTTTCTTTCTTTTTCTTTCGTTCTTTCTTTCTTTTCTTTTCGTCTTCATCCTCCACTTTCTTCTCTTAATAATCTTTTCCGCCCACTTCTTGCTTTCATTCAGTTTTTCTCTTCGTTTCTTCCACAATATTTTATACTTTCCTTCTTGCCTTGCCCCTCATTCGTTCTTTTTCTTGTTCCTTCTATTCCATTTTCTTCTTCTCATAATTACTTTTGATTAATGCACTTTATTTGTTTTCCTTCATCGTAATTCTAGCTTCTTTATTTTTATTTTTCCTTATCTGTTGCACGTCAGTTTATAGCTAGTGTGATATATGTACCTTTATGCCCGGATCATCCGATATCGTCATGTTTAATATGGCAGCTTTCTTTAGACATATTTGATTACGCACTTGGACAATGACGTCAGCTTTCACCGCCCGTGTTCTGAAGCTAAAGTGTGTAGCGATGGCTGACAACATACACTTATTTTGAATGTATTGTATCATGTTATATTATCAGCATTATTCTACTCATGTTGCCACTAACAACATAATTAATCTATGATAATATTAAAGTAAAGTACCCCTTCACGCCAAGTGGCGTATAGCAGATATGATGTTAGTGACCATACATTTTACAGACCTTCAGCACATGATTTTTGGGGTAATGTGGTAGGTATTACGCCCACGCCGCTAATGCCGTGCTCTAGAAGATTTTGGCATTGAAGTGATCACAGACATATGCAGTGACATATACCATACAGGATACATACCAAACGAACTGAAAACATCAACTTTCATTGTATTGCCTAAAAAGAATGGTGCAGTCGAATACAGCGATTTTAGAACAATAAGCTTAATGAGCCAGGAAACAAACATTTTACTAAAAGTTATACGGGTAAGGATTCAGAATAAAATCAATACTGAATTAGATGAGCAACATTTTGGATTTAGGAAAAACAACGGCACAAAAGAAGCCATATTTAGCATCAGAACATTGATTGAAAGGTACATAGAAGTAAACAAACCAATATATGCCTGCTTTATAGACTACACCAAAGCTTTCGACAGAATACACGATAACCAATTTATAGACTGCCTAAAGGATATAAATCTAGACGACACAGACATACGACTAATATGTCATTTGTACTGGGAGCAAACAGCGATAATAAAATATAACAAGGAGAACTCTACACCCATGGACATAAAAAGAGGAGTAAGACAAGGATGCATCCTATCACCAAGATTGTTCAATCTATACACTGAGCAAATCTTTAAAAACATCACAGAGATGCCAGGCCTAAACATTAATGGAAAGATAATCAATAACCTAAGATATGCTGATGATACTGTTCTACAAGCAGAAAATCCTAAAGACCTACAACAATTGCTTAATGTGATAAAAACATAACAAGTAAAAAAATATGGACTAGAAATGAATATCAAAAAGACTAAAACTATGATCATAAACAAAGAAAATTCTCAAGACCTACAAATAAATATCACAGCTGAAGGAATACATCTGGAGACAGTTCAGAGCAACAACTACCTGGGACATACTATAACCAATGATGGAAAATGTACAACTGAAATAAACAAAAGAATAGGAATGGCAAAAAGTAATTTTAATGCCATGAAGAACATACTAACAACAAAACAAATAACAGTAGGGCTGAAACTAAGAATAGCAAAATGTTTCATCTTCTCAATATTCCTGTAGGGTGCAAAAACATGGATATCATAATATATCATTTGTACTGGGAGCAAACAGCGATAATAAAATATAACAAAGAGAACTCTACACCCATTGATATAAAAAGAGGAGTAAGGCATGGATGCATCACATCACCAAGCTTGTTCAATCTATATACTGAGCAAATCTTTAAAAATATCACAGAGATGCCAGGCCTACAAATGAAAGGAAGGATAATAAATAGCCTAAGATATGTCGACGATACTGTACTACTAGCAGAAAATCTTAAAGACCTACAACAGTTACTTAATGAAATAAACATGACAAGCAAAAATTATGGATAAGATATGAATATCAAAAATACTAAAACTATGATCATAAACAAAGAAAATACTCAAAACACACAAATGGATATCAAATTTGAAGGAATAGACCAGCAGACAGTTCAGAACTACAACTACCTTGGACATACTATAACCAGTGATGGAAAATGTACAACTGAAATAAACAAAAGAATAGGAATGGCAAAAAGTAATTTTAATGCCATGAAGAACATACTAACAACAAAACAAATAACAGTAGGGCTGAAACTAAGAATAGCAAAATGTTTCATCTTCTCAATATTCCTGTAGGGTGCAAAAACATGGACATTAGACAAGAAAACAGAACAGACAATTGAAGCCTGTTTGAAATGTGGATTTATAGAAGAATATGTAGAATTGGATGGAAAGAAAAGAAAACAAACGAGGGAAGTTTTAAAGCAACTAAAAATAAAAAGAGAACTACTAAACAGAATTAGAACAAGACATGAAATTTTTGGGGCGTTAAAAGACACAACAGCCTACTAAAAGTAATATTGGAAGGGAAAATACAAGGTAAAAGAGGCAGAGGCAGACCAAGACTAACATGGACGAGTAACATCAAAAGATGGACAAGTCAATCTATGACAACCTGCACCACCAAAGCAAGAAACAGAGTGGAAATGGCGATCCATGGTAGCCAACCTTCGTTGCGGAGACGGCACCGGATGATGATGATTCTATCTATTGACCTTTCGAGCCGTAACCGGCCCATGGGGCGTAGACCAAGATACACCTTCTCCTATATGAATTTTTGTTCTAGCAGTTTTCTTTTAAAGATATTTTATCAAATCTCGCCATCTGTCTCTGTTCTGTGCAAGCAGTTCTATCTCATTGAGGGAGCCGATTCCTGCTGCTCTTGCCTCTCTCATCAATGTTCTTCTCAGTGTCTCCCTGGGTCTTCCTCTTTTTCTTTTACCTGTTGTTTCCCATATGAGGGCTTGCTTTGCTATTCGATTATTATCTCTTCTCATCACATGTCCAACGTATGACCATCGTCTTTTCTTTATTACTGAAGATATTAGTGGTTGATTGGCGATGATTATGATGTCCCTAATTTTGTCCAAAGAATATTGCCTAAACCTAAATTATGATCAAAATAGACATGAATGTGACCAATAGGAACAGCGACAGAGTGTTCAGAAGGCCATGACAAATCTGGAAGTTAACTTGAATCTAAAAAATATATGTCAGCAAAAAATATCACATGTCATGAAAACTCCGAGCCTTACTGATAACATGAATGCGATGATAGAGCATTGTTTCAAAGACTGTGACAAATTTGTCACTTTTTTGATGTAAAATGTTCAACTTTCTTGCACATATTAAACTATGTGATACAATTTAATTACATGTTTTAAAAAAAAATGTAATATAACATCATGTGCCATTCCTGTTGGTGTAGGTGATTGTGTTCTTCCACAATTTTCTGAGTCCACAGTGCATTGTATCATTTCTGTTGTTGACTGTTTTACCTGTCATGACACCCAAGCTATCTAGTATCTTCTTCCTTTGTCGTCCGCGATATCTCTTACCTTGTATTTTACCAGTAGTAACCAAGTATTCCAGGCTTTCTTTTTTTTCATGATGCACTCGAAAAATATCGATTGTTTCTTTCTGATGTTTTTAGATGCTCCCTTTTAGTGTTGGCCTTTTTGAGAATTTTCCCATTATTCTTCTTAGCTGTTCGGGGAGCAACATTCTTCTGATAAATCTATCGTTGTGGCCTCTAATTGTCCTTTCATTTGTTTGTCTACTGTCCGTGATTCGCTCCCATAGGTCAGAATTGGCTCTATATAGCAACGCAGAACCCTCTTTCTCACTTCTGATGACATAGACTTATTGTACAAAATGTTTTTGTTTTCTTTTCTGATGCTATTTTAACCTAAGCTATTATGCTTTTTATTATATTTTGAACAATTATGTTTAAAAATGTATAGCTTGAGTTAAATTTTAATTATCTGAAATATGCATAAGACTAATTTACAAGTCTTATTTTTAAACTGGGCGTTAAAACTAAATTATCGGCGTCCAAAAAATGTGTACATTTAATTCTGTAATTTCCAGCAATATTACACGTTATTACCTTCACCTGATAAAAAAAGAGCAATTGGCAGAGCTCAAAGGCAACTTCTTTACCTAGATTAGCGGTGTGACGATGGGCAACAAAGTGGGCCCTAGCTATGCTTGTCTCTTCATGGGTTACCTCGAGCACCATATCATCCAAACCTACCAGGGCCCTCTTCCCCTTATGTATCCTAGGTACATCGCTGACTGCATTGGTCTGACTGACCTTTCCGAGGATGAGATCTCCCGTTTCATCGAGTATGTCGGACACTTCCACCTCTCGATCCGCATCACCTACCACATCTCTACCTCCTCCGTATCTTTCCTAGATGTCACAGTCTCCTTAGGCACCTCCCATCTACTCACCTTGGTCTTCTATAAGGCTACCGACTCCCATTGTTTCCTCCGCTACGACTCCTCTCACCCGATATCCTGCAAGAACTCTCTTCCCTATTCACAGTTTCTCAGACTTCGTCGCCGTTGCCTTGACGATGAAGATTTCCTTCACAACGCCCACCTCATACTCGATTTCTTCCTCCTACGCCTCTATCCTGAAGCAGCTCTCCTCCCTGCCCCCCCCCCCCCCCCCCGTCAGGTTCTCAGACTGCTATGGCCCCTTCTACTCATCCCCCCTCGGACAGAGTAGTGCTCGCCTTGACCTATCACCCTCTCCCACTACGCTGTGATTAGGACCATTCATCGCTACCTCCCTGTTCTCCAATCTGACTCCACTACCGGTCTGCTCTTCCCCGACCCCCCCATTAATGGCTTTTAAGCGTGACCGAAACCTTCGGGACTTTCTTGTTAGGACCGCCTTCCTGCTTCTCCCCTTGGCCATCGGCGAACTATCCGTTGTAACGCCAGCTTATGCAATACTTGCAACCACGTTCTCCAGATGGATACTGTTCTCTTCCCCGATGGTTCTTTCAAGATCAGAGAAGGATTCACTTGCACATCGCACAACATTATTTATGCCACCATTTGTAAGCAATGCAAGTTGACCTACATTGGTGAAAATTGTCGCCGTTTCGGTAATAGATGCTGCTGTGAACATCTATATGACATCACCCAGGATGCAGGCACCCCCATAGCAGCCAACTATAACTCTAGGGGTCATCGTAGTAAGGATGATGTCCTGGTCACCGACTTGTTGTTATGCTCATAGAGAATCTCATGTTATACTCCAGAGAATCGACTGATCGCCCGTTGGGGTTGCCTCACCCCTCTTGGCATCAATGTATCCCTATCCTTCTGAAGACACTCTCTCACTCCCTCCTCCCACGTTTGTACTCCACTACCTATTACACATATCCTCTATTTTTCTACCCCTAGTCTACCTCTTCTCTCTCTGTCCACTTACAGTAACCCTTTCTCTTGTCTTATTTATCTAGTACACCACCTCTCCACTGACTACCTTCTAGTTCACCACTTCCTTATTAATATATCTGCTCCTAGTATACTAAGTCTCTATGTTGGTTGCACAATTTCTCCGCTCACGTCTATATATCTACGTCTAACACATCACGTCTCTGTTGATCTATTTATAGTCCACCCCTTATATTTATATTCATTTTTAGTTATCACTTCTCTATTTTTACCAATCCAATTCTCCACTTATCCCTATATCCACTTTGAATTCTCTACTTTTCTACCTCTTTCATGTAATAAACTTCTAGCGCACCACTACTCTAATACTTAACTTCCTACAGACCCATTCTCTATCGACCTACCACTGGCCTACCACCTCTCCATTAATCTACTTCTATATATATCTCCACTTCCGGTGCACAATTTCTTTACTCTCCCAACTTCGAGTATACCACTTCTCCTTCAATATACGTTAACCCCCCCCCCCCCCCCTCCCCTTCTATGTATCCACGTCTCCATTCATCCACTTCTAGTACATCCACTCCTTACACCACCTCTCTTTATCATCCTCCAGTTCACCACATTGTCTTCTGGATCACCATTTCTCTGATGCTCAGTAGCTACTTGTCTACAGCTGCTCTCCTGACCTTATCTCCCCAACTTCGCTAGTTATCTCCACCTGGGTTATCTTCCCTCAGTAGCTACTTGTCTACAGCTGCTCTCCTGACCTTATCTCCCCAACTTTGCTAGTTATCTCCACCTGGGTTATCTTCCCTCAGTAGCTACTTGCCTACAGCTGCTCTCCTGACCTTATCTCCCCAACTTTGCTAGTTATCTCCACCTGGGTTATCTTCCCTCAGTAGCTACTTGTCTACAGCTGCTCTCCTGACCTTATCTCCCCAACTTCGCTAGTTATCTCCACCTGGGTTATCTTCCCTCAGTAGCTACTTATCTACAGCTGCTCTTCTGACCTTATCTCCCCAACTTCGCTAGTTATCTCCACCTGGTTTATCTTCCCTCAGTAGCTACTTGTCTACAGCTGCTCTCCTGACCTTATCACCCCAACTTCGCTAGTTATCTCCACCTGGTTTATCTTCCCTCAGTAGCTACTTGTCTACAGCTGCTCTCCTGACCTTATCACCCCAACTTCGCTAGTTATCTCCACCTGGTTTATCTTCCCTCTGTGTTCCAGTCCCTTGATTAGGCCACTTAACTTTGGCATTCTTTCCTCATTTGATCGTTTGTTTGCTCCCTCAAATGGAAACATGTCTCCCCCGGGGTAATGTATTGTACTACTGCCTCATCCATTGTACATCGCCTTTTGTTTACGAACCTTTCTAGCCGGCTAGTCTCTCCTACCCTCTGCTTCTATTACCCACTTATTACCTACCGCCCTGTGGACCCTGTTCTTGTTGCATGGCCTATTGTACAAACCCCGGTCTTTGTCTCGCCTGACTGTGCTATCATACCACGTGACTGTTTTTCCAGTTGGTTTGTCCATACCGTTCATTTGGATGGATTCCACAACACAGGACAACAGCACAGTCACTCTAGCTAAGTCATTTTCAATATATTTTTATGATATATATAATATACTTTCCACTCTTTAGTTTTCAGCTCTTCACTATTTCTCTACACTCACGATTTTATATCTCTACACCTCACCTATCCTTCCACATAAGACACATGTCTTTTTCATCTCACCATCCTATCTCTCATCTCTCTGCCCACCTCTCCCTAACTTTATCATCCGATATGTAGCTATAGATATTTGTGCCTCATCGTTTGGTGTCGTTGTCCCCGTATTCCAAAGAAGGCCGCTGGTCGAAACGTCAGTATTTTGTTATGTTCCTTTTTTGTAAAACTGTCATCATACCTTGGAGTGTAAATCCCACTACTGGCTCCTTGCTACCAGCTTTACCGCAGCTCTACAATTAGTTGACTGTTCCGTTATAAAAAAGAGCGTGACAAGGGGTTTGTGTGGGAGAAGGGACGACGGTGTTGTTGCTATGTAAATATAGGGAATTAGTAACTGAGACATACAAACACAACATATTATTTGGTTTGCTCATCTGGAAAGAATTCCAAGAAATTCTACACCATAAGTAATTAAAGTCAAGTACCCCCGTCACGCCAAGAGGCGTATAGGAAATATGGTGTTAGTGACCATACATTTTACAGACCTTCGGCACATGATTTTTGGGGTAATGTGGTCTGTATTACGCCCGTGCCCCTTCAATTTCCCAGAAAAAAAATCCGGTACCCATTAAAGGCTGGGTGAACCGTCGGTTGGGATCGAAACCCTACCTCTTGTCCTTTGTATTCCAATTCACTAACCACTGAGCTATCGCGGCTCCCAATTCTATACCATACCAAACATATATTAATAGAGAAGATGAAAGAAGAGCTCGTGGGAGACCCAGAGAAAGATGGATTAACGACGTTCAAGAAACACAACAACAATATTATTTATACATTTCGAAGTTGGTAGAAGGGAAAGAACTAAGACTTTGTATCTGCTACCCGAAGTGCTATCAGAGGAAGTGAAGAGAGAAAGAGAGAGAGAGAGAGAGAGAGAGAGAGAGAGAGAGAGCGCGCGAGAGAGAGAAAGAAGGGAGTGAATACTTGAGACTTTCCAAATAAAAGAAATCGAATCACGTAAAGAAGGGATTAAAGAAAAAAAGGTAAAGCAGTAAAAATGGTGTTTAGCTAACCTGAATGAGTCCCACACCAAGTATTGATTACTTGTGTCAAAAACAAGGAAGATGTCAATATTGTAGACACGATTGTCCCGGTAGAGCTGTGGTTAGAGCAGGATGGCCTGTTCACAACAAAATGTCGCATTCGATTCCGATCGATGGATTCTATGTTCACCAAGAATAACAAAGAAGTAATGGTTTTTTTTAATTGGACATAAATACCGTACTAGCGTAATGTTGACCATATCACCATAAATGTCGGCGGTTGGTTAAAAAATGTGCTGGAGAAACATAGTCCTTGTAAGCCAAGGGGTATGATGAGATTCTTTCTACCTTTCCGCTTCTATTTGCTATCGTTGAAGATTTCATGCAGCTGTAAGAACGTATCTCTTATTTATTCGTTGTTATTCTCTTAATTTTCAGATAACAATATCAGATAGATTAAAAACTGCTTGATTTGCCCCTATTCTTTCATAGAAAAGCGCACGTTTTGGCAGCATTGTTTGACAGCTGACTACAGGGTTCTGCAGAGTTTACGTTTTTTCCCTTAATTTCTGTTACATTAATATACGTAGAGCTTAGCACTACAGGAAATTAACCAGAAAAACACCCGGTGACAGAGACAATAACGCTGGCTACGACACACACTAGGGAATGCCAAATGAGGGTATTACACGACATACTCTTTATTGGAATCTCCAGAGGAAGAGACAAAGGGAGGGCCAAAGTATACTTGGCTAGTAGATGCAAAGATGAAGAAGACAGGTAGATGCAAAGATGAAGAAGACAGGTGGATGAAAATATGAAGAAGACAGGTAGATACAAAGATAAAGGACACAGGTAGATGAAAAGATGAAGAAGACAGGTAGATGAAAAGATGAAGAAGACAGGTAGATGAAAAGATGAAGAAGACAGGTAGATGAAAAGATGAAGGACACAGGTGGATGAAAAGATGAAGAAGACAGGTAGATGAAAAGATGAAGGACACAGGTGGATGAAAATATGAAGAAGACAGGTAGATGAAAAGATGAAGGACACAGGTGGATGAAAATATGAAGAAGACAGGTAGATGAAAAGATGAAGGACACAGGTGGATGAAAATATGAAGAAGACAGGTAGATGAAAAGATGAAGGACACAGGTGGATGAAAAGATCATGAAGACAGGTAGATGAAAAGATGAAGGACACAGGTGGATGAAAAGATCATGAAGACAGGTAGATGAAAAGATCAAGAAAATTATGAAGATATGGAACTAATCGATATGAAGCGAATGGCACAAAGAGGACAGTTTGGAAAGTGTTTGTTAAGGCGTATATTTCACGAGTTGATAGAAAGAAGAAGAAGCAGGAGAAGAAGAAGTAGACTAAGAAGATTAATATAGAAAACGTTCTGTAATTTATAAGTTTTGTTAAGAGAAACATGTCATTTTCAAAATTTGTTTTCTCCTGCCTGTTTTACCTCTGGAGATTCGTTTTGTTACAGGATGTACGTTGTTACAGGATGTACGTTGTTACAGGATGTACGTTGTTACAGGATGTACGTTGTTACAGGATGTACGTTGTTACAGGATGTACGTTGTTACAGGATGTACGTTGTTACAGGATGTACGTTGTTACATATTTCATTGACAGACTACACAAAGCTTGAGCTGTTCTCTTCAAACAATTGTGTTTATGGTTTTTAGAAATAATGCTTCAATTCCATCAATTTTAACAAGAAGATCTCTTATTTATTCTTCTGGTTATTAGACCAATGAGGAAGTTCTCAAAGAGGCCAACACAAAAAGGGAGCTCTTAAAAAACATCAGAAAGAAGCAATCAACATTTTTCGGGCACATTATGAGAAGAGGACAGTTGGAATACTTGGTTACAACTGGCAAAATAAAAGGAAAGAGAGATCGCGGGCGACAAAGAAAGAAAATGCTGGATAGCTTGGTGTCATGGCATGGAAAACAGTCAACAACAGAACTGATACGATGCACTGTAGATAGAAGATTGTGGAGGGACATGATCACCTACGCCAACTGGTATGGCACATGATGATTCTGTTTCCACTATTTATTATCTACCTACTTATCTACCTACCTACCTACCTATCTGCCTGCATTCCGCCCGTCTGTCTGTCATTCACCTGAATTATTGTCTATATCTGCAATGTCGTTCCTTGTATCAATTGTACTATTTTTGAAATAGTAAAATCGTGTCTGTTTTAGAGACTAATTACTGAATGAGTTACTTTCTAATATGGTAAGACATCTCATCAGTCTTTCAAGTAATTATGTCCTAATACAACGAGACACTTTTATCAATCCACAAATCTCATTGCACGCTAAATTCACTGAAACGTCTTCTGTCTGTGGAGCTAATCACAGTTTAATATGGAGTTAAATAATAGACTGATAAGGTGTCTTACCATCTATTCTATTTCCTCCTCTCCTTCTATTTTCTTCGATGCTACAATATTGTCAATTATTGTTTGCCTTCAGCCACGAATACCAAGAAAGAAAGAAAAGAATAAAGAACCATGTGACGTCACGTGATGACGTATAAGAAATATGGTGTTAAAAGTAAAGTACCCCCGTCACGGCAAGTGGCGTATAGGGAAATATGATGTTAGTGACCCTATATTTTACAGACCTTCAGCGGGGTAATGTGGTCGGTATTACGCCCGTGCTGCTTTACTTTCCCAGAAAAAAATCCGGTACCCATTTAAGGCTGGGTGAACCCGGAAGCCGTCGGTAGGGATCGAACCCTACCCCTTGTTCTTTGTAGTCCAGTTCACTAACCACTGAGCTATCGCGGCTTCCTATGGTGTTACTGCCCATCTTTATTTATACCTTCGGTACATTATTTTTTTTATGGGCAACGTCGTCAGTATTACGCCTGTGCCGTATTTTATTTCCCAGAAAAGTCCGGTACCCATTTAAGGCTGGATGAATCAAGATCGAACTCAGCCTCTCGTCCTCAGTAGTCCAGTCCAGTTCACAAACCATTGAGTTACCGTGGTTGCCATGACTACAAAGGTAGGCTGCTTTTCTAATGTCCTTCAAACGTTCTGCTAAATCTGTGGCTTCATTTAATGACGTCACTGCCTCATTTTGCCGGTCATTGTTTTCCCAAATTTCTCCGAACTAATTAAACACTAATTTACTGAGACGTCTTATCTGTCAAAGGAACTAATTGCAAGCTAATATTCATAAGAATCTTATCCGCCTGCGGAATGAATTACATGCTATACTCTATAAACGCTATTGTAGTGAGTAGGCATCTTAGCCAGAATATGTTTAATTGTGCTTCTGATAGTTACTCTATTTCATCAATATCTTGTGCCGTCTCCACATCAAATGTTGGCTGCCATCATCATTTTAATGCTTTTAAGTTATACTCTATCACGTGATCTCATGTCCATCTCTTGATGTCGTCACTTTAACCTTTGTCTCTAGTCGTAAACAGCCGCGATAGCTCAGTGGTTAGTGAACTGGACTACAAAGGACAAGAGGTAGGGTTCGATTCCAACCGACGGCTTCCAGGTTCACCTAGCCTTTAATGGGTACCGGCTTTTTTTTTCTGGGAAAGTAAAGCGGCACGGGTGTAATACCGATCACATTACCCCAAAAATCATGTGCCGAAGGTCTGTAAAATTTATGGTCACTAACACCATATTCCGTATACGCCACATAGCGTGACGGGGGTACTTTACTACTTACTGGTTGTACACTCTATATAGTCCACTCGATGAAGACGTCAAGTACGTTATTGCGCCTTTTCACGTATCAAATAAAAGAAATGATTTGTTCTATCGGGGGTGAGATAAAAATCCCGAGTCTCACACGTCGTGGCGACTGCTTTGTCCAAGCGGCCTTTATCGTGAGCCCTCCGACATACACCAGCAACGGTGCTAAGTGTCCTCCTAGAGATAGCTTACTGTTTAAAATAAAACTGTGTCCCTCTTGTTCGAATTATGATAACACGTTCTTAATTTTTTTTCGGCTGTCTCAAAACTTTGTTCTTTTCTTCTCTGTCCACATAATTTCGGCTGTCTCAAAACTGTGTTCTTTTCTTCTCTGTCCACATAATTTCGGCTGTCTCAAAACTTTGTTCTTTTCTGCTCTGTCCACATAATTTCGGCTGTCTCAAAACTTTGTTCTTTTCTTCTCTGTCCACATAATTTCGGCTGTCTCAAAACTTTGTTCTTTTCTTCTCTGTCCACATAATTTCGGCTGTCTCAAAACTGTGTTCTTTTCTTCTCTGTCCACATAATTTCGGCTGTCTCAAAACTGTGTTCTTTTCTTCTCTGTCCACATAATTTCGGCTGTCTCAAAACTTTGTTCTTTTCTTCTCTGTCCACATAATTTCGGCTGTCTCAAAACTTTGTTCTTTTCTTCTCTGTCCACATAATTTCGGCTGTCTCAAAACTTTGTTCTTTTCTTCTCTGTCCACATAATTTCGGCTGTCTCAAAACTGTGTTCTTTTCTTCTCTGTCCACATAATTTCGGCTGTCTCAAAACTTTGTTCTTTTCTTCTCTGTCCACATAGTACTGTCCATTTTCTTCTTTAAAACAACATTTCAATGGCTTACGTTCTCTTTTATTATGTTTTCTTATTTAGTGTCCATGATTCTGGATCATACATGTACATTGATAATTATCATCATCAAGTACAGCGCCCGCTGGCGTAGGTGATAATGTCTCTCCACAACGTTCGATCTCGACAGTTATTTATCATTTCTGTTGTTGACCTTCAGCCAAGCCATTCCCTTAAGCTGTCTGGTGTTGATAAATATAACACCTCATTATTCTCAATCTAGTCCTCATATTTTCACTTTGATACGAGTATATCCAACATGTTGTGAAAGATGCTTTTTATCATTTCTATTCTTTTATTATTTATCTCTGTCGCATTATCCATCACTCGTTATGACACGCACAAGATATCTTACTATTCTAGAACTCACTAAAGGCCCATTTCATCTTCCTTGATAAAAAAAAAAGTAAAGTACCCCCGTCACGCCAAGTGGCGTGTAGGGAATATGGTGTTAGTGACCATACATTTTACCGAGCTTTCAGCACATGATTTTTGGGGTAAAGTGGTCGATATTACGCCCGTGCAGCTTTACTTTCCCATAAAAAAATCCGGTATCCATTAAAGGCTGGGTGAATCCAGAAGCCGTCGGTTGGGATCGAACCCTACCTATTGTCCTTTGTAGTCCAGCTCACTAAGCACTGAGCTATCGCGGCTCCATATCTTCCTTGATTTTGACTGAATTTTGTATATTATCTCTGTTTATAGTCTTCGTTTTTTTTTTTTAAACTCTGCGGGAATTGCTGAGGAGGGGATCTGAGCACCTATGGGCATGTTCGGAGTGCAATGATGATGACCCGCAAGTAATTCAGTAACTCAATAGTCTTCGTTCTAATCTTATTAATATTTTATCTGATCCTTATTTTCTGCATTTTTTGTTTATTCCTTTAACTATCTCTTGTATTTCTTCCAGTCTTTCTGCCAGTAGATACGCTACCATCAGTATCATCATCATTGAGTGACGACTCCGCATCGAAGGATGGCTACCATGGAGCGTCATTCCACTCTGTCTCTTGCTTTGATGGTGCAGATTGCCATAGGCTGACTTGTCCATCTTTTGATGTTACTCGTCCATGTTAGTCTTGGTCTGCCTCTGCCTATTTTACCTTGTATTTTCCCTTCCAATATTACTTTTATTAGGCTGTTGTGTCTTTTAACATGACCCCAAAATTTCATTTGTCTTGCTCTAATTGTGTTTAGTAGTTCTCTTTTCATTTTTGTAGTTGTTTTAAAACTTCCTTGTTTGTTTTCTTTTCTTTCCATCCAATTCTACATATTCTTCTATAAATCCACATTTCAAAGGCTTCAATTTTCTGTTCTGTTTTCTAGTCTAATGTCCATGTTTCCGCACCATACAGGAATATTGAGAAGATGTAACATTTTGCTATTCTTAGTTTTAGCCCTGGTGTTATTTGTTTTGATGTTAGTATATTTTTCATGGCATTGAAATTACTTTTTGTCATTCCTATTCTTTTATTAATTTCATTTGTACATTTTCCATCACTGGTTATAGTATGCTCCTGGTAGTTGTAGTTCTGAACTGTCTCTAGATGTATACCTTCCACTGTGATATTTAATTGTAGGTATTGAGAATTTTCTTTGTTTATGATCATAGTTTTAGTCTTTTTGATATTCATATCTAGTCCATATTTTTTGCTTGTCATGTTTATTACATTAAGTAATTGTTGTAGATCCTTAGGATTTACTGCTAGTAGAACAGTATCATCAGCATATCTTAGGTTATTGATTATCTTTCCATTAATTTGTAGGCATGGCATCTCTATGATGTTTTTAAAGATTTGCTCAGTGTATAGATTGAACAAGCTTGGTGATAGGATGCATCCTTGTCTCACTCCTCTTTTTATGTCCATGGGTGTAGAGTTCTCCTTGTTATATTTTATTATTGCTGTTTGCTCCCAGTACAAATTACATATTAGTCATATGTCTGTGTCGTCTAGATTTATATCTTTTAGGCAGTCTATAAGTTGTTTATGGTGTATTCTATCGAAAGCTTTGGTGTAGTCTATGAAGCAGGCATATATTGGTTTGTTTACTTCTGTGTACGTTTCGATCAATGTTCCCATGCTGAATATGGCTTCTTTTGTCCCACTGTTTTTCCTGAATCCGAATTGCTGCTAATCTAATTCAGTATTAATTTTATTCTGTATCTATCCGTATATAGTAGGTTGTTCATTAAATTATCACAGATGTTTAAACCTGTCATCTTTAAGATATTTTGAATAGATCTTCTAATCGGAACAAACAAGGAGACTCGTTTGTTTTCTTCTGTGTAAGCGCATTCATTATTTAACACGGGACACACGCTCATGAATGTCTAGTGTTATATCCAAATATTATTATTTAGTAAGTCCCTTGTCAAGTGTATAAAAAAAAATAACAAAAAGTTAGAATGAGAAAAGAGGGATTTGAGAGAAGAGGGCTTTGAGATTAGAGGGATTCGAGAGAAGAAGGCTATGAGAGAAGACAGCTTTGAGAGAAGAGGGCTTTGAGAAAAGAGTGCTTAGAACAAGGCTATGAGAGAAGAAGGCTATGAGAGAAGACAGCTTTGAGAGAAGAGGGCTTTGAGAAAAGAGTGCTTAGAACAAGGCTATGAGAGAAGAGGGCTTTGAGAGAAGAGAGATTTGAGAGATATGGGGGAAGAGATCTTTGAGAGCAGAGGTCTTTGAGAGAAGAGGGCTTTGATAGAAGAATGCTTTGAGAAAAGAGGGATTTGAGAGAAGAGAGTTATGGGGGAAGAAGTCTTTGAGAGAAGAGGGCTTTGAGAGAAGAGGCCTTTGAGAGAAGAAGTCTTTGAGAGAAGAGGGCTTTGAGAGAAGAGGCCTTTGAGAGAAGAGGGCTTTGAGAGAAGAGGGCTTTGATAGAAGAAGGCTTTGAGAGAAGAGGGCTTTGAGAAAAGAGGGCTTTGAGAGAAGAGGGCTTTGATAGAAGAAGGCTTTGAGAGAAGAAGGCTTTGAGAGAAGAGGGCTTTGAGAGAAGAAGGCTTAGAGAGAAGAGGGCTTTGAGAGAAGAAGGATTTGAGAGAAGAAGGCTTTGAAAGAAGAGGGATTTGATAGAAGAGGGCTTTGAGAGAAGAGGGATTTGAGAGAAGAATGATTGATAATGATACGGTGGTTACTAGAATATCAACATAGGGTTAATACCTCGATCGTGCAATTTTTAGTGAAAGATATGAGTATTTATGGATTTATTGCAGTGCAATGAGGGCAATCAGATGACTAAATGATTTAATACATTGATTGACTAACTAACCAACCAACCAACCAACCAACTAACTAACTAGCTAGCTAGCTAACTAACAAACTATCTTTCTACCTAACTAAAGAACCGATTAATCCACTAAAAATCTAATTACTTACTGACTATTTAGCTAAGAAATCTAATAAACAAACAAAAAAACTAACTGACAAATCGACAGCCTTGCTAACTATGTAACTAATTAACTGACTAATTAACTAACTCACTAACTAACTAACTGACTTACTAACTGACTGGCTGACTGACTAACTAAATAACTGACTGACTAACAAACAAACAAACAAACTAACTAACTAAGTAACTAATTAATTAACTAACTGACTAACTCATTACCTAACAAATCTAATAAACAACCTGACTGACAGCCTGACTAACTAACTGACTAAATAACTAACTAACCAATTATTAATTAATTAGGTAACTAACTAGTAACTAACTAACTAGGTAACTAACTAGTAACTAACTATCTGACCAAGTATCCGTCTCATAGAATACCAGTTTTGATGGAAACTAATTAATCTAATTAACTTTTAAACACAGTAACTAATATACATTTTCTGAATAGTTTGATTTATTCTCTGACAAGTTTAATTAGGAAGAACAGAACATTTACACCGAAGTTCAAACTTGATGACTTGTGTACTTTACGGTTTCAAGAAAAGCCATTCACTGTTCAAAGAAAACAAAAATTCCAAAAGTTAGAGCGATAGTACCTTGCGACCTCTGAATTATACTTCAAGAACTCATTAACATTTGATAGTAACATTTTTACAATCTAAACACTGAGCAGAACATTTAAGCAAAATATCCACAGTTAATGCATAATCCATGAGCTAGACGTGTCGAGATGAAATACTTATTTACATGTTACAGGTTGTCCCTAAAATTTTTAAACCAATTTAGAAATTAGGACCAAACTTTAAGATTTGGTGAAAATGGAGGTCACTGGTAAAGTATATGTACAGGCGATACTGTTTCGTTCTTTGCAGAAAATATATATTAAATGTAGCGTCTGATACCTTGGACGTGGGGTTAGTTAATTTGCATTTCTTTCTTTCTTTCTTTCTTTCTTTCTTTCTTTCTTTCTTTCTTTCTTTCTTTCTTTCTTTCTTTCTTTCTTTCTTTCTTTCTTTCTTTCTTTCTTTCTCTCTCTTTCATTCTTTTTTCTTTCTTTTTTCTTTCTTTCTTTCATTCTTTCTTTTTTGTCTGCCTCTTTCTTTCTTTTATAAGTACTATTACTACTGCTACTGTTATAATTACTACTGCTACAATTATAATTACTACTGCTACTATTATTGCTACTGTTTATGCTGCTACTACTACTACTATCACTACTAATGCTGCTGATACTACAACAAGCAATAATAACGATCAAAACTGATAGACAGAAATACCCACAGGTAGACAGACAGACAGACAGACAGGCAGGCAGGCAGGCAGGCAGACAGACAGACAGACAGACAGACAGACAGACAGACAGGCAGCAGGCAGGCAGGCAGGTAGACAGACAGACAGACAGACAGACAGACAGACATACATACATACATACATACAGACAGACAGACAGACAGACAGACGGATGGAGGATGGATGGATGGATGAATGGATAGATAGATAGATAGATAGATAGATAGATAGATAGATAGATAGATAGATAGATAGAACACAGAATCAGTTATGTACCAATAAACCCCATCCTAACACTTAAGAAACCTGATTAGACAACCTCGTATAAACTTATTTAAATCGTCAGCGCAATGTTTGGAGACGAACATATTTTTGTCTACTCGACAACTCTTCCAATATGACTGAACAAAACACTGCCAACCACTCAAACAACAACCAAGCAATGGTAATAAATGAGGTATTTTTTATGTTTAATGAACAGGAGAGCGGTTGACCGAATCGATAGCTCGTTAGACTCTATACCAGGAGAACGCGGGTTTGAAATTCTGTAGGGTTACAAGTTCTACTCTATCATCATCACGTGCCATATCGGTTGACGTAGGCGATTATATCCTTCCACAATCTTCTATCTACCATGCATCGTATCAATTCTGTAGTTGACTATTTTCAGTGTCACGACACTCTCTTTGTAGACTGCGATCTCTCATTCCCTGCATTTTGTCAGTTGTAACCAAGTATTCCAACTTTCCTCTTCAGATGATGTGCCTGAAATATGTTGATTGATTTTTTTTTTCTGATGTTTTTTTTTAGGAACTCCCGTTTTGTGTTGATCTAGTTGATAATTTTCTGGTTGGTCTTTTTAGCTATCCAGGAAACTTTCAACATTCTTCTGAGAAATCCTATCTCTGGTGACTATAATATATCGGGGATGAAATAAAAACTCAGTTACGATCACAACACGGTTACTGCACAAGACATACGGCCTTTATTCTCCGGTCCTATAAGTCCCCTAGGCACACTCCGGTAGCGAGATAAAACCGTAACTTTTTTTTTGGTTTTGTCTGGGCTAAATAGCGAACACACCAAGTCATAGATATGACCAATTACAGCCATTTGATAATATGTGCAAGAGCAAAAATCACACAGGTTGTTAGGTGAAAATAGGTGAAAAAACATCTAACCAATCAGTCAGTGAATCAATCAATAAGCAAGAAAATAACTAACCAGCCATCCAACTGTTTTTAACCAATTAATCAACTAACCAGTCAGTATAGGAAGCCATAGTCCGATTAAGCAATCGGTCTAATAAGCAGCTAATGGTGCAATCAAACAAGTAAGCAAGCAACAAATCACAACCAATCAACGAATCACTAAACTAATCAACAAATCACAACAAACTACCAAATTACTAAACTAACCAACAAATCACAACCAATCAAGGAATCACTAAACTAACCAACAAATCACAACTAATCAACGAATCACTAAACTAACCAACAAATCACAACCAATCAACGAATCACTGAACTAACCAACAAATCACAACCAATCAACGAATCACTAAACTAACCAACAAATCACAGCTAACCACCAAATCACTAAACTAACCAACAAATTACAACCAATCAACGAATCACTAATAAGGAAAAATCAAATAATAAAATAGAGATTGAAAACTCCAACATCAACGAGCTACTCTTCGCAGATGACCAATGCCTAATATATGAGGATGAAAACCTGCTACAACAGCATTTAACATCTCTAGATAAAAGCTGCACAAACTACAGTATGAAAATTAACACAGCAAAAACAGAGGTTATAAGAATAAGCAAATTAAGACACCCATTAAACATTAAGATCAAAGATAAAGAAATAAAACAAGTAGAGGAATTCAAGTATTTAGGCACAATGTTCACAGAAGATGAAAAACGAGACAGAGAAATTGACATGAGAATACAAAAAGCAAATGCTGTCACATACCAGCTTTCACCATTGATAAGATATCCAAAAATTTCTATGCCAACTAAACAACAAATAATAAATAGCATTTTCATACCAACTTTGTGCTATGTAAGTCAAACATAGACCCTTTCTAAATCCCATTTAAGAAAGATCAATACATGTGAGATGCGATGCTTGAGAAAAGTAACAAACACAAGAAGAGATAGAATACCAAATGAAACCACAAGAAAAATGGTAGGAACTAAACCCTGCCAAGGCTATATAGTACAACAACAACTTAAATGGTTTGGCCACCTGGTCGGAATGAACCCTTACCAATCACCATCCAGGGCGTTCTTGCCGAGAATGCATGGAAAAAGACCAAGAGGAAGACCCAGAAGAAGATGGATAGATGCTGTGACAGAGACATGTAAAAACAAAGGAAAATCACGAATTCAGACAGTTCGAGCAGCTCAAGAACGACAAATGATATAAACCACGACACTTTTTAGGTATCAGTGAAAAGAGTACAGACAGACAGAACGAATCACTAAACTAACTAACAAATCACAACCAATCAACGAATCACTAAACTAACCAACAAATCACAACCAATCAACGATCACTGAACTAACCAAAAGTCACAACCAACAACCAAATCACTGAACCAACCAACAAATCACAACTAATCAACGAATCTCTGAACAAACCAACAAATCACAACCAATGAACGAATAACTGAACTAACCAACAAATCACTAAACTAACCAAGAAATCACTAAACTAACCGACAAATCACTAAACTAACGACCAAACCAATAAACTAACCACAAAATCACTAAACTAACCAAGAAATCACAACCAATCAACGAATCACTAAACTAACCAGCAAATCACAGCTAACCATCAAATCACTAAACTAACCAACAAATCACAACAAATTAATGAATCACTAAACTAAACAACAAATCACAACCAATCAACGAATCACTAAACTAACAAACAAATCACAACCAATCAACGAATCACTAAACTAACCAACAAATCCCAACCAATCAATGAATCACTAAACTAACCAACAAATCACAACCAATCAACGAATCACTAAACTAACGAACAAATCACAACCAATCAACGAATCACTAAACTAACGAACAAATCACAACCAATCAATGAATCACTAAACTAACCAACAAATCACAACCAATCAATGAATCACTAAACTAACCAACAAATCACAACCAATCAACGAATCACTAAACTAACGAACAAATCACAACCAGTCAATGAATCACTAAACCTACCAACAAATCACAAGCAATCAACGAATCACTGAACTAACCAACAAATCACAACCAACAACCAAATCACTGAACTGACCAAACATACAAAGCAAACAATAAATTATCTAACCAACAAAAGAATTAACTAATTCCCGATTTATGGTGTCTGCCTGTTGTTTGATCTACATGTTCCAGAAATGCTAAATTAAATAACCAGCCGCGCCCACCACTTTTGGAACACCATGAAACTAAACCAGAAACGTCTGTGGAAAACCATAAGTCAAAAGTCTATAGAATGATGTCGTTAATATTGCTCCGAGAAATGGATTATTTGATTGACAGAAGCAGACCATTGGTTGTCGTGGGGACAAAAAGTGATGATTTCCCGAAACATGGAAGGGAACTTAATGAATATCATCTTTGTTAAGACTTGAGAAGGAAAATAAATGGTTATGGTTATGGAAGGCCCCGGTATCACTGCAAACGAATTAAAATAATCCATAATTGCTCAACCGACCGTGCCAGTGGAATCATCCGAATTAAAATTTTATCTTCCAAACAAAGAACGACAGCTGCAGTCCCCATCATAGCAGTCCCAGCACACGCCAAAAGACATAACATAATACATATAATACATAATAAAATAAATGTATGTTGGAAGTGTCCAATGTGTAAGATAGAAAGGAAACAGGAAAAATCAAAACAAGTACTGAAAAGGAAAGGTTACACAAGATAAGACTTCACGTAGGTGGCAGTTCAATCTGTACACAAACAAAAGCTAAATGGTCTTCATTATAACCTTGAAGACACAGTTAAAAGTAGAACAGAGACCTCCTCACTCAAAGAAAACAAACAAACAAAACAGTCTATCGGGCTCTAAAAGCAAGAAAAAAAAGAATGTTGCATGTAAATTGGTGTATACTACGTGGCAAGTAATATAAAATCTACTTGTATTTACATGTATGTAGAAAGATAAACAAATGAAAAGACGATTAGAGGCCACAGAGATTGGATTTCTCAGGAGAATGTTGAAAGTTCGCTGGACAGCTAAAAAGACCAATGAGGAAATTCTCAAAGAGGCCAACACAAAAAGGGAACTCCTAAAAAACATCAGAAAGAAATAATCAACATTTTTCGGGCACATCATGAGAAGAGGAAAGTTGGAATACTTGATTCGTCATCATCGAGTACCATCTACGCATCGAAGGTTGGCTACCATGGAGTGCCATTCTGCTCTGTCTCTTGCTTTGATGGTGCAGGTTGTCATAGGCTGGTTTGTCCATCTTTTGATGTTACTCATCCATGTTTGTTTTGGTCTGCCTCTGCCTCTTTTACCTTGTATTTTCCCCTCCAGGATTACTTTTAGTAGGCGGTTGTATCTTTTAATAACCCAAAAATCGCATTTGTCTTGTTTGAATTGTGTTTAGTAGTTCTCTTTTAATTTTTAGTTGTTTTAAGACATCATCGTTTGTTTTCTTTTCCTTCCATCCAATTCTACCTATTCTTCTATAAATCCACATTTCAATGGCTTTAATTATCTGTTCCGTTTTCTTGTCTAATGTCCATGTTTCTGCACCTTCTGAATACTTGGTTACAACTGGCAAAACAAAAGGAAAACAAGATCGGGGTCGACAAAGAGAGAAAATATTGGATAGCGTGGTGTCATGGCATGGAAAACAGTCAACAACAGCACTGATACGATGCACTGTAGATAGAAGATTGTGGAAGGACATGATCGCCAACGCCAACCGGTATGGCACATGATGATGATGATATAGAAATTTTCACTGGAATATCGAGAGAAAAGAAATATATATATTATTTTTTAATATACGTCTACATTATTTTACATATTTATTCTCATTCAGCGTTTAAGAGGACGATGTCATATCGCAAGTGCTGATGTATTAGGGATCTATTCATAATGAAGAGCAACGGAGAATCCTGTCATTCTTCAGGAATTTGTGTCAACTTATGTCCCCAGGATACAAAATGTTTTACGTGTCATTGATTATAAAACAACGTAGATGTCAAGATCAGATCAAGAAGAATGACAATACAGCTGGAGATTTAACATGAAAAAAATGTGCTTGATTTGCTGTTTGGCTAAGGAGGCAATACACGTTAAAATTCACGGCTTTAATATTGCTTGTAAATGATACAGAGATTCGGTGGATGGATCTGTCAGTCCACGATTGGCAAACTCAGCCACGAGAAAAGATGTTCAGTAAAGCAGCACCCAGTATGAGACACTAATGCTTTACCAAACTACTGACTTATCATGATTGCATGCTACCAACCGTCTGTCAAGACGCCAAAAGGTAATCTATATATATAAAGATAGACAGACTAATAGACTAATAGACAGCCATATATATATATATATATATATATATAGATATCAAGACAGACAAACATAAAGTCACAGTGGCAGACTCAGAACGTCACATCACGAATTGGCAACGATGAAATCAAAATAAAATAAAAAATAGGCTGAGCAGCATAACTTGTGATTGATTAGAACTAACAGTGAGTGTGAGTGCAAGAAAGCAACAAGAACTAATTACAAGGGAAGACAAGAGACACCTCGTGGGCAGCAAGCGACACAAGAGAGAGATTAATGGATATAAATGTGGTTCTCTGATCAGCTCGGGAGAAGAAAGACTTAGAAGAAAATTATTAACGTGAAAACGGAGGGAGAGGACGGAAATGACGTCATGAATGAAACCATACAGTAATCGCCAATAACAACGTTGGTGTGTAACAATAAGAAGTAATAATAAAGAGTAATATAGGGAGAGGTGGATAGACCGACAGGTAGGCAGAAAGATAGGCAGACAGACAAATAGATTGACAGACAGACAGACATATAGATGGATAGATAGATAGATAGATAGATAGATAGATAGATAGATAGATAGATAGATAGATAGATAGATAGATAGATAGATAGATAGATAGATAGATAGATAGATAGATAGATAGATAGATAGATAGATAGATAGATAGATAGATAGATAGATAGATAGATAGATAGATAGATAGATAGATAGATAGATAGATAGATAGATAGATAGATAGATAGATAGATAGATAGATAGATAGATAGATAGATAGATAAATCGTTGAGGATGAATAGACAGGTTAGGGTCAAGAATATCCTTTTTTTATTGGATTAACAATAAATGACTTCAAATGTTACTTTCCATTACAGCGAAACAGTTTAGTGCCTTGAGCCAGATTAACGTCTGTGGTGGTGGTGTGAGGTAAGTACTCCTCAGGGAACTTATATTTCAAATCATTGTAAAAATCCACTAGACAAACGCGAGTGCCTGTACAATAGTAAACGATTTATAGAGAATGTATTCAACTCTTGCTCTCTCTCTCTATATATATAATGGGTATTGGGGTGTAGGACTTACACTGGAGACTGAAAGAAATAATTGCGCTTTTATCTGTGGTACTGAAAGTACACAGTACCCACCTCTTTTCCACAAACATTTTCAATTTATTGACTGAAAACAAAATCAAATCAGTTATAAATATGTCGTTAGGTGGTTGCTGTTTACGAAATTAAAGTCAATGTTTCGTGTTTTCATAACCTGGTAACGTAAACACCCCCTGTATTATTGTTATCTTCTTCCTCTTTCCTTCATCATTTGCCTTTCAGCGTCAAGGGGAGATATAATTTACTGTTTTTTGCTCTTCTGTTCGCTTCTGCTGCTGTTATGTTTTCTAGTGCTTCTAATATTTCATCGATCCATCTTTGTCGTGGTCGACCGTTGGGTCAGGTATTCTCGTTTATGTTTAGTGAGGGCTCGTTGTGTTTTGATCACTCTGCCTTGTCACGTTATTATTGTTATCAAAAGTTGATAAAACAAGGGTTACATCTTCAGTCGAAGGCCAAAGATGAATATGGGTGTAGTGTTCGTGCCCGATATTGTAATGATCATCATCATCATCATCATCATCATCATCAAGTACCGGGCCTACTGACGTAGGTGATCATGTCTCTCCACAACTTTCGATCTCGGCAGCTATTTATCGTTTCTGTTGTTGACCTTCTGCCAAGCCATTCTCTTAATTAAGCTGTCTGTTATTTGTTCTCTTTGCTTCCCTATATCTCTTCGTCCCTCAATTTTTCCAGTTGTTACAATATATTCCAGTTGTTCACTTCTCATTACATGGCCAAAAAAATAATGATTGTTTCTTCCTAATATTGGAAATTAGCTCTCTTTTTGCTTTGACCTCTTTCAGAAAATCTTCACTACTCTTCTTAGCTGTCCATGGTACTCTCAACATTCTTCTATAAAACCACATTTCAACAAACTCCAGTGATTTTCTTGTCTGTTGTCCCATTGTCCATGATTCGCATCCATATGTTAAGACTGGCTCTACATAACATTTAAGAACTCCTTTTCTTGTTTCTATTGTCAAAAATGGATTGCATAGTATCTTCCTCATTTTTTGGAAAGCTGCTTTTGCCTGAGCCATTCTGCATCTCACCTCTTTTGTACATCTTCCGTCTGAGGTTAACAAAGTTCCCAAATATTTAAATTCATTTACCTGTTTTAATATTGTTCCACCTGTCTTTATTTTGCACTGAGGTGATGTCTTTTTCTTTGTTGTTACCATTACCCCTGTCTTTTTGCTATTAAGGCTGAGTCCTTTAATTTTGCTTTCTTTCACTATAGTGTCCAACATTTCTTGTAACTGGAGCCACGATAGCTCAGTGGTTAGTGAACTGGACTAAAAGGGACAAGGGGTATGGTTCGATCCCAACCGACGGCTTCCGGGTTCACCCATCCTTTAATGGGTACCGGATTTTTTCCTGGGAAAGTGAAGCGGCACGGACGTAATACCGACCACATTACCCCAAAAATCATGTGCTGAAGGTCTGTAAAATGTATGGTCACTAACACCATATTCCCTACACGCCACTTGGCGTGACGGGGCTACTTTTCTCTTAGCGATTAAGACTGTATCATCAGCATACCTTAGATTATTTATATTATGACCTTCAATTGTAATGATAATTGACAAAAATGTATGGGTCATGTGATCGATATTACACTACGTCACGCTATTTTCCAAGAAAAATATATATGATTCCCATTTCTAGGGACTGAGTGAACCGCGACAACGTTTTGACTGGGGAAAAAAAATCGTTATATCTGTGAATAGAACTCGGACCTTCATGATCAGTAGCGACAGCACTAACCATTCAGTTACCGCATCTTTTACAACATCTTCCTTTTCTTCTTGTTTTTTTTGCATCCTCATTTGCCTAACAGAAGGATCGAGATATAGTTTGCAGCATTTCTGCACTTCTATTTCTCTGATGTACTGTTATGTTTCCTTGTATCCCCCCCCCCCCCCAGTCCATCTTCTTTCGCTGTCGGTTCTAGAAACTGTTGTTCTTGCAACGTTTATTGAAGGCTCGTTGTGCTGTATTTTGATCTTTCTGTCTTGTCACGAGGCAAAACTATTTTATCTGTTGTTTCTTTTAGCACTGAATATTGGAAATAATTCCCCAGCTTTTTTTAAAAGATTGGCGCACATCTGCAATAGAGAGATACTCTCGTTTCTAAAGTAAATCAGGTCTATATCGGATGCCAACAAACAATCATCATTTTTTGGCCATGTAATAAGAAGAGAACAACTGGAATATATTGTAACAACTGGAAAAAATGAGGGGCGAAGAGATAGAGGGAAGGAAAGAGAAAAAATAACAGACAGCTTAAGAGAATGGGCAACAAATCAGAAGGTCAACAATATAAATAATAAATAACTGTCGAGGTAGAAAGTTGTGGAGAGACATGATAACCTACGCCAGCAAGCCCGGTACTTGATGATGATGATGATAAAGGGATGTAGAGGCCTCAGTGACTGAGTGTTTAGTGTTAGTGTGCTTACTTCCTGATCAGAATTGTTTGGGTTCAAATCCTAAAGGCGACAGTTTGTATTGATTGATAGACAAGGATCAGGTGTTCACCTAAATTTTAAAATGAGGTACCTTATATTTGTTTCTGGGAGGGAAAGGCGGCCTGGAGTTATACCGCCCACATCACCCAAGACTATGCCCATCGGTCGTGGAAAAATATGATGAAAAACAAAAACATTCCTTGTATGTGAGAGAGTCGTGGAAAGAACGTTTGCTTCCTGTGATGTATCAAATTTGCAGGTATGTGACTTCTGGGAGCCGCGATAGCCCAGTGGTTATTGTTGGTCGGGGACTGGTTGGTCTCGAACAAGACGCCGGCCTCGAGGCAGAGATGTTGTGGGTTCAAATCCCGACTACACCAGGTGGGATTTTTATTTATAATTTCTCTCTTCGGCAACCACCCCTGGTCTCAGCAGCGAGGCCCGGCTTGAAACGTCAATTACTCATCGACGGAAAAAATATGAGTACCTCCTAAGATGGAGTTATCTGCCTCTGCGGCGAGGGGGCCCCAGTGCACACGGCTGCCAGGGGAAAACGGATTAACACAAAATTCAGTTCCTAGTCTCCAGAGACTTCGTCAGTAGTGACAGCTGGCGAACGCAAAAAAAAAAAACAACAACTTTTGTTGGTTGGATTTTGTCATCCTCCCTTCCGAATATAACAGGTCACCCTGGAGTGTCATCTCCAAAACCAGACATAGATTTTAACGTCCTCCATCCCGAATATAACAGGTCACCCTGGAGTGTCATCTCCAAAACCAGACATAGATTTTAACGTCCTCCATCCCGAATATAACAGGTCACCCTGGAGTGTCATCTCCAAAACCAGACATAGATTTTAACGTCCTCCATCACGAATATAACAGGTCACCCTGGAGTGTCATCTCCAAAACCAGACATAGATTTTAACGTCCTCCATCACGAATATAACAGGTCACCCTGGAGTGTCATCTCCAAAACCAGACATAGATTTTAACGTCCTCCATCACGAATATAACAGGTCACCCTGGAGTGTCATCTCCAAAACCAGACATAGATTTTAACGTCCTCCATCACGAATATAACAGGTCACCCTGGAGTGTCATCTCCAAAACCAGACATAGATTTTAACGTCCTCCATCACGAATATAACAGGTCACCCTGGAGTGTCATCTCCAAAACCAGACATAGATTTTAACGTCCTCCATCTTGTAGTGAGAAGTGTTTTGGTCCTTCCTCGAGTATCAACTTGTGTGTGTGTGTTAGTTTTGGGTGCTACACGCTCTGAGCACATCACTCACATAAACACTCACTCACACACAGAGTCGTTTATATACACACACTCACACACACAGTCGCTCACGCACACTCACTCGTTCACATACACACTCACTCACTCACTCACTCACTCACTCACTCACACACACACACAGTCGCCCATACACACACTCGCTCACGCACACTCACACACGTCTTTCACATACACACTCACTCACACACAGTCGTTCACATATAAACTCACTCACTCACACACACTCGCTCATAAACTCACACACACAATCGTTCACACACTCACTCACTCGCACACATTCGCTCACTCACACGTGCTCATATAATCACTCACACACACACGCACACGCGCGCGCGCGCTCACACACCCCCCGTGTGTCACGTATTCTTGATCAACAAGTATCGAGTACTTCAGATACATCAATAGTGTCAATTCAACTATGTCTGCCCTTGTCTAATGGGGTATTCTCTTCTCGCTAACACCGAAGTCCGACTACACAAGGGTCAAACAGTAATCGATACCGCCATAAAATTGAGCAAGTCTTACTTTACATTAACGGCCAATTACTCTAAACCCGGATTTCCAAGAAGATCTGAAGAAATGTGACCTAAATATTTGGAAACACTTTGTTGCTTATCGTGTGGGTACCTAGCTCGTAATTGCTGTTAACAAATGAATTTCCATGGGGAAAAAATTACAAATGAAGGTAATTATAGACTATATACACAGCTGTTTATCGCTGATATATTAGTTGTCGCATTCACTTGATTACTTTAGAAATAGGTGCGCCATTCTGCCCTGTCTCTTGCTTTGATAGTGCAGGTTGTCATAGACTGACTTGTCCATCTTTTGATGTTGCGCGTCTATGTTAAGCTTGGCCTGACTTTGCCTCTTTTACCTTCTATTTTTCTTTTCAAGACAGACAGGCAAACAGACAGACAGGCAGACAGACTGACAGGCAGACAGACATGCACACAGAAAGACAGATAGGCAGACAGACAGACAGACAGATAGATAGATAGATAGATAGATAGATAGATAGATAGATAGATAGATAGATAGATAGATAGATAGATAGATAGATAGATAGATAGATAGAGACAGACAGACTGACAGACAGACAGAGGCAGACAGACAGACAGACAGATAGATAGATAGATAGATAGATAGATAGATAGATAGATAGATAGATAGATAGATAGATAGATAGATAGATAGATAGATAGATAGATAGATAGATAGATAGATAGATAGATAGATAGATAGATAGATACGTAAAGAAACAGACGGATAAGTAGATTGGTAAATAATACAATAAATAGGCAGAAAGACAAAATAACAAAGAACGTAAATAATACATACTGTCCAGCATTTTTCTATCAGCTTCAGCGATATCCGTTTCGTGACCGGCGACCAGGGCCTCTGGGCTGCCCGGTACTTCAGCATTTCCTGGCAATAACAATATTAAAGTTCAGTGAAATAATTATTGCAAGGATTTCAAATATTATATTCTGAATAATTTCGGGCAAAAAAATATATTTTAGTTACTTCCAAATGCAATAATTCATAGAACCGACAAATATGTGAAATATTTAAATTAGGAAAGAAAAAAATACATCAAAAAGTCTAGTTCTCTAATTTCTGCATTACCGAGCTTTCCAAAAAGTAATTTCATCATCAAATAGACCAGATCACTTATTACTGTGATACGATGTCTTCCAAAATATCACTCTGTCATGAAAAAAACATGTCCAGACGTGACCGTTGCTCGTTTGACTGCCAGTTTTAATGGTTCTCATTGTCGAGTTGTATTGTGTCTGCCTCACTGAGTATCTGCAGGGCTTCCTTTGATGTTTAGTCTCATCATCTTTTTGAGTCGCCTCAACCTACGCTTTCCAGGAAATATACTTTCCTTTATTTTTTCTTTGAAAGGGCATTTTGACATTTGAAAAGGTTAAACTAAATAACTCATTTTTAACAGAGTATCCAGCGGTAAGAAATGACGATGTCATAAATATTGTTAGAAATGCAGGCCGCATAAAAACAATGAGAAGTCGTACTCAGCATTCAGTGCTTTGGCATTTCATGTGAATGGAGCCAGATCAAATGCCACTGGCAGTCTGTATTCTTCATGTAGCTTGACATCTGGAATTGAATTTGTAAAGACGAAGCGTCAATATCGGGGATCGATTGATCATGTCATAGAAATCCTGCAGCGACTGGGGCTAACAATTGATGGTGCGATACCCTTCACAAAACTCCAGTATTCCAAAACGCTTTGTGATATACGTGGATAAGATGCTAATATTAGATTGATTAGATTAGATTAGATTATATTAGATCAGATCAGATCAGATCAGATCAGATTAGATCAGATCAGATTAGATTAGATTAGATTAGATTAGATTAGATTAGATTAGATTAGATCAGATCAGATCAGATTAGATTAGATTAGATTAGATTAGATTAGATTAGATTAGATTAGATCAGATTAGATTAGATTAGATTAGATCAGATCAGATTAGATTAGATCAGATTAGATTAGATCAGATCAGATTAGATTAGATTATATTAGATTAGATTAGATTAGATCAGATCAGATCAGATCAGATCAGATTAGATTAGATTAGATTAGATTAGATTAGATTAGATTAGATTAGATTAGATTAGATTAGATTAGATTAGATCAGATCAGATTAGATTAGATTAGATTAGATTAGATTAGATTAGATTAGATTAGATCAGATCAGATCAGATCAGATTAGATTAGATCAGATCAGATCAGATTAGATTAGATTAGATTAGATTAGATTAGATTAGATTAGATTAGATCAGATCAGATTAGATTAGATTAGATTAGATTAGATCAGATCAGATCAGATCAGATTAGATTAGATTAGATTAGATTAGATCAGATCAGATCAGATCAGATCAGATCAGATCAGAACAGATTAGATTAGATTAGATTAGATTAGATCAGATCAGATCAGATCAGATTAGATTAGATTAGATTAGATTAGATTAGATTAGATTAGATTAGATGATTGCGTACTTATTTACAGAACTCAAAGATTGTAAACATCAACTTATGCGGTTTACAAATTGCTTTCATTCACTGAGTGCCGTCTCCGCATCGAATGTTGTCTATCACAGAGCGCCATTCTGTAATGTCTCTTGCTTTGATGGTGCAGATTGTCGTCATAGGCTGACTGACCCATCTTTTGATGTTAGTCCTCCATGTTAGTCTTAATTTGCCTCTGCCTTTTTTACCTTGTATTTTCCCTTCCAAGGTTTCTCTTCGTAGGCAGCTGTGTCTTTTAACATGTCCAAACAATCTAATTTGTTTTGTTTGAGCTGTATTTAGTAGTTCTTTCTTCATTTTTAGTTGTTTTAAGACTTTATCGTTTGTTTTTTCTTTCCATCCATTTCTTCCTATTCTTCTATAAATCAACATTTCAAAGGCTTCAATTTTCTGTTTCATGCAATGGGCAGTCGATCCATAATTCTCCCATGGCCGTTGTACACGGTCCTCCCGGCTGTTATTGTTTTTGTGCATGGCCGTTGTACACGGTCCTCCCGGCTGTTATTGTTTTTGTGCATGACCGTTGTACACGGTCCTCCCGGCTGTTATTGTTTTTGTGCATGACCGTTGTACACGGTCCTCCCGGCTGTTATTGTTTTTGTGCATGACCGTTGTACACGGTCCTCCCGGCTGTTATTGTTTTTGTGCATGACCGTTGTACACGGTCCTCCCGGCTGTTATTGTTTTTGTGCATGACCGTTGTACACGGTCCTCCCGGCTGTTATTGTTTTTGTGCATGACCGTTGGTGCGTGACTGAATCTTAAGGCTTTCAGTGATCTAGTTGGTAGTTGATGTTACTACGTTTGATGGATAATACAAGTATTTGTTTGAATAAAACGTTCCCTTCACGCCTTGCTAGGTGTATGGGGTATATGGTGTTAGTGACCATATTTTTCTATGACCATGGCCCATTTTGGGTGATCTGATCGGTATCACTCCAGGCCGCCTTTATTTCACAGAAAAAACTCTAGTACCAATTTGTAGAGGCTGGGTGAACCCCGGGGTCTTGTTATTCCGAAAATAATCCGCCACTGCTGAGGATTGAACCCGGACCCTTCTTGTCAGGAAGCGAGCACACTAACCACTCAGCCACTGGGGCTCCATTGTGTACTACTATTATTATTATTATTATAGTATTGTGTACTAATCTATTAAATCTCACTGTCCTACTATTGTCTTCCATAATGTACGACACGAGATTGTCCCTTTTGAATACTCAGAAGCGTTCCTCTTTTCTATAAATGCTCAAGGGAGATTAGTTTATTTTTGTTGGAAAGTTCTTTTGGTAGACTGGCTTCTATCAATGTGCTGTCAATACTCTGTACAGTTTCCATCTTATTCTCAGTTCTCTTCTGTTGAACCTTGCTTCTATTGTTCATCATCATCATCGAGTGCCATCTCCACAACGATGGTTGGCTACCATGGAGCGCCATTCTGCTCTGTCTCTTGCTTTTACAGTGCAGGTTGTCATAGGCTGGTTTGTCCATCTTTTGATGTTGCTCGTCCATGTTAGTCTTGGTCTGCCTCTGCCTCTTTTACTTTGTATTTTTCCCTCCAGGATTACTTTTAGTAGGCTCTTGTGTCTTTTAACATGCCCCCAAAATCGCATTTGTCTTGTTTGAATTGTGTTTAGTGTTCTCTTTTCATTTTTAATTTTTTTAAGACTTCATCGCATCTTTTCTTTTCCTTTCATCCAATTTTACCTATTCTTTTATATATTCACATTTCAAAGGCTTCAATTCTGTGTTCTGTTTTATTGTCTAATGTCCATGTTTCTGCACCATATAGGAATGTTGAGAAGACATAACATTTTGCTATTGTTAGTTTTAGCCCTGGTGTTATTTGTTTTGATGTTAGTATTTTCTTCATGACATTAAAATTACTTTTTGCCATTCCTATTCTTTTGTTTATTTCAGTTGTACATTTTCCATCACTGGTTATAGTATGTCCAAGGTAGTTGTAGTTCTGAACTGTCTGCTGGTCTATTCCTTCAAATTTGATATCCACTTGTGGGTTTTGAGTATTTTCTTTGTTTATGATCATAGTTTTAGTCTTTTTGATCATATCTTGTCCATAATTTTTTATTGTCATGTTTATTTCATTAAGTAATTGTTGTAGATCTTTACGATTTTTTGCTAGTAGTACAGTATCGTCGACATATCTTAGGCTATTTATTATCCTTCCTTTCATTTGTAGGCATGGCATCTCTATGATATTTTTAAAGATTTACTCAGTGTATAGATTGAACAAGCTTGTTGATAGGATGCATCCATGCCTTACACCTCTTTTTATATCAATGGGTGTAGAGTTCTATTTGCTATATTTGTTCTATTGTTGCAAATAATAATTTTGTTTTTTCATTCTCTCTCCCTCTCTCTCTCTCCCTCTCTCCCTCTCTCCCGCTCCCTCTCTCTCTCTCTCTCTCTCTCCCTCTCTCTCTCTCTGTTAACGCTTCCTCGTATAGCTCATCGTTCAGATGTAGAGAAATAAACTCGTTCTATCCAAGAGCTAGAAGTTCTAGCCAATCTGGCAACATTGAACGTTATAAGTTGACGATGTTGCAGCGTTTCTCGGATGCTGTCAGTCCATCTCATTCTGGTTCAACCACAGGCTATTCTGCCATCTCCGCTTGTAATATATGTTTTGAATGGTATAGAATCTCGTGGTAGGGATTTTTTTCCCAAGTGAGCGTACCACTTCATTTATTTCCTTGTTATATAATTTAGAATTGATTCAATACCCACAATTTCTCTGACTGCATCATTTCTAATTCGGTCTCTTCTGGTCACTCCTAGCGCTATCCTTAAACTTCTCATCTCTTTGGTCAATAGCTTTCCCTTTATGTTTATTAATGCGCGACAATGTTTTTCACTGACAGCAGAAGGTAGGAATGACCATACTTCGTATAAGATATGTTTGGTGGTAATAGGTACTATCTCATGGTGAAGTATATGCCCTACCTGTCTTAAAATTTGGATTACCTGGTTACATCGTATGTCTATTTCTTTATCTATTTTGCAATCTTCAGAGAATGTTCACAGATATTTTAAGTCTTTCACTTGTTTTATAATGTAGATTGTAGTGCTATATAGCTCTATGACGTTTATTTTTGTCTTAATATTGTCATGACTTCTGTTTTATCAATGCTTATTTTCATGCAAAAAATATAGGACTTAGCCTTAATAGCAAAAAGACAGAAGTAATGGTAGGAACAACAACAAAAAAGACATCACCGCAATGCACAATAAAGACAAGTGAACAATATTAAAACAGGTAAATGAATTTAAATATCTAGGAACAATGTTATCTTCAAATGGTAGATGTACTCAGTGGTGAGATGCACAATTTCTCAGGCAATAGAAGCTTTAAAAAAAAAAATGAGGAAGGCACTGTGCAATCCATTTTTAACAATTCAAACAAGAAGAAGAGTTCTTAAATGTCATGTAGAGCCAGTCTTAACATATGGATGTGAATCATGGACAAGAGACACAAAAAATTCCTGAAAGCTGTAGAAATTTAGTTTTACAGAAGAATGTTGAGAGTACCATGGACAGCTAAGAAGAATAATGAAAACGCTATGAAAGAGGTCAAAGCAAAGAGAGAGATAATTTCCAATATTAGGAAGAAACAATCATTATTTTTTCGCCATGTTATGAGAAGAGAACAACTAGAGCTACTACTACTACCTCTAGTACTACTACTAATACTACTGCCACTAACTACTACTACCTCTACTACTACTACTACTAATACTACTACCTCTACTACCTCTACTACTACTACCTCTACTACTACTACCTCTACTACTACTACCTCGACTACTACTACTACTACTACTACTACTACTACTAATACTACTACCTCTATTACTACTACCTCTACTACTACTACCTCTACTACTACTACCTCTACTACTACTAACCCTACTACTACTACCTCTACTACTACTACCTCTACTACTACTACCTCTACTACTACTACCTCGACTACTACTACTAATACTACTACCTCTACTACTACTACCTCTACTACTACTACCTCTACTACTACTAACCCTACTACTACTACCTCTACTACTACTACCTCTACTACTACTACCTCTACTACTACTACCTCGACTACTACTACTAATACTACTACCTCTACTACTACTACCTCGACTACTACTACTACCTCTACTACTACTAACCCTACTACTACTACCTCTACTACTACTACCTCTACTACTACTACCTCTACTACTACTACCTCTACTACTACTACTACCTCTACTACTACTACTACCTCTACTACTACTACCTCTACTACTACTACCTCTACTACTACTACCTCTACTACTACTACCTCTACTACTACTACTACTAATACAACCTCTACTACTACTACCTCTACTACTACTACCTCTACTACTACTACTACTAATACAACCTCTACTACTACTACCTCGACTACTACTACTAATACTACTACCTCTACTACTACTACCTCTACTACTACTAACCCTACTACTACTACCTCTACTACTACTACCTCTACTACTACTACCTCGACTACTACTACTAATACTACTACCTCTACTACTACTACCTCTACTACTACTACCTCTACTACTACTACCTCTACTACTACTAACCCTACTACTACTACCTCTACTACTACTACCTCGACTACTACCTCTACTACTACTACCTCTACTACTACTACCTCTACTACTACTAACCCTACTACTACTACCTCTACTACTACTACCTCTACTACTACTACCTCTACTACTACTACCTCTACTACTACTAACCCTACTACTACTACCTCTACTACTACTACCTCTACTACTACTACCTCTACTACTACTACCTCTACTACTACTAACCCTACTACTACTACCTCTACTACTACTACCTCTACTACTACTACCTCTACTACTACTAACCCTACTACTACTACCTCTACTACTACTACCTCTACTACTACTAACCCTACTACTACTACCTCTACTACTACTAACCCTACTACTACTACCTCTATTACTACTACCTCTACTACTACTACTACCTCTACTACTACTAACCCTACTACTACTACCACTACTACTACTACCTCTACTACTACTACTACTACTACTACTACCTCTACTACTACTACCTCTACTACTACTACTTCTACTACTACTACTACTACTACCTCTACTACTACTACCTCTACTACTACTACTACTACCTCTACTACTACTAACCCTACTACTACTACCTCTACTACTACTACCTCTACTACTACTACTACCTCTACTACTACTAACCCTACTACTACTACCTCTACTACTACTACCTCTACTACTACTACCTCTACTACTACTACTAACCCTACTACTACTACCTCTACTACTACTACTAACCCTACTACTACTACCTCTACTACTACTACCTCTACTACTACTACCTCTACTACTACTACTAACCCTACTACTACTACCTCTACTACTACTACCTCTACTACTACTACTAACCCTACTACTACTACCTCTACTACTACTACCTCTACTACTACTACTAACCCTACTACTACTACCTCTTTTACTACTACCTCTACTACTACTACCTCTACTACTACTACCTCTACTACTACTACTAACCCTACTACTACTACATCTACTACTACTACCTCTACTACTACTACCTCTACTACTACTACCTCTACTACTACTACTACCTCTACTACTACTACCTCTACTACTACTACTAACCCTACTACTACTAACCCTACTACTACTAACCCTACTACTACTACCTCTACTACTACTACCTCTACTACTACTACCTCTACTACTACTACCCTTACTACTACTAACCCTACTACTACTACCTCTACTACTACTAACCCTACTGCTACTACCTCTACTACTACAACATCTACTACTACAACCTCTACTACTACAACCTCTACTACTACTACCTCTACTACTACAACATCTACTACTACAACCTCTACTACTACATCCTCTACTACTACAACCTCTACTACAACAACCTCTACTACTGCTACCTCTACTACTAATACTACCTCTACTACTACTACCTCTACTACTACTACCTCTACTACTAATACTACCTCTACTACTACTACCTCTACTACTACAACCTCTACTACTACAACCTCTACTACTACAACCTCTACTACTACAACCTCTACTACTACTACCTCTATTACTACTACCTCTACTACTACAACCTCTACTACTACAACCTCTAATACTACATCCTCTACTACTACAACCTCTACTACTACAACCTCTACTACTACAACCTCTACTACTACTACCTCTACTACTACTACTACCTCTACTACTACTACTACCTCTACTACTACAACCTCTACTACTACAACCTCTACTACTACCTCTACTACTACTACTACCTCTACTACTACTACTACCTCTACTACTAACACTACCTCTACTACTACTACTACCTCTACTACTACTACTACCTCTACTACTACAACCTCTACTACTACAACCTCTACTACTACAACCTCTACTACTACTACCTCTACTACTACTACTACCTCTACTACTACTACTACCTCTACTACTACAACCTCTACTACTACAACCTCTACTACTACAACCTCTACTACTACTACCTCTACTACTACTACTACCTCTACTACTACTACTACCTCTACTACTATAATCTCTACTACTACAACCTCTACTACTACAACCTCTACTACTACTACCTCTACTACTACTACTACCTCTACTACTACTACTACCTCTATTACTACTACCTCTACTACTACAACCTCTACTACTACTACCTCTACTACTACTACTACCTCTACTACTACTACCTCTACTACTACTACTAATACTACGCCCTCTACTACTACAAACCCTACTAATACTACCTCTACAACTACAACTACTACTAATACTACTGCCACTAATTACTACAACCTCTACTACTACAACTTCTACTACTACTACCTCTACTACTACCACCTCTACTACTACTACCACCTCTACTACTACTACTACCTCTACTACTACAACTTCTACTACTACCACCTCTACTACTACTACCTCTACTACTACTACCTCTACTACTACTAACCCTACTACTACTACCTCTACTACTACTAACCCTACTACTACAACCTCTACTACTACAACCTCTAATACTACAACATCTACTACTACAACCTCTACTACTACATCCTCTACTACTACAACCTCTACTACAACAACCTCTACTACTGCTACCTCTACTACTAATACTACCTCTACTACTACTACCTCTACTACTACTACCTCTACTACTAATACTACCTCTACTACTACTACCTCTACTACTACAACCTCTACTACTACAACCTCTACTACTACAACCTCTACTACTACAACCTCTACTACTACTACCTCTATTACTACTACCTCTACTACTACAACCTCTACTACTACAACCTCTAATACTACATCCTCTACTACTACAACCTCTACTACTACAACCTCTAATACTACATCCTCTACTACTACAACCTCTACTACTACAACCTCTACTACTACAACCTCTACTACTACAACCACTACTACTACTACCTCTACTACTAATACTACCTCTACTACTACTACTACTACCTCTACTACTACAACCTCTACTACTACAACCTCTACTACTACCTCTACTACTACTACTACCTCTACTACTACTACTACCTCTACTACTAATACTACCTCTACTACTACTACTACCTCTACTACTACTACTACCTCTACTACTACAACCTCTACTACTACAACCTCTACTACTACAACCTCTACTACTACTACCTCTACTACTACTACTACCTCTACTACTACTACTACCTCTATTACTACTACCTCTACTACTACAACCTCTACTACTACTACCTCTACTACTACTACTAATACTACGCCCTCTACTACTACAAACCCTACTAATACTACCTCTACAACTACAACTACTACTAATACTACTGCCACTAATTACTACAACCTCTACTACTACAACTTCTACTACTACTACTTCTACTACTACTACCTCTACTACTACCACCTCTACTACTACTACTAATACTACTGCCACTAATAGCCACTACCACTACTACTACTACTACTAATACTACTGCCACTAATAACTACCACTACTACCACTACTACTACTACTACTAATACTACTGCCACTAATAACTACTACTACTACTACTACTACTACTACTACTACTACTACTAATACTATTGCCACTAATAACTACTACCACTAATACTACTACTACTAATACTACTGCCACTAATAACTACTACCACTACTACTACTACTACTAATACTACTGCCACTAATAACTACTACTACTACTACTACTACTAATACTACTGCCACTAATAACTACTACTACTACTACTACTAATACTACTACTACTACTACCACTAACTACTACTACCTCTACTATTACTACTACATAAAAAAATGAACAGATAAAGTTCCTTCAAAGGACAAAAAGAATTCTTCTTCTACTCATCCCATTATCCGTCATGGCTGAGTCACACTATAACAAGGGGCCTATGAAACATCGAACACATTGTTCTCCATTTAAATGCTGATTTTTTAAATAGTGTTTACGTTCATCAATAACCAAGATTACAACTAACACAAATATTATTACTAAATTACCTGGGTTTTCTGGACATTATTGTGCGATAGGAAATTGGAAAACATTTTGAGCGAGAGTGCAACGCACGTAGAATAGAATTACGCGAATTGAATGCACCCGCCAGAAGAGATAAACTGCAACGGTAAAATTGTATTTTAAAATGTTCACTAGAAATATGCCAGGAAATGTGTCAATATAGAGCCAAACTATACACTGATGTGTCAGTCTAGAGCAAAACTATACACTGATGTGTCAGTCTAGAGCCAAACTTTACACTGATTTGTCAATATAGAGCCAAACTATACACTGATGTGTCTGTCTAGAGCCAAACTATACACTGATGTCTCAGTCTAGAGCTAAACTATAACTGATATGTCAGTCTAGAGCCAAACTATACACTGATGTGTCAGTCTAGAGCCAAACTATACACTGATGTGTCAGTCTAGTGCCAAACTATACACTGATGTGTCAATTTAGAGCCAAACTATACACTTATGTGTCAATCTAGAGCCAAACTATAACTGATATGTCAGTCTAGAGCCAAACTATACAATGATGTGTCAATCTAGAGCCAAACAAACTATGCACAGATGTGTCAATATAGAGCCAAACTATGCACAAATGTGTCAGTCTAGAGCCAAACTATACACTGATATGTCAGTTTATAGCCAAACTATACACTGATGTGTCAGTCTAGTGCCAAACTATATACTGATTTCTCAGACTAAAGCCAAACTATACACTTATGTGTCAGTCTAGAGCCAAACTTTGCACTGATGTATTAATCTAGTGCCAAACTATACACTGATGTGTCAGTCTAGAGACAAAGTATACACTGATGTGTCAGTCTAGAGCCAAACTATACACTGATGTGTCAGTCTAGAGACAAAGTATACACTGATGTGTCACTCTAGAGCCAAACTATACACTGATGTGTCAGTCTAGAGACAAAGTATACATCAGTCTAGAGCCAAACTATACACTGATGTGTCAGTCTAGAGCCAAACTTTACACTGGTGTGTCAGTCAAGAACCAAACTTTACACTGATGTGTCAGTCTAGAGCCAAACTTTACACTGATGTGTCAGTCTAGAGCCTAACTTTACACTGATGTGTTAGTTTGTAGTCAAACTATATTAGTCTAGAGAGTCAAGAACTGCTCATTTTATGATTGATGTGGTCGAAATCACGTCCAGTCGCCGACTTTCAAAGAAAAATCTCTGGTACCCATTTTTAGTGGCTGGGTAAGCCCGGAAGATATTGTTAGTCTTTAGAAGAAAAAAATGTCGTATTTTGGAAATGTGACTCGAAATATTTTTAAAATCATTATCAATTTATATCACAAACGATAACTCTATTTACCTTTACTACATATCTCTTCTTATTATTCTTAGCGTTCTGCAGTTATAAATGGACGTGGATTCGTTGCGTCGCAAGTTTACGACACAATCGCAATATTAGAACCTTTAAACCCGTCTTCAGCATCAGTAGATTATGATTAACAATTCTTGCCATTTTTGTGGCCCACTCTTTCCGACTTTTAACTGTCATGGGAGTACCTACGAAGACGGAGTTATCTGCCTGTGCGTCGAGAAACTTTCAACAAGGGAAGAATTAAGAAGGCAGCTGTAGATCCTCCCCGCAGAAGAAATAACAACATGGCGGGAACGAAGCTGACAATTGATACAGTCCATACAACTAGTGCGACGAAAACAACAGTCATAGAGAGGGCGTTCTAGAAAGAAATGGATAACTAGTAAAAGTTACCACCTGACAGTAAAATATGTCCACGGAAGAGTTTAAGACCACAAGGCATTTCTTTCCTTGATGTCATCATCTAGTTTCTAGTTTCTTGTCTTTTGCCGAACGCTGCTCTCATTACAGCTCGTCTGAAAAAAATCTCTGTCTCTAGCCAGATCTCCTATATCTTCTGTTGTCATTTTCAAGGTCTCTTTGATATGTTGCAACCACCTTTTTCTTGGTTTGTCCCTGTCTCGTCTTC